>OLKM01000001.1:981665-1364165 GCA_900291075.1 Melanogrammus aeglefinus
AGATATAGAGAGACTGACGGATGGATAAATACTTATATATATATATATTCTGTATCCAGAGGCTTTGGTCCTATCTAATGAAAAAGCATATTTCCAGTAAATGATTACGGTTAACTGCCAAAAGGTGCAGGAAATGTTGTATAACACATACACATGATTTATTAATTAAAGAACTGCATATTAATGGGGTTAAAGTAACCACTTACTTTCGGCTTCTACTGCTTAACCAGTGATTGATGGGAAACCCACTTGGACTGACCAGCACTCATTCAACCATCAGAAAGAGTCTGATGCTCTACCATCGAACTATCCAGGTCTCTGGGCATGACTTATAAATAAAGGATTGTTAAACACAGATCCATAGTATATTACCGTGAGATGGAACTTATACATTTCATTATTGTCATGTCGATAAGTTCAACTGTAGTATCTAACAATGAAGAAAAAAATTCACAAAGAGCAGTGACTGAAGTTCTCCGCCCCTAAAGGCAGTGGTTCTATGTGTTCTGTGGTGTGTTTACCTGTGATCTTCTAGATCAAGAGGGTAGAGATGGGGTGGGTTTTTTCATCTGCCTTTTCCCTTTCTTTAAACTCTTTGGTCTCTACCTCGTTTGATCGTAATCTTGAAAGCGCAGTTCTTTAGATAAGCTTTATAAAGGGGCCTTGCTTCCATGTCATGGTGTGATGAACTAGTGACCTCCCGAAGGCGGGCATGTCCTCTCCACCCAGACGTACGACGACAGATCGACCAAACGGCCGTTGATCTAGCCATCGCACATCTGGGTGGACTTGTCACTAAAGGATGGATTTTGAAATGGGGGGGGGTCCTTGTCTCAAGATCACACCTGGTGGGGCAAGCAGGAATATGAACACGGGGGCAACATCGATGCTGAAAGCTCATCACGTGTGCCACACATGTGTGCGTCGATCGTTGACGCTCACCGTGACCGCTGTGTTACTCTTGTGTTGTGCATCAAAGCACGCAGTGTACACACACCACTGCTTTTTTTATTTGTGGTGGAAGTCGTCTCTCTTGTCGCTCACTCTCCACCCTCCTTTGATGAGCTCACGACGCTCTGCAGTCACTCACGACGCAGAAAGTTACAAGACGATCATGGCTGCAAGCTGTTCTCCGGGACAGGCCGATGCCCGATGCCATTCGCTGGCGGGGGCTCAGGTTCCCTCAATGCAGGGGGTCCGAAATCGCACCCCGCCCATGCTGTGAACTAAAAAGCGTCCTCTTTTTCTCTCGCCGTCTCACTCCTCCCTGCCTTCACCCCCCTCTCTTCCTCGTCACTCATGTTATCCTCTTTCACTCTTATATTTTCTAATATTTCCGTGTGCCCTCTTCTCTCCCTCTTCTTTTTCTCGCCCCATCTTTCTCTCCAGCTCCCTTTCCCTCCCCCTCTTATCTATACCCCTCGCTCCCTCCCACTAGCTGAATCTTCCTTCGACCTTGTTTCCCCCCCTCATCTTTCCTCTTCCCTCACGTCTCTCTCTCCCTCCCATTCACCTGCCTTCTCTCATCCTCTTTCCGCCCTCTTCCCCCGTCCTTTCCTTCACGTCCCATCCTCCACCTCTCGCTCCCCTGTCTCACCCCACTTCTCCTCTCCTCCTCTCCCCGTGGCTGTCCAGTCTCTCCCGCTCTCCCTCTTCCCATCTCCCCCTGTTAATTCTCCCACCGCCAACCCACCCCGCACCCCCCGTCCCTCAGTCATGCCTCATCTTCTTATCTTTTCCATCTCCCCATCTTTTGCTCCGCCACCTATCCACCCTCTCCTCCAGTGGTTTGTCTTTCTCCCCCCTCGCCCCTCCCTCCTCGCCTCAATACCTTATCTCCTCTTCCTCATCTTTTCCTGCTCTACCTCCCTTCTCTCCTGCCCCTCCTCTATGTTAATAAGTCAGCAAGGCTGCTCGGTATTCATGGCGGTGTGTGATCTGTGAGGTGCATGTTTATGTCACCTGCAGCAGTTGGTACCTAGATGTCAACCAGATGTTTAATCAGCCAACGCTGATTGATTCAGGTTCAGCGTTCGGGAATGGGGTCACTTTTTGCCCACAGAAGGAGTACCCCAACATCACACGCACGCACGCACGCACGCACGCACGCACGCACGCACGCACGCACGCACGCCACGCACGCCACGCACGCACGCACTCACGCACGCACGCGGCACACACACACAGACACACACACACACACGCTTTTAGTGACATCACAAGTGGGAGGGTCCACCCAGATGGCTGATTTGTAGATCAATCTACCAGCCTACGAAGTGGACTGTACCCACTGGTAGGCTGATATATTGTATAAAATGCACACATGGTGAGGATAATTCGTGCACAATAATCTGCAGTCCTGCGTCGGCCTAAATACAATTTCTGGTTTGTAACAATTAGGTTTGTATTTTTTCAATTTTCAAAGAGTCTATTGCCATATTCAGCTGTGAAGTGTAATAAAGTTGCAATGTGCATTCAAAAGATGATTATTATACTATGTTATAGTACTAATGTTTAAGCGTAGTGTTCTTATTGAGGCTTAGACCAGCTGTTCACATACATGGTGAACTGAACCAAAACAATAGACCCAGCTCGTGGTGATGACATCATCGTTCCAAAGCACACAGTCTTAATCATAGCTTAACTATAACCACACCACATAGCTTAACTATAACAACCACACCGCGTAGCCTAACAACACGTGCCTTGGTGAAAGAGCAGCTTACGTTCACTTCCAAACCACTAAAGTGTATGAAGAAATAAATACTGTCTGACTTTAAAAGTGAGTCAGTGAGAGAAGTCAATGCCAGTAAGAATAGCCGAAACAGTCAATGACAATATTGTTCGAATTGACTATCAGTTTGTATTTTAAATTCTTACTACCCGTGCTTTCTGATATTTTATTGTCTGTTGTTGTTATCATCTATTGCTGTTACGACTCCATTTCCCATTGGAAATTAACAAAGTATTGAGCTCATCAGGAAATTGTCAACCCCAACCATCTCCATTTAGATGTCCCAGATTGATCCTAATTTCATAATGCTTGTTTAGAAGCGAACAAAGGACGGACGATGTATGAATATGTACTGTACAGGAAGGGCTGGATGTTGAGTCTTCTGTATAGTGAGGTACTTTCGTGTTCTAAAAGCTGTCCGCCCGAACAGGGACTTGAACCCTGGACCCTCAGATTAAAAGTCTGATGCTCTACCGACTGAGCTATCCGGGCTCTGTTGGACCCAAAGAACAGCTTCTTAGTTCATAAATCACTTCTGGTGAAAACAAACAGTATCTTGCTGAGTCATATTTACACACAACCCATAAATGACGTGACAGTGTCACGTATTTCCGTGAGACTGGGTTGTTTACACAGGGCTTCCAGCACATGAAACAAGGCACAGTAGCGATTAACATAATTTTACGTGTTTATAGCAGGGGTTGGGATCAGAGTTAGAGCTAATTGGGGTTTGTAATAGGTGGGGAGCTTCAAAACCATAGACTGGTCTGGGGGAATACTCAATTCTGAGTAGCTGCAGGGTGTGCATTAGCCCCTGATATACGGACACCTGCTTAGTATTTCCAGTCAAATTGGTATATAAATTGGTATAAAGGCTTGGACAAATTTCAAGTTATAAATGTGCACTTTATTTGAAAGTATAGACCGTCGCGACTCCCATTGAAACAAACGGCGCGGTGATTCGGTCTTCAAAACAAGCTGGTAAATTGTGAAAAATGAATTAAACTTTAATCAGACAACGCGGTTATTAGACCGTAGAGTATCTGTGGTACATAAAGGCTGGGACGAATAACGTTAGCACTCTGGCTCAAAGCTGAGCGGACTAGAATACCTCCCGTGCCGAGTCGTAGCTAAGTCCGTCCATATATACTGGAGATGTGAACAACGTTTCCGTTGGCAAAGAAAACCTTACGAGCGGTAATGATTGTTCCAGGTTTTAGTCAAACCCTCAGGCATTACCAGGGATTTATTTTCTTAGCCAAGTGACCATGGAGGTGTCCATTATCAGGAATTAATGGACTTCACGGAGGCAACCGTCCTCCGCTGCGCGTCAGACAGTTTTAAGGCCTCCGCGTCTCCCATTGATTCCTGATAATGGACACCTCAAGGGGCATTATCCCTTACTTATTGTTCTTTAAAAACATGAACTTAGTTCACTCAGAAGTAGGCTACATAGTTTTAGTTGCCAGTTTTAGTTATATGCAGCGGTATTGCATATCCATATTTATCACATCTTAATACATATACTGATATATGTGTGTGTTTATATAGTATATTATTAACCTCTTACCTGCCTAAACAGGTGAACAGTTAAGTGTAGTTTACTTTTTCATTTTGTTAGTTTATAAGTTCTGCTGATTTGGTTACATGACCATAACACATGAACGGTTTTGGCTCAACCCTTTTTAAAGCAATCATATATTCCCGTCAGAGGAGCTCAACATTTATCCATTATAAAACTTGATCGCGACTTCCCGAACAGGGACTTGAACCCTGGACCCTCAGATTAAAAGTCTGATGCTCTACCGACTGCGCCAAAGCTGGGGAACATTAGTCTTTTAGGGGGGGGGAAGAAGAAGGAAAGGGGGGAGAGGGGGAAGAAAAAGAAGGAAAAAGAGAGGAAAAAGAGAGGAAAAAGGGGAGAAAAAGGGAGAAAAAGCGGAAAGGAAGGGAAAGAGAGAAATGTAGGCCTCCATACATTTTCCACCTATTCCATTGTTAAAAAAACAAATAAAAACGGCAGGCTGTGGAGTTTTGTGTGCCAATTTCTTCAGACTTGAATGGAACAGAAGGTTGCGCGGTTTCCAAGTACTCACCGGTGACAACATAACCTTTTTTTCATGGATATATTTCAGGAATCTTGCGCAAATATAATTTACCCTTGTCCTTCTTTTACACACGTATTGCACTTATTTTAATGCGGGATTGTTCCTTATTACTATGTTACTTTCTAATCCACTATTGTTATTAGCCATACAGCTATTCACAGCACACCTGTGCATTCTTTAGCAGCTAAATTGTTAGTTATTATTTGCTATTGTGACCTGTCTAGCTCAATTTAAGCCTCCATCTTCAACCTACAAGTTTTTCAACTATAAATCATTTTGTGTGCAGATTATTACTGCAATAGTAGTATGTTGCTTCCTCTTGTGGAGTGAGATCCGGCTAATGATTCGAATAAGATGGCACCAAGCAATAAATCTTAAAACATTTGTATGGATATAAAACATGTTATTTGAAACAAAATAAGTTATAAACATGATACCAATATATTACATGGTTGCATCTCTGTTTCCTCCTCTCCGCCAACCACTGCTTCCTTGGGTCAAGGACCGAAGGAGGGGCAGAAGATCGCCCCTTGTACTGGCTTGTGGCCATTCGCTTGCAGGTCCGGGGCTCCCCACAACCTCCTAATTTATTGGCCTCCACAGTTCTTTTGTAAGGCCTTTTCTTTGTGGGCGCTTGGGGGTCCACTGCTGAAGGGACGGCAAAACATAATAGGAGGGACTGGGCGTGAGGGGTAGTGCAACCAGGGGGTTGAACCGGGAGGAATGGTGTTGCTAGGAGGATTGGTTGAGGGCAGATCTAGTGCCGGAGAAAGCAGGGGGCCCGGGGGGGGGGGGGGGCAGGGTGAGGCAAAATATCTCAAATGCAGCAGCAGGTGCTGCTTGAGACTGGGCAGGGCGGCGGAGGATGGGAAAACAGCCGCCTCTGTGCTGTTTTAAAACTGGTCCTCGGTTGACGGGTGCTGCTGCTGCTGCAGCGGGTTGCTGCTGCTGGTGTGCTGCTGCTGCTGCGGTGCTGCCTGCTGGCCGGGTGCTTGCTGGCTGGTGCTGCTGGCATGGTGCTGGTGGCTGCTGGTGGTGCTGCTGCTGGTGCTGCGGTGGCAGTGGCCCCTCTTGTTCATTTGGCCCGCCCCGCTGTGCTCACGGAGATGGTATAAATAGCTTCGCCAGGCCCGGGTTTGAGGAGCCTCAGCGGGGCGGCCGTCCATACCCGGAGGTCAAAACTACATGGCCACCAGGCACAGGGGGCAGGCGGTCCACACACCCTGGCACAAACATCGAGACACCCTGCCTGGCCACCCTCCTGTTGTGCCACTGGATGAGGGTGGTCTGGTTCACCTCAACCAGCTGCAGGCTGGTGGTGGACAATCACGGCCCCGTTGGACCAGGATGAGCTGCCTGATCATTCCGGTAGGTCTCTCAGCATCAGACTTCCACCTGGAGAGGTACCCCTTCCCCTTGGTAGGGGAAGTTGGAGGCGTGCAGAGCCTGACGCAGGATGGCGTCTACCAGGCGGCAGCCTGAGGCCACGTGCATGAGATGCACCGCTGTAATATGCATCTCCCGCAAACTGGTCCACGCCTGACGTGAACTCCCCCTTCTTTCTTTTGGCGACCTTGAAGCGCCCAGTCAGCAGCCTGTCCTTCTGGTGCCGTGCATGCAATACACCGCCTTCTGCTGGTCGTAGAGGGCAGCAGGTCCTCCCACAGGCCGACGATGGATGCCTTACGTCCCCGTTGCTGAGGGCCAAGCTGTCCTGGCTCCTCAGCCCCACCAGGTACTCGGCTAGGCGCGTCCACCCTGTCCAGGCCCGGGATGTTGTTTTCATCCACTGCCTGAAAAATAAAACCAATTATAAACATTTGATGCCTGGACAAATAGGAAACAAATAAAATGTTATGTTTCGCTATTTCTCAAAAGGTACTTACCAACTGCTCAACAGGAACCTGTGGGGTGGCACCGAGCGGTGGACAGCACTGACGCAGGTGGTGGTGGTGTCGGTGGAAGAAGGAGAGAGAGTGGAGCCAGCGGACCAGGAACCACCTGGTGAAGGGCTGAGCAGGTGGAGGTGGAGGTGGAGAAAGGAGGCAGGAAGGAGGTGGAGCAGCAGAACCAGGACCACTGGATGGAGCGGCTGAGCAGGTGGAGGTGGTGGTGGAGAAGGAGGAGGAGGTGGAGCAGCGGACCAGGAACCACTGGTGGAGGGCTGAGCAGGTGGCAAAGAAAATGAGGGTGGAGAAGGCCTCCAGACCAAGCCTCGTGTCGTCCGTGAAGCCCTCATTCCTCCTGCCTCGTCGGCATGGTCCTCCAGCAGCTGCTCCGTCTCCTCCGCCCTCAGGATCCATGTCCTGAAGCACTTCCCCGTCTGCGTGTAGAGGTAGTCCAATGCCAATCAACTCTCCTGGGAATGAAAACAATATTGGAATTAGCAAGAATAAGTACATCAACATGTGTGGAAACCATATTAATGTTGGTCCTGAATATAGATAGAAAGTGTGAAGCCCCCATTCATTATTTGATTATAGCACCTTCTTGTTATGACTTTTTAACATATTTATGATGACAGATTGGACGACAGAATATGCAAATATGTGAATCTAATCTGTTTTGCAGAATTAAAAACATTTTATTTCAAACGTATACAAGCCTGGTCGTCATTTCATGTCCCAGTGTGAAGCATTCAGTATTCAGTGCAACTTACCAGTGTACTTGGTGGGGGGGCGGAAGGAGGGGACAAACATCTGTCCAAACACATTGGTGCCAAATGTGTTCACACAATGTATGAGGGTCCCCGGAGTAGCTGAGGAGAGCGGACATCTTCTCAGCCACAGCAGCAGCAGGCCGGTCCTGGTTCCACCTTGTTCAGCCCGTCCAGCAAGTAGTGCTGGAAGTTCTCAGGTCATTGGCCTGGGTCCCCCTGAAAGTAGAAGAATATTGTATTATAAAACATGTAATTTAAACAATATATAGTGAATGGTCGTCAGTGTGTTAGACGCTGGTGATGCCAGTAAAACTCACCTGGATAAAGCGTTCACTAGGTGCAAGTTGAAGACTCCCAGGGACGTTGAACCTCGCGCACACCTGTACTTGGTCAGGACGACGCCCTCCTTGGTGGTGGTGGTGCCGGTCTTTGTGTAAAGAGGCACACCAGGCAGGTCCTGGATGCACTTGACGTGCCTCTTCTGAACCCGCCAGATGTGCTCCATCCTGACCCGGTCCAGGAGGGGAACACCCAGCAGGTCCCTCCCTTTGTCCCCCATCAGCTCCTGCAGCAGGGCCTCCACCTGGCGGATGGTGGCCTCCTCTCCGCGGGTCCTTCGCCTGCAGTACAGCGCCAAGTGGGCCTTGGTTCAATCGGCCTGTCCACCATAGCCTCAGAGATGCCGGGCACACCCTCCCTCCGGAGCTCCTCCCTCTTGGCGTGGCGCAGAAGGGCCACATCTTCAGGGTCCCACTCGAACAGGCAGACGGAGAGCTTGGCCATGAAGATGGGGTACAGGGCGTGGGCGTCAGTCGTGCATCCGGCCGCAAGCCGCCGAAGGAAATGCCATATGTCCAGCCGGATGACGAGGTCTGGCCAGCCGCCGAACCTGGCCTTCAGCTTCTCTCTCCCCTCCCGTCTCCTTGCAGCAGCCACAGTCCACGTAGAGCAGTATAGGGGGAGCCACGCCCGCCTCGCTGTAGCGCCTGATGAGGCCTGAAACCATCCGGTCAGTTCCAGGGTCCCTCCTGGGCTGTCAGGACGCTGATCAGGACCTGCCCCTTCTCGTTGCTGACGGAGGACATCCAGAGTGCCGTCCCTTTGGCGGCTCCAGCCAGCTTTTTGGTAATCTGGAATTAAACAGAATCAACTTATTCAGAGTGCTTTCAAAACAATAATAGATATTAGAATAAGAACAAAACGGAAGCAAAATATATACGTACACGAAAGTACATCTAGGAATAAACATATAAAATAGGCATTTACACACGCCAAAAATGCACATTAAATAAACATTGACACATTTGTGACTATAACTTAAATGGCTCACAAGCTGGGATATGGTGTTATGAGAAAACACATTTCCTATATTTTTGATGCATTGTTGTTGATGTCCTTTTTACCTTCTTTGTGGAATCCATTTTCAAAATGGAGCCAAACGTGGAGGTGATGCTGGCCTTGATGTGGCCCATACGGCTCATCAAGTCCTTCCCGTTAAAAGGTCAGGGAGCCACCTGTTGGTCGGGACAGCGGATAGGCTTGGGGGGCCTCTGACAGACCCAAAGAGAGAAGAGACTGGGCCTGCTGGCAAAAGTCATGTGGACCAGCTTCATGTAGCGGCCAACCGCTGCATGCCACTCCTCGCTGTGATCCTCAGCAGCTGTATTGGCCAGGCGTGTGGACTGTTGTGCCGAGGTCTCTCTCCTGTAGCAACCGGATGAGTCGGATGTCCACGCATACCTTTTGGACAGGTATAAGGGTATCCAACTTATTAAGGTTTGTGTTGGATCAAAAGTGTTCTTCTATTGGCAAATGTTATCAATATTTTTGATCTAATATTGATATTCTATGGGGTTTAGTGTGATCAAATATTGCTATTTTCCTGGATTACTGATTACTGAAAAAAATATTTGCTTTCATGATCTGAACTCACTTTGCAGGTCAGGATGAGGCGGAACTCCCCGCGGAGAGCCAAGCTCAGCTGGTCCAGGACGGTCTGGCTCGTGGACAGGTAGTTGGTAACGCAACCGGAAGCGTTGCACCTGAGGGTCTCCGTCACCATCGTAGGTAATACCTGTCCACGTCCAGGGACCTTCCGTGCCCTCTTGTGGATGCCGGCCCCGGTGAGCTGCCCCTTGCACTTGGGGCAGGACAGCCTCACCTTCCACAGGTGGTAGGGCATCCACACCAGGAGCCGGTGCAGGAAAAAGCGATCTGGTGACGGGACCTGGTTGTAGATGAGGGCAGGAACCGGTGGCTCATACCAGAGCTGGACGTCCGGGCGCAGCCGCTGGTTCCTCCACAGCGTGGACGCAATCCAGCGCTGGTCCTGCTGGGGAATGGTCTTCCTCATTTCCACCCGGCAGCCAGGAACTGATCTGGAGCAGCAAGAGGAGGAGCAGGGAGGGGACCAGGAGGAGCAGGGAGGGGCCCTGGAGTAGCAGGGAGGAGACCTGGAGGAGCAGGACTCATATCTGATACAACCTACATAAAGAAAATGAAAAAGATCATAAATCATCTATCTGCTACACGCTACAGTATGTAAGACCTGTATAGAGGTTATTACAGTTGCACTAACCAGAGGGGAAGAGCTGGTCCTCACAGCCGACATGACAGGGCTGGACGGAGGCAGAGAGAAAGGGGAGACAGGCCTGAAGAATCTGGGACTGGAAGGGGGCGTCACTCGAGGTGGGGTAGCGGATGGAGTGCTTCTCCCAGCCGGGACAGTGGCAGGGATGGAGGGACGCTGGGAGAGAGGGGGAAACGGAGCTGATGAAGTACAATTACAAAACAAGGATAGTGTTTGGCTGTATGGCTGTGTTTTTAGGCATCAGGCACAGCTATAGGTACATCCATTACCTCAACAGGCCTCCTGGTCACATTGACATTCGGCTTGGCTGCAGCAGACAAAGTCCCACCGAACCGCGCTTTCTCAAACTGAAAATCAAACAAGAATAGTCTTAATAAAATGGTGTTAAAAATGACATTATACACACCAATACCATACAGTGATACGCATGAAAGTTATGTAAACACACAGATCTGAGATGAGTTGATCATGGCTAACCAGGTGAATGGTATTTAATGTGATGGAAATATTCACCGATGCCAGCGTCAATGCAGGCCTCACAGGGCTCCGTGCAGGCGCAGCTGAGGTGAAGGCTGAGGTAGCTGAGGTGGAGGCTGAGCTAGCTGCAGGACTTCTCACAGACTGACAGAAACAATAAAACAATTAAACAAGCATTAATACTAATCAATAATGGATTTTGTCCACATCAAAAATTGTAAGCCTACAAAATCCATTTATTTCACCAGGCTCTCAATATTACCTGCTGGGGGTGAAAGCCACAGGTACATGCCTGCGCTACCCTTAAAATTGAGGTCTGCCCACGCAGCATCATGGGACACTTCTCAATCTGTAATTAATTGAAATGCACGATTTACTTACAGACACAATCGGTTCACTTTGGAGTTTTGGTTTACTGTTGGGGCAAAGTTTACCTTCTGGTACAGGTTGTGCCACTTGACCTGTCTCGGAGATGGCCTGTTCCCTGCACTGGAGGGCCAAGTGCCAGAAGAGGCAAATGCCTTCAGGCGGCTCACCCACTCCTCAGACCCCATGGCTCTATGCTTCTTACTAGTAGACATCTGAAGACAAGGGGAAGAATGGCCAAGTTACCACACATTGTCAAAGACATATGCTATACATGTGTGTGTGTGTGTGTGTGTGTGTGTGTGTGTGTGTGTGTGTGTGTGTGTGTGTGTGTGTGTGTGTGTGTGTGTGTGTGTGTGTGTGTGTGTGTGTGTGTGTGTGTGTGTGTGTGTGTGTGTGTGTGTGTGTGGTGTGTGTACAAACTAAGACTCATCATATTTGGTATGGGACCGTTACCTTTACCTAGCTTTACACTTCATGAATCACATGATACAAAATAATCCCTAGTATATCCACATGTAATTTAAAAGGGTCGTTTACCGTAGGTGAATTAAAATGGTCGTTCACCGTATTCATACTAGGCTACTAGGTACTACTGAGGCTAACATGCATTAAGTTAACCCAAGTTAGTAAAGTTAAACCGATGCTTACATGCTAGTAAATTAACCAAAGTCTGTGAAATGACAAGGAAAAGTATCATGTCCGGACAACTTCAGACAATTCGCACGGTCAGACTTTTGGATTAAACAATACGAATATTCAGTAGCTAACGAACTAAAGAATTTATAATATCGATCATGTCCGCGATGTATTGTTTCTTAAATCTAAAGCATTTGTTGTAATGTAAATTGCAAACAGTTAGGGCTACATTACAGACTAGTTTTCAGAAGAGCGTACTACGTGCTTACTAACGTTAATACCGCTACCTAACCCTAACCCTTTCCAAAGCATGACCTGTACGAATTTATAAGGTGGATCATTTCCACGATTCAATGTGTTAAATATGTTAAATGTGTTAAATGTGTCATTCAAATCCTTACCGTGCACTGCAGAGTCGTTTTCAGTAATGCGTAATAACGTGTTTGCGTTACCGATTCCGATTTCGGAACGGCGCTGGCCTCTCCGTGATTGGTCATTCGTACGGAGAAAGCAGCGAAGGTGATTGGGTGAAATTGAGGAGGAAAGATTGAGGAAATCCAATGATTCCCCCGCTTCCTGTCCGTGATTGGCTTAGCGCAGGGAGAAAAATGGACAGTGAAACGTGTGATTGGTCAAAAGATATTGGAAATCCGATGATTTGATTGGACGATCCAAAATCTAGAAAGCAGACGGATCGGATTTAGGTAGCGCCATCCGGGCTCTGATACAAGTGCAAAAAGACGTTTAATAAAAAAGAAACGCTATTAGAGACCCAAGAAAACTAAAACGTTGTTCAGATGTGTTAAAAACAAACATCAACACGCTGTTTTGCTTGCGTCCACACCCACTCCCACATATACTTACCTGCGAAGCATCAGCTCGGCGTTGTGTTGAATGCCTTCACAGACTATGGTTGACTGGTGCCATCTGGTGGTCGAATGAGATGACCACAGCGCAGGAGGGCTCGTGTCCACGCTCTAGTCTGGAATGCATTTTATGATCTTCGACCGAGTTTTGCAACTGTTAAAAAAAAAAATGAGAAAACAGAGGTCAATCCTTGTTTTTTGCCAGTCTCCTCGAACTTGTTGCATGTGAACGTTGGTTACAACGCTCCGACCTCAAGCTGTATAAAGCACTGTATAAAGCACTGTGACGTCAGGACGAACACTGGTTTAGTAAGACGCTGTAAACATTTTGATGTATTTTGGAAACTCACCCTTTACGTGAATTTTGAAGTCTACCTACTCATGTTTAATTTCTAGGAGATATCCTACCCAGCCGGAAATGTTCCCGGAGTAAGGAAGTCAAATAATTTGTTCCACCTTTCTCCATAGCTTTACAAACAAGTAGGCCTATATAACACAAGTATTTCGAATTGATACAAATGTGGCTCGGGAAAGGGAAGTCTGGGGCCCCCTGCTTTAGCTGCGACCCCGACCCCGGATAAGCGGCTGACGATGAGATGAGAGATGAGACAACACACGATATACATATCTTGTTACAACATGTACACCTCTCTCCGCTCCCAGTCCCGTAAAGATAACATAATCATCTCATTTCGACAGTCAGCAGCAACGTCAGCGTGTACATGCACATATTTACATGTCAAAATGACCTGTAAGGACAAGAGGTGCAATGTAAAACATATATGTAGGATTATTGCACAGTTAAAAACATGTTTTAAAGAAAATACTCACCATCAGCCAAAAAAGTAGCACTAATTGACGGTTGCGGACGCGGGATCGTTATTCGCGGTGCGCATGCGCAGAACCAATAGGCAGCACAATTTGATGGGCAGCATAAATTGGCAGAATACCGGCGGAAAGGTTGATGAGTTGAAAAAATGGGCGAAACATGATTACCAGCAGAAAAATTGGCGAATATGGCAGAAGGTTCCGAGACAGGGGAAAATGTTTACTGTTCAGTTTTTTGGTCAAATTCCAATAGGGACACAAGTTATCAACCCTCTCCGTTTTACACTCTTAATTAATAAGGTCTGTGGAGAAAAAAAGCTTTCTCAGGCTTAACCGAAGTAGATCGAATATACTACAGGCCTTTATGATGTATTTTGTAGAATATTAAGTAGGGCCTTTACCAGGGTCAGACTGCCATCTAGCGGCCACTTTGCACAGTGCAGCCCACGATTATTTACTTGACTCACGTCACATAATGGAGGAAAACTGCTCAGGCAGCAAATGTTTAAGCTTTGTGTCTTATTAACTACAAAATACGCAGTAAATATTCGACAATGAGGTATTAAAAGTATAGTATTATTTAACGTTGATATTCATGCGACTTCCACTCTAAGTTCTGATTCTAATCTTTCGCCTTACAAAACGTGTTGTTTTAACCCTAACCAATTTGACAATTAAATAAAGAATTCCTATCTCCTATCTCTACAAGGAGTAGTGATTTTCTTATCTGTGTTTAATGTACGCCCAATACATTACTAATGTCTGGTGTGTGTTCGTTTTGTGTGTGGTGGTTTTAATGGGTGAGAAGGCAATGTGTGTGTGTGTGTGTGTGTGTGTGTGTGTGTGTGTGTGTGTGTGTGTGTGTGTGTGTGTGTGTGTGTGTGTGTGTGTGTGTGTGTGTGTGTGTGTGTGTGTGTGTGTGTGCGCGCGCGCGCGCACACACACACACTCCTCCCGACCACACGCACACAAATTCCTTCCACACTCAAGCACACATTTACTATTCATTCTAGTACACTCTTGTATATTTTCTGATCTTCTCATGTAACACTTTTGAAGCTGTCCTACAGAAACATCAGCTGCTATCTCCGCTACATCCCTGACCCCCACCCCACCCTCTGTGGTCATAGGCTCACATCTGGCATGGTTGTCTGTTTAACTTAGTTCCTAAATAACCTTATATTCTAAGCAGCAGGTAAAACCCTCTGGCTTTGCAATGTCCTGAAATCCTGAAATTGATGCCAGGTGACAGGTCATTTATTAGTAATTTTCCTTAGAAACTTTTATCCAAAGTTCACAGTGAATTCTAGATAAACTGTATTAATGAGCAGGTACAGTATGTGGCATCTTAGAATAAGGAGGCCCACAGGTAGGCAGTGTAGGTAGGGGGATTGAACACAGTACCTGGGAATGGAACACCGTTACCCTAATACACTATCCTACCTCCTGATCATTTAAATAGTAGCCAAACATCCCTGTCTTTGCATCATCCTGATTGGCTGAAGTTAGTATCGGGCCATCACGTACAAAGTTATGTGCACAATGCTGGGATCTTTGTTTGTTTTGTTGGTGTTTATGTGTTTCACGCATATAGCACATCACAACATTACTCCCTACTATACTACTGAGTCGCGGCCTAATATTCTGTTGTACTTGGTGGAAAAAAATTGGACGCCTGTCATAAGTTATTAAGGAACTTACGGGGTAAACTGCAAAAATTGTGTATAATGAAAAAAAATCATGGAAACTGATAATGTCATACAACTGTTGAGAGTATAACTTATTAACTTTTGGCGCATAAGGTAATACAGTAATAGATTTCATGAAAGTTTTGACATTATATATCAATTCAAAGATGTTTGCCTTATAGTGTAATAATTGTATTACATTATTAAACAAGCCAGTTAATTATGAATTATCAAGGTCATTGATTCAGTAGATGGTAAGAAAACAATATAATCGCTATTTAATAACTACCTCTCTCAAATTGTGACGTGAATCAGTGAACCCTTTATCTGACTAATAAATCTACCTCACACCTTCACAGAGTCCCGTATCTGCGGTTAGATGGACATGCAATGTGCTATGATTTTTAAGAATTGGGGATTGGAGATTCTTAGAAAAGATCATCAAGGTGTAATCCTTAAGCCTGTGCAGACCTCTGGAGGCAATGCAAACCCTTATGCAATTCAAGCAGGCAAGCCCTACACTGCATTGAATAGGAAACTGCTAAGTTACTAGGCAACCATTGTTGGTAAGCCGCAACTGTTCCCCCTAACCATACAGCCCTGAGTAGCTTTCTAACATGCGACAAGTGCCGCCAAAAATATTTTTTCGTCGCAACTCAACTTATCGCAGTTGCACATTGATGCTGATTGCTATTATTTTTTAAAATATATATATACAGTATATATTGTGTATCTCCAATATGCTGAAACATAAACACATTAAAGGTACACATTAAAGGTGCAGTAGTGAGATTTGAGAGTTGCAAAGACGACTAAGGCGGAAGATAACAACATTTCGAGCTAAACAACAAAAAACGGTCGATCTCTGATCCCTCCCTCTCCCAGCTTTCTCCACCATTGAGCAGTGCTGCACTTACATGCACTTGTTATTGAAAGACAAGAGAGATACCCCGAACCAATCCCAGACAAGAGGTCATGATTGGTCAGAAATGAGCCGGGAGCGGACTAAAGTCCAATAAGCTCACACAGAGTCCATACAGACCCGTTTTATCTAACATTTCAGCAAGTTGTGAAGGCAGAAAATATGTTGCTTACTGAACTTCATTCAGATGAGGGAAGGGCCATTGTCAGTTTTTATCAAAATACAAATAAAAGTATAAAATGCGCAGTTTTTCAATTTTGTGATTATTCAAACTGTTTTGAAAAGGCCTCCCTCTTGCGAGACGTTTATCTGACTATCTCTCTATCTGTGTCTATTTCTAATGCCAGCGTAGGCCCTGCATACTCTGAAAGAAAACAGGCTTAGGGTAGACACATTTCTCTGGAGGTTTAAAGGGTGAAGTGATTATGGATCAAGCCTTCTCTGTACCAATGATACTCTTATTGATATTAACATTTAATTAAAACACCTAATTTTACGCCATATCGATTTCAAACAAATTTGAGCGCTAAATGTTTCATGTTGCCAGTTGCCAGTTCAAGTATCATCTGTATAAAGGGGGTTGTGACATATTTTTTTGTGGGTAATCACCATGGCAACAGCACTTCAGGGGCGTGGCGTGCTACAATTTCTTTCCGTTTCCACACTAAAATCACAGGGCGTTTGCCGTGTGGTCCTGTAAAGGTCTTAATGAGATTGTGTGGTTGTGTACACGAAGTAAAAAAAAAAGAAAAATTAAAAAGTGCATCTCCAAAAAGACACCCTACCCACACACGGACACGCGCAACCCACAAATGCACACTTAGTTGTTTAGCTTGTTTCACTTGGTTGGGTGACCCAAATTCAGAATGAAAAGCAGAAGAAAAACTTTTTTTTTTTAAATAAACACCGAACTATAACAAGTCAAGCAGAAATAACAAGAGCAAAAGTCTCTGTACTCAAAGCAGGTTAAAGGCAGGACGTTCGGCAGAGGCATTACTCCTTCACTTGAAAACGTGTTTTTCAAAAGGGTAAAAAAAATCCTGTGGATCATACCAACTGGTAGGTTGATCTTTTTATGCATAACTCATACATCTGGGTGGTCACTCCCAGTCGTCACATCACTAGAGGGTTGAAAAGGTTTGCTTGTAACCACACCTGGTGATGAAATATGGGATCCTTTAAAGCAACCCGGTATCACGAGATCTCGTGCTCATGCGCACGAAACGCGTTAATCTATTGAATCGTGTCCCAGAGTACGATTGTTCGACTTTTTTCGTGAAACGCATCACGAAATGTTAACCAATGCATTCTGAATGCACATCCTTCACAACTATATTCTTGGTCATAAATCAAACCAAACATCCTTCACATTCGCCGAGCGACGATTATGAAAGTAAAATGCACATTTCTCGCTTAAAATGTTTACATAAACACTTTTAATGGCGTAACTATGCTAAAATATCATATTTTCCACCCAGAATAAAAAAGTATGTCCGCCATTTTTCCACAGAAAAATATCCTAAAAACTATCCAATAGGAAAGATGCTCACAGCGTCTATCCGTGACGTGGGCTCACCGGATAGACGCTTTTAATGCTTTTTAATGGCGGGTTACGCCATTAAAAGTGTTTATGTAAACATTTTTAGCGAGAAATTGTGCATTTTTACTTTCAATATCGTCGCTCGGGCGAATGTGAAGGATGTTTGGTTTGATAATTATGACAAAGAATATAGTGTGAAGGATGTGCATTCAGAATGCATTGGTAAACATTTCGTGATGCGTTTCACGAAAAAAGTCGAACAATCGTACTCTGGGACACGATTCAATAGATTAACGCGTTTCGTGCGCATGAGCACGAGATCTCGTGATACCGGGTTCGGTGGGTATGGAATTCTCTTTTTTGGCCATTTTTGCGAAATTACTTGAAATCCTTATCATAACCCGCTTACAGCCACTGAGTTAGAAGTACTGACATGACAATTAATCAAGTCAATCATTCGTTGAAAAGGGCAGGGCTTGAAAAAGTCCAGCCAATGATTTCCAGAACCACCGTGTGGCATTGGACAGTAAGTACGTCAATCAAACAGTCGTACTGCACTCCCCCTCCCCTCGCTCCCCGCTCCTGGCGGGTGACCCCTTCGTGCACGTACTCAAAGCTCGTGACCCAGAGCAAGCTTCTGTTTGTTGTTATCCTGCGGTAGCTACTGGAGCTAGCTAACTAGCTAATCCACATTTGGACCTAGCACACGATCGTGCATGATTGCGCGTCCATGTACTTGGAACCATTTGACCATTTGAGTTGTGTGTTTTCAAAATCTGCTGGCGTTTCGCAAATCCCATACCCAACCTTTAACATAGCACTTATTAATCATCTACAAATATTCATGTTAGGTTAATAATGAGTCAATCATTAACTAACAGCTTAAAATGACATATTACATGAAAAATTGCACATAACATATAAAATATAGATTGTTTTTTGGTGCATCTTCTTTGAATGGATAAGTTAAAGGTGTTAAAAAAATGCAAAATCATTTATATTGCTCAAACCTGGCCTAATGACAGGCCTTTTAAGCATTCAGAAAAAGCAGCAAAAGGGTTGCCGCACGACAGCATAACACACACAGGGCCCTATTTTAACGTCTGAAACGCAAGTAGCTTTGTGGGCGGTTCTATGGCGATGTTGCTATTTTACCGGCACATAAATGACTCTTGCGCCCGGCGCAAACCTAAAAAGGGTTGGTCTGAAGTAGCCTAATTACCTGTATGTGTGGTTTGGGCGTAACGTGCAATAAACCAATGAGAGTGCCAGCTCCCATCCCCTTTAAGAGCCATGAGTGCATTTGAATCTGACGAGTTGATATTTTGACAGCGCGTTTGCAGTCTCCGATGAGACAGATGCATGACCACATGAATTTCAAACTTCAAATGGCTCAGTTGATGGCCAAATAACATGGCCTAATTCACACATGGAATACAACTTCAGAAAAACTTCCTCAAATAAATTTCGGCAAAGACAACTTAACACACATATGATATGCGGTAACTGCGGTTCTATTTAAGGATATACGCAATACATTAACAAACAACGTTTCTTACCAGTATTGTATGCATTATCGTTATCGACTTGTGTACCTAATATGCATGTGTCTCCCCGTTAATATATATTGCCATGGACTGTATTATGCATTACGTGTTTAGTTTGCGTGTGTTTAAACAGATGGACGCACACACGCGCACCCACATTCATTAATTTTTTTACACATACACACACGTGCGCCCGCCGCCCGCATTCATTCATTCTTTTTAACACTCAATCGCGGTAAAACAATGTTTTCTCAAGATCAAATACTCATCAATCCTAAAGTTATGGGCACATACTGTCTGTGTCAATAAAATATGTGTTTGCTGTACGGTGTTTGCAGATGCATTTATTTAAAAGTACAACTTATTACCGCTGTATCAGCTGTTGTTTCCCAAATAATTTATCAAGAATGTGTGGCTAGGTAGATGAGAGAAACAAAGTGTATGTGCGAGGTGCACAAGCAACATTATGCATGTGCCCTTAAAATAGCATCTGAACAACGCAATTATTTTCTGAAAGTGCAAAATAGCACCAGGGAACGTTTGCGCCAGAACACGCCTCCTCCTTTCGCCGAACCGCCCCTTGGGGTGCAAGATCATTCCCTAATTTACAGGCGCGTGGCGGTGGAGGGAAAAGAACGCTCTGGCTCAGTTGCAGACTAGCAGCGACACAAGCATCAGAGTAGAAAGTCAATTGCGCCAGATGCAAGATAGGGCCCACAGTGTCTACACCTCACACGAGACCCCGCCACTTCAACAGGATGTGGGTATTGCATACTCGAGTCATCAGTGCCAGAGCGATAGTGGGGACATGCAAACGGTTGGAACCGGGGTCAGCTATTCTGGAGGCCGAGTTGCCCTCGGGTGCGCGCTTTATTAAGGAAGCATGTGGCCGCTTGGAATCCTTTATCGGAGAAACACACAGCGTCTCCCCGCGGGTCTATGACTAATAATGAGCTGGCCTCCTGACAGCATTCAGTTGTCTTCCTAGAATAGGTTTGCTCCTCTTGTACCTTGCAATGCGGCCCTCGTGAAGGCAGCGGCGCTGTAGATAAGGAGGTCTGGTGGGGGTCTGGGTCCCAGGAGATAGATGCGTCCTCTGTGGCTGTTCATTATGGATTAGACAGGGAGCTCCTCTCATTGAATTAAGCCTTGTAAGTGGAGGACTGCCAGTTAATTCGATCATTTGGCAATTCTGCTGTTAGTGCTGTTAGTGCTGGTAGTTTGGTCGTTGGAAACAGGAAGGAGAGGATTGGAATTTTAGGCCAAGCTCATTTTTTATTTTATTTTTCAATAAAACGAACCCAAAAAGGCATAGCTATACAGTATATTGTTCTGATATACTTGATGAATGTCTGCACACTTTTATTGACTTACCCTATTAAGGCAAGTCAACTCAGCCTTCAAAAATGTAGCAGAACCTAAGGGGGGAAAAAAGGGAGTTAGGAGAATAGTTTAGGAGGGCAATGGGTGCCATCACTCACATATAGTATTACAAGCATAATTTTAAGTCAAAGGAAATAGTTAGAGATGGAGAATGGGCATTGTGCGTTGTGAAGAAGGACCGGGATCAGGGACCCACAGTGAAGCAGGCAGCATTAAGGTGCGGAGGGGCAGACACACTAAAAGACACATAGATTACTTCCCCAAATGGACATAAAGCAAATGTAGCAGCATGGATATTAATGGATATTTAATTTGTCTCTAATGACTTTCTGCTGAAATGCGAAGGAGATAATAAGTAGATTAACGAGCACTTCCTGCTCTTGCAGGAAGGGATGGGGGGGGGGGGGGGGTGGGGGGGGTGGGGGGGTGGGGGGGGGGGTGGCAGCGGCCTACTGCAAAGTATATCAAATAAGTGATTTGTCTTGGAAGGCATTGTTCTTACCGGACAAAATTCAGTAGGACAGGATCTTTTATTGCCTTGTTCTAACCTCATTTGTTCCAACAGCTGTCGCTTCCTGTAAGAAAACCCCCGCGACAGTTGGATTCTGTTATTTTTCGACACACGCTGACACGGTTTGAATGTGGGAGATTCAATCAAAACATCTGCCGTTCTCTGTGTCTTGTCAGTTGCATTCCCATCAGATGAAGGCTAGGGTTTCAGCCACAAATGTTGTTTTAACCAATATTCATTTTAACATGCAACATGTTCACACACATAGATTTGGTTTCATATTAGGCCTACATACCATAATCCTCATTTGAGTGAACCTTTGCTCTGGGGAGGCATGCTTGCCGCCTTGGGTCCAAGGAAATGCAAAATATACTAATATTAACAATAGATGATACTCAATTAATAATAATAACTGATATAATTACAAATTAGATAGATTGTTGTTTGTGATCCTCCCCTCACGCGTCATTTAGTTTCCCCCATCTAGTATATACGCTCCCCAATGTGATAACAAGCAGGTGTTACTTTTGCTTTAGCCCTGCAGTGCTGCAAGAGGCGCACACTTTCACCCCAGTCTAGTTCCTGTGTCACTGCCAGGCTCCAAAACCAGCTACTTCTTATCCTGCATCAATTGATTTACCAGAAACCACACAGACACTCTGTGTCTGTGTGCTGGTGCACACATGCGTGTGCCTATGTGCACGAGTGTGTGTGTGCGTGTTTTCGTGAGTCGTACGCCCTTGCTCTCTGTGACAGTTTTAGATTAGAAATTCCCCATTGTGTCTGGCTGTCACCATGTTAAACAGCCCCCCCGCCCGGCTCACTCCTCCTCATCCTCGCGGTTCAGGAAGCCCCCTAGTGCAGATGCAGACTGACCCCCTCCTATTATCTGTAGCCGGCTCGCGCAAGTCTGGTCCAAACCGGAGTGGGAACGCCCACCGCGCTCTCTCTTTTGCTGTGCTGAGCACCCTGCTCACATGGCACCACAGACCTCGGCGCTCTGCTTTCTACTTTCCGCGTTGAGCTCGAGTGACTCATGGTTGAAGTTCAGGGCTTTTCAGCTAAAGGCATGTTGTAAAGAGACAGATTTGTGGGTGCTAGGGCTGACGCGCGGCAGCTATGTGGGCAGCCGGGGATTTGACTCAGTGGCCTCAGTGTAGTTAATATTTGTGCATCATGGGAGCAGTGCTTCCTGCTCATAAAAAAGCACTTGGCCACGCAGTCTCTCTCTCTCTCTCTCTCTCTCTCTCTCTCTCTCTCTCTCTCTCTCTCTCTCTCTCTCTCTCTCTCTCTCTCTCTCTCTCTCTCTCTCTCTCTCTCTCTCTCTCTCTCTCTCTCTCTCTCTCTCTCTCTCTCTCTCTCTCTCTCTCTCTCTCTCTCTCTCTCTTTATCTCTCTCTCTCTCTCTTTATCTCTCTCCCGGCTGCTGTAAACACTGGATCTGAGCGTGTTATGACTATAAAGCCGCCAGCAATCGCCGAGAAGAACATCCATTGTTGAGAGGCCCCCCACAATAGAGACAGGGGCCCAAACCAGCGTGGGGTCGGTCGTGGAAGGGGAGCGATACATCAGGGGCACCAAGGTGAAGGAAGGTGAAGCGGGACAGGAAGTGGTGTCGGTACGAGAGACTAGGAAGAGGAGTCACCTCCGGTGTGCTCTGATCTCCGACCCTGTTGTTCTGCGCCGTTGACCAAGGCAAACCGGGGTGTCCCCCGTTTCACGGGACACAAGTACAGGTCACGGTCTTCTACGTTGACCTGTCGCCCCATCACCCACCACCCCGCCTCCCACCTCTCCCTGCTTCCTTCCTCGTGTGGAGTCAATAATAGATCAATAGCAGACAGACCTGAGCAGACAATCCAAGATTACACGCAGCACTGTGTAGCCCTGGTGAGTTGAACGTATCACAGGTCAGGAGTGGGTCACTGCTTAGCTTCTTGTTTGTTTGGTGTTTGTTTGGTGTTCTGTCTTTTTGAGACTTTAAATGGACAGATTCTCGGGAGTTAGATTTGATTTTGTGAAAACCTGCATGGTGCTTGAACTGTCCCCCCATTCCCTGGAACAAACACTCGCCTTTAACCGTTATCCGACCCCCTATTCATTCGGCCTGTTATCTGTGTGTGATTAATGGGTGCGTGCGTGTGTTTGTATGCTTCTGTGTGTGTGTGTGTGTGTGTGTGTGTGTGTGTGTGTGTGTGTGTGTGTGTGTGTGTGTGTGTGTGTGTGTGTGTGTGTGTGTGTGTGTGTGTGTGTGTGTGTGTGTGTGTGTGTGTGTGTGTGTGTGTGTGTGTGCGTGTTTGTATGTGTGTGTGTGTGTGTATGTCACAAGTTCCGTCAGGAAGGGGGGGACTTCTTCATGAAGCATTCTGTTTGGATATGGTTGACAAAGTTGGGAAATGAGATGTTTATAAGTGCAGCGCTTCATCACAATTACCTTCTTAACATGTTTCACGCCTCCTATCTACTAGGCAACTAGGCTGAAGTCTTGGCAATACACACTGGAGTTCAGTCCTGCCTTGCCGTTGGGTCGGTGGTCCAAAATAGGCAACTGGATACATACGGGGTGAACAAATGAAGACTCTACTATCCTATGAATCCACCTTCTCTGAAAAATTGCCAAATTTCGCAGGCACACTGGAACCATAAAGACTAGCTATGTTGGACATTGTTTTTGACATTTTTTAAAACAATTTCCAACACAATAACTTAATGTTTCTCATGTTGTCCAGTGAACACCCTCCAAGGTCGTTCCCCTTATCTTCCACTTGCCCTCCCATCCCATTGACCTTGCATGACCCGAACCCCATTGACCGTTCCAGCGTAATCACCAATCTCAGTCACAGTGTGATATCAAACCGGTTTGAAAAAACCTTTGCTCTTCCAACCTGACAGTGGGGGGGGCGAAAACCCATGTTCTGAGACCCCTAGACTACATTTACATTTACATTTAGCAGACGCTTTTATCCAAAGCGACTTACAATAAGTACATTTGTCATAAAGTGAAACAATATATCTCTGTCAGTACAGTAAAGATGTCATAGAGCCAAGTGCAAGTAATAACAATCGCTAGGCTAACCCATTCCCTGTGGACAGCAATGCTAACAGCTACTACAGACGTTAAACAATTAAGTACTATGAATAAGTGCAATGTAGATTAAGTGTGTACAATAGTAGTGCGTACAATAAGTGCGTACATTAAGTGCCAGGACGTAGAACATACAATGGTGGCCGGAAGGGGCTGGGTAGCTATACAGAGTCAAGGTGAACTCTGAACAGGTGAGTTTTGAGTCTTTTGCGGAAGCTGGTGAGCGACTCTGCGATCCTGACCTTCAGAGCCCACCTCTCAGAGCCCACCCTCCCCCCCCCCCCCCCCCCCCCCCCCCCTTCCGACTGAGTCTACCATGTCAGATGGCACCTCCGTATCGGCTTTTAGACCACACTCTGCCCCTTGGGCCACACCCTGACCCTGCAACCCCAACAAGAGCCAGATCCAATTCCAAAACACCTAGGAGTTAGTCCAGAATACATGAGTTAGTAAACGTTAGTCAGTAGTACTCCACATTCCAGACGGAACCAGGAGAAGATGTGTGGTATGTGGTGGTGGCCAGTATAGCTCACCGCTGAGCGCTGGGCTTGCATGAAGTAAAAGGCGGGAAGTGGTGAACCACATCTTCACGGAAAGCCCCCGATAGCTGATACTGACCATTATTCTGGTGCTGAGGACAACGTTTTTGTTGACCTCACCAACCAGTCACACACAAGAAACTATTGCCATAAAGAAGGTCTAAAAACACTAGCTGCCTTAAGATGCAAAACATAAGCTTTATTGACAAGGATCCTGACACGAAGGTGAAGGTAGCTCAGAAAAAGGGCATTAAGCTCTTTTGTAAAAAGAGCTTATAATAAAGCTATTTTAAAATGGTGTGTGTCTCGGTTTTTGTGGTTTTTGGTTTGAGGGTGGGTCAGGTTGTCGGAGTCAGAAACCAGATTGTTTTTCTGTTGAGGAACGTAGGGAGGGTGGAGGAATCTTCAGGGAGCAACCCTGAGGCAGAATAGGATGACCTCTGCACCACCCTGGGCCTGGTCTCTGTGTGTGGTAGTGAAGCGTTGGAGAGAGCTATGCAGTTTAGCTTGTCCCCCCCCCCCCCTGTCCCCCCGTTGTGCTTTGTTTAGTGTACTCATTAACAGGGGCGTGGTGATTTGGGGACCTGGGCCGGTACACCCCCCCGCCCCCCCCTATCCTTATATTATATTCTCATATTGGTTCTAAATGCTGTTGATTAGTGTTAAGACCCCAATTTGGACACTAGGTGAATAGCTCAATAAGTATACGTTCCCTGCAGAGCTCTATAAAGTCGGGTCCAGTGTTAATCTAAGCCACTCCTACGTAACCGTGACCAAATCAAAGTCTGGACATGTCACTGGTCATTGAGTAGCAGTCTGAAACCATGGCCTTTATATTGCCGTTCAGACACTGGTGGTCGGTCATGCTGAAACGCAGCGTAAAAACACAATTATATCACCCCTCCCCACACCTACCCCCTGCTTCTTGTTCTAAGGCTGGACCCAACAGCTGTATGGTCCACACCCGACAGATGCACATGTTCTCATATCACCCAGCAGAATAAAAAGGAGTGAGGCAGAAAAGGGGGCTCCTGTTGCCTACAACCTATGACCTTTGCTCTAATGCCTCGGTGGAATGGGGGGCGGGGGTGGAGGAGTTGGAGGAGTGGTCACTTAATTTAAAGAACACAATATTCCTTTGGAAGTCCCCAGTGGCAGTTGTGGCTCCCGCCCTGAAGGGATCCGTTGGCCAGTGGTTACACCCACGCCCTCCCAGGAAACGCACTAGGATTATCTGGCAGGAAAAAGCCATGCTTAAAGCCATGCTTAACGGCCTAACAGCTTCACATTGCAACACTTCTTGTTTTGTCTATTGACCTGGATCGATCCCATCGTGTTCAAACAGAGAGCCAGCGTGTCAGTGGGTTAGCAGAAAACAGCATGTTCTCAGTCACTCGATGTCTTCCAGCATGCACAGTGAATAGATCAAGAGATAAAATGTTAAAACTCCTGTTTAGGGGTCCTGGTAGGAGTGTGTTTCCCAAGGCACTTTGGGCGCTACCACTGCGAGCCAGTTGTCTGAGCTCGGCCAGACAGCCCTGCGTGTACAGCGAGACACCCGTCAGCCAAGACAGTAGCCTCAGGTCTCCGGTCTCCGTTTTTGGGAGACCGGATTATTTATTTTATTTTCGTCAAACTTGGAGGCTCAGGGGACAACGTTGTTTGAGGGTTGCTGTTCTATTATTTATGCTATGGTAAATCCTGTTCAGAGTCTGGTTGTTGTTTTTATGTAAGGTTACCGTGTTAAGAGTCAAGAGCAGTCAAGGCTATCGTTTTATGGATGGGGTCACGGGTCACTAGGCTTCGGCCGGGCATTCTCCCCAGCCTTTATCAGGCGTTGGGGCCAGCCTCACACCGAGCCAGAGTCAGACTGATTAGACTCTGGGGATAGGTGGGGCGGCACACCTGTTGTGCATATGGAAATGGTTGATGATTGTATTCATTGTTAGACAGTTAGATGTGGTTTTGCCCCCCGCCCTGCCAGAGCCCCGTCTCTGACCCCCACTGTTGGTTGATAAATATCCCTGCCCTACCGCCGCTCCCTGCCGGATCTCGGACTCCCAGTTTTAGTTGATAAATATGTTTCACCTTCATCCTGTTCTCATCCTCCTCCCTGCCAGATGTCCGCCTCTAACCCTCTTTGTTCTTCGGGCACTTGATCAACGAGTAACATTTGATATATTCGTATCAAATGGCCTTTATTTTGTCTTACAGCCCAACAACAGACCCCTGTCCCTGACCCTCTACATTTAGCTGATTAAATCCCCCTCCCTTTTAGACACTGGTTTCTCCTCCCTCCACTACAACTGAGGAGTTGATCAAACTATTCATGTGTACTCACCTTCAACATGGCAAGAATAATGGAAGAATAATAGGAGAAGTAAGGTAGCCATGGAAGGACTCTGATGGTTGTTTTGGGTATCTTGCGTGGGCCCACGAATAAAGTGTAGAACCAACAGTGGCGTCACAAGGCTGTTTTATTCGGGGCTAAAGCACCGGATTTTATTTAATAGCCCCAAATCTTATTTTTTTGTAAAGAAAAAGAAAAATCTACTTTCCGACGGTCCTTGAACACCCCTCATTTACCGCACAACAGAGCAGGCCCCCAGGAGCAGTGCATACATCTGCAATCCACCAGTGCTCAGCGGCCAAAGCCTGGTATTGCAGCTGTTTTAGCGGGCTGTGGACGGGTGCCTCGATTCATGGAGTCCCAGAATATCTCCGTTCACTCCAACACAAGTGGGGAACAGGGGAATGTGTCCCCGCAAAAAAAATTCTGGATATCAATCAAAGGCTCATAATTATCTTTATACCATGTACTAATAAAATGTAAGTTTTCTCTTTTCAAAACGCCACCTCAAGCGTTTTATTTTATTTATGTATTTTTTGTAGGAGAAGTAGGAGTGGGCAGCTGAAAGGAGTCGTAGCGAAACAAATGTTGTTTCGGCCCGGCATACCAAATGTTAAATACTAATTGTTGCCCGGATGGCAGGAGGAGTGTAATTTAAAGATCAAATATAGAGAATCATATACTTATACTTCCATGGCCGTAAACAATGGCCTACTGTGCTCGCTCAGACCTCTCGCTGATGATGCTACAATGCTAACAATGCTAGTTAACGAGAATATTTCTGCATCTGGCACGTCATGCACGAGGGAGTGGCTAGGCGCCCATGCAGCGGAAGCAAATCTCTCCTTCATGTACCCCTGCGCCATTGAGCAGTTTTCATAGGAATGAATGGGCGGCCATGTTTTAGTCCGCTGTCCTTTCTTTAATAGGTCCATGCAAGAGAGCCACAGGTGAGTCAGTACACTTCAGCAGTCGGTCTCAGTGTTTACAACAAGTTAGTAGTGAGCACAAGCTCTAGATGTCTTTATTATATGTCTTTATTATATGTTATATGTTTATTATATGTCAGCAATACTAATGCCGCGTTTCCACTGCAGGGTGAGGTACGGTTCGGTTCGCTTCAGTCCGATAGGGAGGGGGCGGTATAGCCCAGCTCAGTTCCGAGGTTGCGTTTCGACCGCCGACAGTACCCTTTTATGGTAGGCCGGATGTCGATCGCTGCGGCAGCTACGTAAACATCGTGACGTCATAGCAGCGCAGAGGAGAATGCAGAGGAACGTCTCCACCTCCTTGTTCGCCCAAGCAAGCGTTTTACGCGACATGTTCTCAGCGTTCAACCGTCAAACTCAGTGCAGTGCAGTCCGAGGTGAACTGCAGCATGGAGGAGAAAGTGATTGTTGCCGTTTGCGATTCCTGGAGCTCTATATATAACAGTATATAATATAATTGTATATTATCACGGCCAAAAGCTCTATGCGCCCCCGGATAGCCGTAGCGCGGGGGGCTCTCGTAGGGATTGGGCTTCTCGGGGTTTGTTTACCGCCGTTGCTTTGGTTTCCGGTCTTGTGTGTTCCAACGGTTTATTAGGTAGTAGGCCCATAATAAATCTCTAATCAATACTTCATTCACTGCCTCTTCCGTGGTCATTACAATATTATGAATAGACTGCGTGGGGTCCTCCGACGTCTCTCCCCCTTCCACAAAAAGTAAAGACAAGGCAATGGTGGTTATCGTGTTGTTGCGCAAAAAATTTTTTTGGCGCGACAAAACTTCGGCGACAACGCGAACGGGCTCGTTTGGTGTGAACGCAGGCTACCGTTGGTTTGTTTTATCCCCACGTCACCCGGAAGTGACGATTCTGTCGACCAAACAACGGAGGGGGTGTGTAGCTCGAATCTTCCGCCCACTTTTGTCACGCCCACTTTTGGCGGCGGAAACGCAATCCCTTACCGCACTTTTGCGAACCGAACCGTACCGCACCCTGCAGTGGAAAAGCGCAAAATGAATTCATTTTAGTGAAGTCCTTGACCGGTTCGCCCAAGTCAGACCAAGGAGGTAAGCATGCCCAGTTACGCTCAAAGGACAAAGGCCCAAAGAATGGAGCAAGAAACAGTCAGAGAGCAAAAGGGAATGAAGAAAGGCAATTGCAGAGTGAAAGTAAAAAGTTATGTGCAAACAAGAAATTAACAAAGAAAGACAATACAAGGTTAATAAGAAACGAATGAGGAAAAACATGTAAAGAATACATACATGACTGTGTGACTCATCAAACATATCAATGTTTACTATTGCTGAATGTTTACTGTTTGTTTGTTTGTTTGTTTGTTTGTTTGTTTGTTTGTTTGTTTGTGAATGAGGCACTTTTGTGTTTGGGCAAAGGGAAGTTTGTGAAAATTGGTAAAAAAAAAAAAAAAATTACCGTTGGTAGGCCTATTTATTGATATTTACTGGTAACCATGGAATGCATTAATTGTATGATTGCAAGATATGAATAAAACACATCATACCATATCGTAATTCAATTCAGACTAGAAGTGAGGAAATTATTCTAGTCACTAATGGTAGTTAGTTATTAGTTGGATGTTCTGTTTGCTTTACACTAGAAACAAACATGGGGATTCCAGAGGCATCTCAAAATAAAGTTGCCTGGTCCTTCAGATAGTCCTTCTGGCAAGAGAATAAACAGTTTAAAAACATAACCAGACCACCTCAAGTGAATTAACCTATCCTATCCCCAGGTATAAATATATATATATTATATAGCCTATATACTGTATATATGTACATAATATATATATGTAATTGTAATTGCGAATCTTATAGCTGTTCTTTAACAAATGGGATTTCTGAGTGATTTCATATTGTATAAGGTGATATGCGGGCCGGGAACTCTCTGGGTGAAGTGAAATGGATCAGTTCCTAAATGAAAATGAAGGTTTGTCATGACACGTTTCCTTTTCTGATGTTTCCACAATTCCTCAAATATGCCTTCGCGTAGGCTAATCGTAAAACCATTGGAGTATGCCCGCATGCAGTTAGACAGACGTTGTTCTGATGTGGTGTTGTGTCACTATTGCCCAACCAGGGACACTCGAACAGGAAGCTATATGAGTGGGCCGAGGCGGGTATTACAGCGAGGGTGCACAATCCGCTCCTCAAGTTATGACCTGAAACCGAAACTGATAAACCATCACTTTATTCAACAGGCTTGTTAACACGCAAACACATGCAGACACATTCGGCTCGTTGTGCGCTCTGTGTATGGGCGGGTGGGGGAAGGTGATATGTGGGCACACGGGTCGCTGTGGGCTCTGTGTATGGGTGGGAATACACAGAGCGCACAGCGAGCCGTGTGCCCACATATCGTGTGCCTTCCTGTTTTTCTTTGCACCGGTAGCAGCGTTACCAAGGATACACGTCATGCCAATACAATGAGAAATCAACACATGGGTTTGGTCTCACATTACAATCTTAAACTTTATTCCAATATGTTTCTTTATAGTTTTGTCCTATTTCAATAACAAGCATTGTGCTGGCTCACCCTAAGGTATTTCTACACCACAGGGTTTGTTGTGGGAGCACGGAGATGAAGTAGTTTGGGCTTGAAAACACATTAATTATATGTACATATATTTGTAAAATGTAAATGTATTTGTAAAGCACATATAAAAAACAACAACAGTTGAACAAAGTGCTAAAAAAACAAAAAACAAAAAAAACAAAAGCAAAGATAAAACAACAAACAAACAACAATAAAACAATAGGTATGATAAGATATATAAGATAAGACAGTCTTAAGAAATGTCTCAGTGGTGAGGTATCCTTAAGGTTGCAGATGGTCAAGCTTAGGGAGCCGGTAAGAGAGGGTTTAGTTTAGGTACTAGGTTGCAAATGGGTCTAGGTATTAGATAAAGGGTGGTTGATATTGGTAATTAGACTAGAGATGGTAGTGGTAAAGGTTTGGTGTGGTAAGAGAAAGGTTTACGTTTTTTTTGGGAAAGCTTTGAATCATGGGAAAAGGGTATGCCGTTCTAAATAATAAAACCAGGCAAACCTCTGTCCCCTGCTGAATACAGGCAGGTGGATGATGGAGGATGGGGTAGGCTGGGCTGGGGACGAGATGATCGGACGTATGACCTGATGACATCCTCAAGCCTGTAGTGCAACGTGACGTCATCAATCATTCGATCAAGTCCATGCCAACGGTATGGAGCTTTAGATTTAATGTATTCATGTATTCATGTATTCAGGCATTCATGTTCCTGAACAAATGGGATTCAGGTGACTTGGATACTGGTTAAACATAAAACGTGTTTTCCTGCAACCAGTGCAACCGTTAGCGTGTGTACACATGCACACATTGTTCTGATGTTTGTTGTGTCATGTCATTATTTCACAACCAATGGCACTCCACACACCGCTGTGTGTGTGTGTGTGTGTGTGTGTGTGTGTGTGTGTGTGTGTGTGTGTGTGTGTGTGTGTGTGTGTGTGTGTGTGTGTGTGTGTGTGTGTGTGTGTGTGTGTGTGTGTGTGTGTGTGTGTGTGTGTGTGTGTGTGTGTGTGTGCCCCAGGGTTTATAACAAGGGTGCACCTTCCACAAGTTATGGCCTGAAAACGAAAAGCAAACTACGCCTCCCCCCTCCACATACACGAACACACACACACACACACACACACACACACACACACACACACACACACACACACACACACACACACACACACACACACACACACACACACACACACACACACACACACACACACACACACACACACACACACACACACCAAACCCATCTGTACTAGCCCCACCACTCCTAACCACACAGCGCTGTCATTTCCCACCCGGCGGGCGTTCCTTGTGGGCGATGTGCCCCAGGTGCTGCCAACAGGATTCGCCTCTTCATTCAGTAAACAGAGAGAGCTTTATCAACACACTGCCCCGCACTCCCTTCTCCATTACAAAGTCTTTCTGCAACAGAGCAGAGCTGCTGGTCAAAGTACCCCCCCCCCCCCCTCCTCAGAAAACACAGATAGGAGTTGCTTACAGTGTGGAGGAGAGACAGCATCAGACAGGGCTGCATGTGACTGGAGCTGTCTGTGTGCTTAGCACTATCGTGGGCCCTAGTAGACCCTAGTAGGCGCTTTTCACGTCACTGTAGAGTGGTGGGAAAGCAGCAATCTGAACCACTGAAAAGGGATAGGAAAATACAGTTCCATACAATGCGTTATGAAAGCTTAAAAGCCGACTTGAACGAAAACACGTCTACATCAACAAGGTTTGACCCTATGGGCCTTCCGTACTAGTGCGGGGCGCTAGTGTTAGCAACAGTGTGGGCGCCGATGTGAGCGCTAGTGTTTACACTAGTGCGAGCAGTGTTTTCGCTTAGACACAAACTCACCCCTGAAAACCGGTTATTAATGATTTGATTTATGGTGTGGTTGTGTTGGTATGATAAGGGTTGCTATGTTCGATGGTGTGGGACTAAGCGGTTGTATTTGTGTCACTACTGTAGCAGCATTTCATTGACTAGGTTTTATGTGTCTGGGTTTGATTACAGTGGTTGTTATTGTGTCTGCGTGGCTTGGCTTGTGTTTTCATAACAAGAGGCTGTACGCTCGATTAGTGTTGTATTTGTGTGAATAAAGGGGTTGTTGTGAACCTGCGGTTGTGTTTTACGACGGCTAGGGGGGTTGTGTTTGTGTAACGAGACATGTTTTTTTTTTTTGTGTTACCGGGACTAAGTGGTTGTTGTGTATATGTGAGTAGGGTTGTGTTTGTGTGTACGGAGAAGTTGTGTTCGCGTAACTAGGGGCTGTGTGCGTGCGTGTGTGTGTGTGTGTGTGTGTGTGTGTGTGTGTGTGTGTGTGTGTGTGTGTGTGTGTGTGTGTGTGTGTGTGTGTGTGTGTGTGTGTGTGTGTGTGTGTGTGTGTGTGTGTGTGTGTGTGTGTGTGACTAAGCCGCAGCTGTGTTTCTGTGGCTAGCGAGAGGCGTGTGTGTCTCCAAAGCTTCCCGACCAGCTCAGCGTTGAAAGGCGGCGATCGGGGAGTCTCCCACACCGCCACAACGGGTCGTCCCCTGTCCCTGCACCCACGGGCCCCCTGGGGCCGTCGGCACACAGCCAGTCTGGCTTCTCCGGGCCCCTCAACGCCTTTATAGACTAATAAGACATGTTTCAGGAGCCCGCTGCGCCCTCTCCCAAGTGGGAGGGGGGGGGGGGGGGTGGGGAGATTAAGAGGAGGGATGTGGAATGTGAAGGAAGTATTATCGGTCTAACGTGTGGGAACAGACAGTTAAAAGGCTCAGATCGGCCATATCGTTCTAATTAACGCTATTTCCTCCCGAACAGCTTCCTGTGAGGCAGAGAACATGGGTGGGTTAGGTACGGTAATGCACCTCCCCCCCCCCCCCCCCCCCCACACACACACACACACACACACACACACACACACACACACACACACGAGTGCGCAAACACACATGCATGCACACCCTACATACACACACACACACACACACACACACACACACACACACACACACACACACACACACACACACACACACACACACACACACACACACACACACACACACACACACACACACATACACACCCACACACAGGAGACATAGGTATATTCCCTTGTCATGTGATTTAAGCTGTGAAGTCAATTTCAAGTGGAAACCACTCACATAGGCATGTGCACACACACACACACACACACACACACACACACACACACACACACACACACACACACACACACACACACACACACACACACACACACACACACACACACACACACACACACACACACACACACACACACACACACACACGTTAGGGTCTAATGCAGGGCCCCGGAAGAGATTGATCCGGCCCCGAGTTTATGGACGCGCCGCTGGGTCTGTGGTCGGTGAGGTCTTCAAAGAACCTTCCAGAAGCGCGGTTGGATGATCAGATACACGCACTGACAGGGAACAGCAGGTCCAGTCCAATTCAGTTTAGTCCGGTCCAGTCTAGGAGAGTCCGGTCCAGTCCACTACAGTATAGTCCAGTCCAGTACAGAACAGTAGTCCAGTACTGAGTACTGTATCGTGCAGTACAGTGTATCCAGTACAGAACTGTATGGTATAGTACAGTATAGTACAGTACTGTATACTGTATCCAGTAGAGAATTGTATAGTACAGCCCAGTCCATCTTCACTACGCGACTCAGACCTCTTCCTTAAAACTCTTTTAGAGTTGAATGTATATTTATATATATTTTTTTATAATTGTACTTCAAACACAAAAAATTACAGTAAATGGTACTTATTATTGTATTTATGGCTGTGACAACCTAAATAAAACGGACTTACTTGTTTAACTCTCATTGGTGGTGTCATAAATGTGATAAATCATAATATTTAACGCTCTCGGCTAGCAACATATCTCTCAAATAACATACGGATAACAAATCTTAAAGGATCACACCTAGGTTCATCTGCTACACTCTCAACTGTTTTCACGTTTAAATCGCAGCGCAATATGAGAACGTAGGCTGGTGTCCTGCGGGGAAAGGCCTGTGTTTTCTCACGCAGCACCGCTAACTTAAAGGTCGCGGCACTGATTAGATAAGAGTTGTGTATGCACACAGTAAGGAGTCTGCTGGCCCCAGGTGAGGGGCCATGTGGAACGCAGGGGGCCCCTGGGTAAGAAGATACAGCGTGTTCCCCTGTAGAATAGAACTACAACATCGCGTGAGGAGAACGAGCCATAATAAATACACTGACAGAGATTTAAATACAATGACATGGATTAAATGATGCTTGCTTGATTTAAAGTACTCTTGTACGTGCATTCAGCTGCACTTACATCAGTTTCAAGTGTACTGACATTTAAAGTGCACCTTTATGGTTTCAATTCAGTATCTATTTAACTAACCTATATGCCAAAATGAGGTGTGGTTCTTCCTTGATGAGGCCGTGTCTCACATGTTCCTTGTTTCATAAGAGGAAGTGCCGTATTTGAGGAAGCAGCCGCCGCCCCCTCGATGGCAAAATACAGATTTCAGGAGAGATGGAATCATCCGGGTTTTAGGAGAGATGGCAACAGGTTTCTCTGCCTCCTTCCTGTATTTTGTGAGCCTAACCTCTGCTGGATACAGCTTTTTATTGTTGTCATTGTGGTCAACATCTTCCTCATGAACGTGCTACTACTAAAATGTATTAGTGATTTAATAATGTGCTCATGCTTGCCTGGGCTAATGTTATCTTGCTAACTTGTGTTCGTACCATGAATTCTTGTTGCTCTTTCCCAGTGGGACCTTTGACCCCTAGTGGAGGGTTGACATCATGTTCACGTGATGGACCAGATAAACCGTCTCTCCGGCTCCGAACACACATGCCAAGCCAGCTGCCGTCTCACGTGTCCACGCTTGTTTGTAACGCAGCCTCTGCATAAGCATAGCCTGATATTCGTCTGCACTATTTGGTCAAAACACTTTCATGACGTGTGTGTGACTGGTGAAATTGACCTTGAAGTAAGTGTGTTTAGAAACCAAGGGTCTCGCACCTATCCCCTTTAGTTCATTTGCATTTGCATTTACGGCATTTAGCAGACGCTTTTATCCAAAGCGACTAACATCGGTTAATACACACATTGACACACCGACGGCAGAGTCAACCATGCAAGGCGACAGCCAGCTCGTCAGGAGCAGTTAGGGTTAAGAGTCTTGCTCAGGGACACATCAACACTCAGCTAGGAGGAGCTGGGGATTGAACTAGCAACCTTTCGGGTAACAAGGACAACTGCTCTGCCTCCTGAGCTAAGCCGACCCTCAGTTCAGTGTTTTGAGAGGAGTTAGACGCCGCGTCGTTGAGCCTGTGTGCAGACTGATGGCCCTCAAGCAGATGACTCTGCTGATAGTACACGTCGGCGGTGGAGCAGGCAGTCGGGGGAACGCGACGGGGTTGTTTCTTTACCAGACGGTGACACGTGAAGAACAAACTCCCTGCTCCACGGTGATCCCCCGGCAGCTGTGGCCCTGACCTCCGACCTCTCTCGGTCCCTCCTTATAACTCTCCCTCCCTCTGTGTATCTCCCACCCCATCTCCCTCGCTATCTCTTTGATTTCCTCCCCCTCTTCCTCGCTCTCTTTCTCTATGCCCTACTCTCTGTACTTTGGTTTCTGTCTCTCTCTCCCCCTCTCTCTTAATCCCCTCTTCCTCTCTCATTCCTCCCTCTTGTTTTTCCTCACTCTCTCCTTTCTTTCAAATGGTGCATTAGAGAATGAGTGTATATATACGGTCTCTCTCATCTCCCCCACCCCTCTTCTCTCCCTCTTCCTCTCTTCTCCCCTTCCCAACTATTTATCTCCCTCTTCTCCAAAATGGTCTAGGAGAGGGGTTTATGTAGCCCCTCCGTCCCCTCTCTTCTTAAGACCGCCCCCTCCAGAGGTAAGGAGTTGCAGTATGTAGACAGGGACAGGTTTGACCTCCAGGCTGTGTAAATAGCAGGGTCGTGGCATGTGCTTCATTCAGCTATCCAGTCTTGGACAGCCGTCCACACAGCCCAGAGCAAATCTTAGCAACACACCAAGCAGCTGAAACACTCTATTTCAGGGATATGCAAAAAAAAAAAAAATTATATTTAACACAAATCTTTACCACAATCATGCAAACAGCCCTGCCCACGATTTCCCTTTGCCTGTAACCGTCAACTGATGTTTACATCTGATGCTTTTGTGGCGTGAAAAGCAGAGTGGTGTGTTTTGCACGTTGATTCCAGCCAGCGGTTTTTTTTTTCCTTTTTGTGGCGCAACGACACAAAAGGGCGCCCTTCCTTCTAGGAAATTGCACTTTAGTGTCGTTTATTTTGGTTTTTCACTGACTGCACTCGTGTAGAAGTCGGGGCTCTGTGGAGAAGAAAACCGTCGAGCGCTGTTTGTTTTTGTCAGCAGGGGAGGGGGGCGGTCACCCGGGGTCCCTTGGGGGGATCTTTCTGGATACTTGCCTTGGGTGTTAAGGTACTCATCATGTCTGCTTCTGTAGTCGTACTGGTAGAAGTAGTGTTGGTGTTGGTAGTCGGAGTATAGGGGAAGTAGTAGGAATGAAAGTATGCTGTTTCTCGTGTATGCTGTTCATGATTTGTCTGATAAAATCTCCACCATCTGCCACCATTCTACAATGTATTTAAGGGTGTTATTTTTAAACATATGAAAATAGATTTCTGTACGCTCTCTACAGGTTTAGTTTTTGAGAATATTAGAACATATCTAGGGGACCAACAGGGCAGTGAAACCAGTTTGGCGTTTCCTTGGTCACGGCCATCCACTGCTAGTTCATCTCCCGCTAGTCAATCTCCCGCTGGTTCAAAAACCCTGCCTGGCTCAACGGGTTCGACAGGAAGCCACACACTGCTCTTTGCAAAAGACGGTCCTGCTTTCACTTCCATTTCTCTGTCTTCACCCTCTTCCACAACATTCACTTTATGCCCATCCCTCTGCTCTCTGACTCGTGTTGGATTTCCTTTTTGGGGGGGTGAAGTAGGATTTTTTAAGAAGGTCGTTGAGCAGGGCCAGCATACTTTGAATAACTAGACATAACGAAGTTCTGGCCTCAAACCCCCATCTCTCCTATCTACTAGTAGGCATCCGCGAGACGCAAGATGCCCAAACCCCTAGATGCCCCTTAATGACGTATCTATAATAATTCACTGTAAATCAATGAAAGCAGTGTCTGCTAAATTACTTGAAGAGTAGGAGACAGGTCTCCTTTATCATAAAGGGGTGTGGATTGTTGTTCGGTAGTATGAGACTTAAGTTCATCCCGATGACATGGCAAGTCAATACCTAACCAAATGTCCTTCCCATAAGTAGCGGAAGTTATGATTTACATAGACCTGGTTTGTGTTTAGACAGAACATGAATTTAATTCATTCCAGTGGCATGAGTGCAGTATTTTCCATTTTTATGTCAGTGCATTAATCCGCCAAAAACATATGACATCCAATAAACAACAAAATGCCCCATAATGGGTTCCACATACAAGCCTCGGAATAAGAACCCAGAAATGTCAGACCGTAACATGACATTAATTAATGTTAACTTAAGAAATACTATTTCAGTTAGCCTCATCACTTACAAATGTACACATTTATACACGTTGCACTCATACAGGACACTGTATAAGTGACATAACACTCTCATTCACCATATTATTCCATGTTTCTATATTATTCAACAAGGAGGGATTCATGTTATCAAGTGGTCGTTTACACTGTCCGATCCACTGTGGAAGTTAAGGAGTCCCTTGTCAAAACATGGATCACTGCGCTGCAGAACCGATCAAAAGTCAGTGCTTTCGTCCTGAGAGGAAGAGTTAAAGTCCTAATACTTCTTTGGAAGGAGGGGCTACGACGGGGCTCCGACATTAAGCAGAGCCCAGGTTGACCTTTTGCAATGGCGTCAAAACGGCAGTATTTCAAACGGAAGACTCGTTGTGGAACACCTTGGCCTTGAGGCTGCGCAGGCTGCACTGAAGGGCCGAGCTGGACTCGGACTGCAGGGCCTCTGAGAACTTGATGTCGTAGGAGCGGCTAACCTGGGACTTCCTCTTGATGGAGTTCTGGATGGTCTCCGAGGTGAAGTAGTAGACGATGGGGTCGAAGCAGCAGTTGGACACGGCCAGGCACAGGGCGATGGGGTATATCGTCCGCACCACTGACTCCGCCGGGCAGCCCGGCAGCGTCTTGGTGCGGACGAGTGCGTAGAACACCAGGTTGACGTTGTACGGGATGAAGCAGAAGCAGAAGATGGACAGATGCACGATGATCATCAGCAGGATCTTCGTCTTGTTCAGCTTGCTGCCCTGGCTGAGCGCTTGCGGCTGGCGCAGGGTCCGCAGCACCATGACGGAGCACACCACGTTGAGCAGCAGCGGGATGAAGAAGCCCACCGTCTCGATGAAGATCACCATCTTGGACAGGTGTGACTTCCACTGATTGGACGAGAAGTTCTCGAAACAGGCTATGCGGTTGTCCTGCCTGGACGTGGACTCCAACTTGAAGCCCGTGGGAAGGCTCCCGGCCAGCACCAGCACCCACACCGCCACGCACACAATCTTGGCATTGCGCTTGGTCCTCAGCCATCGCGAGCGCAGCGGGTACACGATGGCCAGGAAGCGGTCCACGCTGATGCAGGTGAGGAAGAAGATGCTGCCGTACATGTTGGTGTAGAACAGAGAGACGGAGAGCTTGCAGAGCACGCTCTTAAAGGGCCAGTTCTTGTTGATGAAGTAGTACACCCTCAGTGGCAGGGTGAGGACGAAGAGCAGGTCCGACACCACCAGGTTCATCATGTAGGTGGTGGTCTCGTTCCTCAGCTTCAGGGAGCACGTGAAGATGTACATGGCGACCACGTTGGTGAGCAGGCCCACCACAAACACTATGCTGAACACAACGCTGTACAGCGGGTACTTGAACTGATCGTTCTTCACGCAGTCGGCTGTGCCGTTGCCCGGCAACAGGCTGCTGTTGCTCCCAGTCCACGGAGGGGTGCCCTCGCCCCAACGCTGGGTGATGTTCTCCGCAGGCAGAGTGGTGTTGAACATGTTTGGTGGCACGGCGGTGGAGAAGGAGGAGAAAGGTCGGGGGTAGGGGGGAGTCAGAGAATGGGCATCCGTTACGCAAGAGCAACACAATAACGACAGCTGTCCCACACTGTGGGTCTCTCATGAATAGCCCCCCCGGACGCGTCAATCTCTCCTTTCAAAACTCTGTACTGGTAAGTAAGTCAGTGTTCCTCGAGCGCTACGGGTTCTCCTGCGCTCCTGCGCGTGTGGTTTGCGGGGGAACAAGGCTCACTATCGGTGGGCCGGCATGCTGAGGTTTCCCTGAGCCATATCCGGGTGGGCTGATGACAGAGGGGACGGCGGAGAAGGGGGGGGGGGGGGATGGGGGAAGCTTATGCTCAAAAGAGCCTTCCCTTAGGACTCTGCCCCAGGCTGGGGATTCCTCCCCTCCCCCTTGTCCCTTCCACACCACACCACCCAGCACCCCAGCAGCCGCGGGGCAGAAGCACGCTCTTACTCGGCTCACTAAGGCACAAACAAATCACCTCCCTTTGTGTGTGTGCGCTTGTTTGTTGTCGGTCCAATCCAGTTCACCCGTGGGCTATATCCAAAACAGCAGCCCCAGGTCCAGACTGTGAATCCAATCCACAAATGTCTTTCATTGCAAAGAAGAAAACCAAAAAAGAAAATACTTTCCTTTGTCCAAACCTTGATCCACAGATTAATCCGTCATGGGTTTTTTATTCTCCTTAGTATATGGTTGTTGAGAAAGCAGAAGCATCCACCCTGCGGTTTGTAGAACTGAGGTCCCAGCATCCACTGGTCTGCTCCAGCGTCTTCAACACAACTTCTGCTGTGCGTGTCACAATATAACTGTTACTTTTGTCTGTCTCTCCCTCTCTTTCAGGGTCTGCTGCTTCCTGCCCCCCCCTCCCTTCTCTCTCTCTCTCTCTCTCTCTCTCTCTCTCTCTCTCTCTCTCTCCTCTCTCTCTCTCTCTCTCTCTCTCTCTCTCTCTCTCTCTCTCTCTCTCTCTCTCTCTCTCTCTCTCTCTCTCTCTCTTCTCTCTCTCTCTCTCTCTCTCTCTCTCTCTCTCTCTCTCTCTCCCCCTCCCTCTATCTCCCTGACTCACACCCGTTGGGTACGCACTTCTCCCTGTCTGCCCGTGACAGCCAGAGGGCTTTCTGCTAGAGTGAGCTCTTGAATAACCTCTTACTGCTGGAGCTCTGCGCCCCGGCAAGACGCACCGTTTAGTTTTCCTTCAGAGTTTGAGAGGAGGAGGAGATTGAGGAGGAGTAGGAGGAGAGTGTAATAGCTCCTCCCTCCCTTTCTTTCCTGGTTCCTCCTGGTCCTTTGTGGGTAGGCGTTAAAGGGGTAGTTACCCAAATGCTAGGACATTATCTGGTGTGGGTTTTACCAATGAACTGCATCTTTAACTGCAGTAAATTGACCTGGACGTGATACTATGTTTATTTCTACATCACCATAAGTTTGTGATCAACTGCAATACTAAGTATTGCAATCATATCTAAATATGTGGTAAGATATCATTTCAACCAAAAAAATGCTAACTAAAAAAAAATACAAAATAACTTTCATGTGAAATAAAATTATATTCAAATCAACTACCTACAAAATGGATCAAAGCATTCTTTGATTTTGGTCCAACGAAAAGGACTTTTACCAAACGGAATTAAAGGTTACAGCACAACAATGATGCTGAAAGTGCCACCTCAACATAGAATAGTCTGATATAGTCTAACATAATAGAAAACATTTTGAGATTTATAATTGAATTAGATTCTATCCTTGATAGGTCAAAGGGTGCAGACATCCTTAGAATGCATTTTGAAACCGGGCCCTTAAATGAGGTCAAACATGACGTTGAATGATGTCACTAACAACATTGTGTACTGATGCGAAATACAGCTCTGAGATTCTGATTGTGTTTGAAAACAATGGTTAACATTAATAATCACAGAGAATGCCAAGAGATTGCCGTCACCCCGAAGTTGTGGTCGCAAGTTGTGGTTCCAAGCACACAGAGCAGACAAACTCAGAAGCCCAGCTGTCACAATCATCAACAACGGTCGGTTTATTATTAAAGAGTCCTTTTGATGCCCACAGCATCACATGATTTATAATGCATTTCCTGGTGAGAGAAAAGCCTCAGAAGGACTCAGAAAAAGAAAGTGTCCTCTGTCTGATCAAACTGTTTCTGTGGCTGTCTTTGTCAGCTCTCTCTCTCTCTCTCTCTCTCTCTCTCTCTCTCTCTCTCTCTCTCTTCTCTCTCTCTCTCTCTCTCTCTCTCATCTCTCTGTCTCGTCTTTGTCTCTTCTCTCTCTCTCTCTCTCTCTCTCTCTCTCTCTCTCTCTCTCTCTCTTCACATTCTGTCTTTAATGGGTTCTGTTGCTCTGTGTGTTAAGACATTGGGCTCTTTGTGATGAATGAAGCAGGAATTTAATAAATAAATAGGCCCGTGGAACCGAGAGGGCCGTCTGTATCTTTATCAGCAGTTCGGCAGCGGAGAACTGTAAACTGTTTAAGTTTCCATCCAGTTCAGATATCACATATCTTTTTTAATTGAGGGCCCCTGCATTTATGGGTCTGTTCACACGCACACACAGACACAGTTAATTAACATAGAGAAATATACACAAACACACACACTTAAACATAGTTACATACACCTAAGTATACAGTTTTCTTGTTTTTGTATATTTGTAGACGTATTCCCGTGTTTTAGTTGAACTCTTATTCCCAGAACGTTATTGGGTCTGGGCCTGAATGTTATGGGGCTCAGTCCCAGAACTCAAAACATACATCTGCTATCTCAAACATAACTTCAAACGTAACTTTTTCTTTTAAAAGAAACCCCTCCACACATCCATGTTGACTTCCCCGGTTGGTGCATCAAGGAGACAGCGGGGAGGTCCACCCTCCAAGGCCTTGCCTTTGTCGGCCCGGCGCAACAAAAAGAAACAAACACGAAAGCGCTCGAGGGAAAAAAAATGCAGAAAGCACGGCGCTATTGTCTCTCAGCGTTTCCATCCAGCACATAAACATAAGCGCTTCACATGCAAGTATGTGTTCGCTAAACAAAAACATGCCACTGGAATCTCAGGACTGTTAAAGCGCTACAATGCCAGGAAGGAGTTAGCTTCCCTCGAGGCCAACAAGCTGTATGACATAACGACGCGCCGGTCATTAGGATCAGCGTGTAAACTACTGCTGGTAGGCGCAAAGAGATCCTGATCTCAAGTGTTAATGACACACAATTACACCAGCCTCAATGCTTCTTGAGGACTTTGGTGTGTAAATATTAATTGTAACTATAGTATACAACTATATACAAATTCTATAAACTGGTTTATAGTTTCCCTCGTAGAATCATGTACAGCCGTTGTCATATTAAATATATGCTTGGTAAATTGCTGCCTGTATCTTCCAATAATCATGCTCCAAAATAAAATCACAAAATGCAATTGGCTACTTCTGCTGTCAAGAAGAGTCCAAAAATATGTTGCTTACGCATTGGTATTTATTTTAAATGAATCATATGGTTTTAAATAATCTAAGGTATGAAAGGTATTTTTGTGTATACTTCTATTCATAAAAAAAAAGAATTAAATGAATACAATGAGATTAATCAGAATTGGACCATCATGAGGTCGAACTACTCTCATAGTTTCTTAGTTTTATGATCAACAGCAGTTTGTTTTGTTAAACGAAGAAGCCGTGGCTGTTGCGTAACAGCATGGTTTTCAGTGTTCTTAGGGAATATAAATTATACTATATAGAGAAATTGACGAGCAGCTTGGGGAAAACAGAATTAATTACCGAGAGAAAAAACAACAACAAATGCTGGACGGTTCCAGGAACTATTTAGCCGACCAAAGAGGCTATAGCCACCAGCAAAAAAGAGCCAGTTAGTCTGCCCTCCTTGACAACTGTAACCACGCAAAGAAAACTTGAAGGAGAAATGCCCAGAATAAAAAAGACAGAAAGAAAGGGAAGGAAGAGAGAAAGAAAGAGTCCATTGGAGGGCCACTTCAGCGATGGAAGTGTTCCAGCACCACGAGGTAAATCTGGCGCCCTATTGGTCAAAAGCTGGTGGAACACCAGACATGAATCAGAGAACCCCCAGGATCTCTGCAGTTAGCACCGGCAGAACCGCCCCAGGACAGACTGTCTTCAGAGGCTTTGCGCCACTGTTTTTATAGCTACTGTTTAATTTTGTAATTATGTTGTAAGATTATACTTTAACAGCATATTGACAGTTTAAAAATGAGGGGGGGGGGAATTGCAGTGTTGTTTAGTACGGTTTATGTTACTACTCTGTACGACCATGCCGAAAGGCAGTAGGTTTAATCCCCCACTATACCTACAGCCTGTCTGTTTATCTTTGAAAGCTATGCGTCGTGAATTAACTGAAAACCAAGCTGGAAAAAAAAGGTGTTTAACACAGCGGAAGTATAACTTGACATTCAATGAATCATCCTCAACTGGTTATATTTTGTGAAATACAGTATACAAAAATCCACTTTTAATCCCCGTATAAAAACTGAATGAGGGTACATTATGTGCCTTCGTTCTGTGTTCCCTCTGCAGGTATTTATGCAGTGCATGTTGATATTATTTTATGGTTGATATGGATGTTTAGATAGGCCTCCGCGGGGTAAAGGGGAGGTGGGGGTAGTGGTGTGGTTGGGGGGGTTCAGATAGACTGATAGCAGGGGGTCTGTCACAAGACCCCCAGAGGTTATGACCCTTACACTACCCACAATGCAGCCTACATGTCCCCTGTTTGTGTGCGGGTGTGTGTGTGTGTGTGTGTGTGTGTGTGGGGGGGGGATTATGGGGAGGGGGTATGATGATCCCCTGGCTATGCTCTTGTCTCCTGCTTTTAAATAAAGATATGATCCATTTGAAGCCAACATAAACACTGGCTCCACCGTTGGTCAGTTTTGGAATGCTAAAAATGTCGTTTCAGATGAAGGTGTGCTGAAGATGGACCGATACATTCTGGAAGAGAACATGATACTTAAGCTGACAGTCAGTGGTGTGTCCAGAGTTGTAGGGGGGCCCGGGAGTGGCAGGTAACAAGACGCTCTTCGCTAACATTGAAGATCAGTGCATAGAATCATTTAGAAAATGACAAAATGAACTAGACAAATGACAAATATTGCATGCAATAAAAAAAAAAGGTTAACGTTGAGAAGTTAATGAAAAGAAGTGAACTCCCTGTTTCCGCTTGAATAACAACACTGAACTGTATGATAAACTATTTATACATATACTTTTTCTTTGTACTGTTATTCTTTATGAGCCTTATGAGTGATATTGTACATAAAATGTCCAAAGTGTCCAAGAAGCTTAACCATTTTCCGGATGTGCCCATCCACCGCTGGCAAGAGGGAGCTCCCAGCACACCTTTGTCATGAAGTGCGTGCGCATGCATACAATCGTATTGACTACCCGATTTTTTGGAGTTGGAAAAATATTTATTTGGGGGGGGGGGGGGCATGTTCCAACCCAGACCCTGCCATGGGCACTCCCCTGCTTACAGTAAGCCTGACAGTATGTCATCGTGGGCTAGCAAAGTACAGGCCGTCTGCACTTGAGGTTTCACAGCTAGTCTATTGTTAGTTGACACTACAGTTTGCCTGGCAGTTGGCCTGGTCGTGACCTCACAGGTCTCAACAAACAGTCACACTTCAACGACAAGTTCCCTTTTACTGGCTCTCTTCAGTGGCGACGAGACGGCTGGTGCTGCTGCCAGCATGAATTGTGCTGTGTGGTAGGATTCTGCTCCGGTTTCTGTTTAGGATTACTGACTGACATATTGTGGAAGTGAACTTTAAGGGAACTAGTTATATCTCTCTAACTTTTTTTTTTTTTTTTAAAAATCACTGTTTTGAATACAAGCCTTATTAGCTTATCTATCTTATCTAATTTGAACTTTTCTTATGATGAAACTGAGGTTTCCTGTTAATTTAGATCCATCATCGTTTCTCAGATAACCAAACCATACCTTTCAGCGTGAGCTGTTTTTATGTTTATTGGGTTTGGAAACACAATGTAATTGCATTAAACTGCTGGATAATGACCTCTTCAGAGTAACCAAGTGTGGTATTTCCGTGTTGTTTAGTTTGAGAGCAGAGGATAATTCCCATGGGAAGGGAACCCGAGATCTCTGGCTTGTCTCAGACCCCAACAGCACAACAAACTGTCTACGGCTGCCTGAGAGGGTCATTTATGGCCAGGGAAAATTGACAAAGTGACCATTAGGGGAAAGTTCATAACATCAAGCATTACAGTAAAAATTCAACAGTGTTATTTTACTTACATAGCCTTGCATTTTCTTTACCTTAACTTTGAATAAACAATGTTCCAACAGACCTAAACAATGGTTAACACACTTACTAGACCCATGATGTTATCAAATTCAAAACTTTCCCTCTAATTACCTGAACAGGAAACGAGTTACCTGAACAGGTACTTTATCGGTTTTAACGGTTTAGACAGACGAGGCTGCCAGTAATAAATCCTGTTGATCTGGTTGAGGTGTGGGGGTTTTGGGGATTGGTTTGATCAAACAGTGGTGCAGGTTAGCCCGGCCCCACGCCTTATTACGGACCTATGAGGCGCATGTGTGTGATACATATTGGCAAGAAGCAGGCATTGGCATGTCCTGTCATTGAAGAGCTCATCATTAAAAATACTGATAAAGAAAACTCAACAAACCAGGACATACAGGGAATGATTTCAACTTTATCAAAAAGAGACAAAACAAACAACAAAAACACAACATTGGCTGCTTAAAATATATCATTATCATACATTCTACATTGTACTACGACTAAAGGGAGGAATTGTGTTTGAACACACTGATTTCTTTGACACATGGGACAACAAACTGGAAATTCTGTTGCCAGGAACACGGGAGGGGAACACATTTGCATAATCATAATAATTTGAATAGCAGAAGTTCTAATAAGGAAGTTTCGAAGTGCCAGTATCAGAAGGGTTCACCAAAACAGAATGTCAGGGGAATAACATTAACTGTATGCAAACATCTTAACGCCTAAAAAAAAAACAATAAACAAATTTGTAAAACCAAATTGCAAATATATTAAATTAAAAAAGAAAAAAGTTTGGAATATGGTGAAACACCTTGAATGATAAACAGTAAGAGAAGATTCTATAGAAAAGCTAAAGTTGGTCGTCAGGGAGTGATAATCTAGCAATAGGCAAACTGGACGTCTTTAAAAGAGTTCTCCTTAACCCGGTGAACCGCTGCAGAATAACCCCGCTGGCCGTGTAGAAAACAATTAATCGAACTGAATTTGAACTGGAAAGATAGCAAACCCCTAATTTGTGGAAAATTACAATTTCAGTTGGATTAGGCTGAAAATATTGTTGTAACCACCTACATGTTCCCATTAACAAGTGGACAATGCTAATTTGGTAATTAGCCAACTAAGGTAGCATAATCGAGTTAGCATCATCGAGTTAGCACTATCGTGTTGGCGTCACCACGTTAGCAATCACTGCATTCGAAATCTACCCCATTGGCGTCACAGAGTTAGACAGTGTCACTGCGTTAGCGTCACAGAGGAAGCACTACTGAGCATCACTGCATTAGCATCAACAAGTTAAAATCACAGAGTTAGTAGCGATCCATGCTTAGTCAGTGGATAAGTACCTGACCACCCATGGTAACATACAAAAAGGTACATTCAGTGACACTCCTATCATTAAGATTTCAGAAACTTTACTTATTATGATTCATCACATAGATTGTAAAATATATCCTGTTTCCAATTGGTCTGTTCCAGCAACGACAGCAAACAGCCCTGTATTGACATAAATGTAAACTACTCTCACATGATTAAACTCCTTTTGCACACATTCAAATCACACCCTAAGCTCATCAGCCAGTGAGGAAGACAATTTACTCAGCGTAATAGGAGCCTATTCGGAGGTGCCTCCCCTGTTTTCTTTCTGCACTCCGTGTGCGAGGAGCGGAACCCAACGCCTCCGCCCTAGCCTTACGCGCCGTGTTTGGGTTAGCTTCAGGCCACTTGATCTTCAAACCCACAGAAAGAAACGCCCCCCCCCCCCCCGCCCCTCCCTCTTTCTGTGTTTCCTGCCTTCACCTCCCCAGCTGCATGTCTTTGAAGCAGCGATTGACTCAATGTTGACTTAGGTCAAAGGTCAACTCTTGAGCTCCGCCCGGGGGTCCGTGCCGCTGTTGGTGCTGCTCAGAAGAGTCTTGGTCCAAACCGGCGGTCTCCGCACAGAGCCGGTCAGTTTTTGAAGGCCCCGTAGCGGCTGGCTTTGCTGATGAAGTTCTTGAGGAGTTCGTGGTCCATGTCGGTAAAGGCCTGCGTCTGCGTCACCGCCGTCAGGTGGTTTACACAGAACTTGAAGCAGAATTCCTCCAAGTCCTACAAAACCAAGAGCGCCAACCGGTAAGTGCCAAAGAGCGCCACGGTTATCATGGTCACAAGATCATGTTCTCCCACTGTGCTCCCGCGACCACGCCCGAGATGGGCCGGAACCATTCTCCCTACACGGCCCCATCGTCCGTGGGTCAGCTGCAGAAAGACCGTCTCATCTCAACCGCCTTTACTGACTTCAAAAACCTTCCCTGAAGGTTTTTGGAACGGAATCTGATTGTCGTCTTTGCACTTGAATCCTCCATTTTCATCGCTAGCTGTCCGGCTCTGTTCTGTGTCAGATTTTGCCCCTCGTCGTGCGCTGCCTGGATAGTTAAAGTGCTACTAGCGAGGGGCAAGAGTAGAGGAGAGTCGACGCGGCGGTGACATCATGGCTACGCTGACCTCTGACCCCCGTGTGTAAGAGGCTGTGAGCTTACCCGGGCCTCGTACTTGACGGCGGCCGACAGCAGCTTGACGGCGTTGTCCTCGGCGATGCCCCTCTTGATGGTTTCCTGACACAGCCGCTTCAGACGCGCCTCGCGGTAGTACGTGGCGAGGTCCAGCAATCCTGGAGGGACACGTCACGCATTAGAGACGCTGGCTCACTCCCAGCATTCAAAGCCCAATCATCTATATCAATATATGTTGTTGAACATATTTGGTATACAGATATTTTTTTGAATGTAAAGTGTCCGTGTGTCATGAAATAACCTGTTGGACCTGATGGAGAATAAAGAAACCTGAATCTACGGACGTCTGAAGCTCGACTACACACCGGTTCACACTTAAAGAGTTTGTGCTGCCACCCTCAGGATGCGACATGTAACAACCACAGTTCCCTTTGCATAATGGCAGACAGGGATCATCGGTCTGGAACCAACGGACCCTCTAGGTGAGACGTTTATCAGGACACCCGGATCATGGGACCTTGATCAAAGCTGTTCTGTCGAGGCTTACATCACAGAGTAAAAATTCACCCAGCTATCAGTTCTTTGCTTTTAAAATAAGAACCCCTGAAACAAATATATGTAATATGGGTTGATTATTATTGTCTTATTTAGGGTAAAACTTTTTATGGTAAAAATTATTAAAAAAAAAAGGGGGCAGAACAGTCTCAAAAGTATAACACCTGTTTAAAAGGTAATGTTTAGGGTTTAGTGTCTGGTGTGTGGCGTGTGCGCTTACCGATGGCGTCTTCGGGTGGCAGGTTGATGGCGTCCGTGTACAGGTACTCCAGGAAGGCGCGGTAAACCAGGTAGGAGAACTGGTGAATCTCAATGGCGGCCTCGTCAGAGTCGTTCAGCAGAGCACGGAAATGCTCGCACCTGGCAGAGGGGCGAGACGGCAGAGTTTGGGCCTTCGACGAGGGGGGCTGTCCCAGATGGACACAGCGATGGAGACTTTGTGTATCTGACAGGACTTGTTCGTGGGGACTGAGCGACACCACCTCTGAGATAACTTACAAATACATTAGACTCTTGCTTGTACTTCGTCCTCCCTTTTGGGCAATTTCAAACTACAAGCCCCAATGTCACTATTCCACATCCTCATTAATGACATGAATGTGATTTTGAAATGATGAAGTCATGGTGAAAAGTGCATAGGAGTAGAGCAGCAGAGTACAGTGAAACATTTATTGAATCCTATTTTGATTAAGCTAACCAAAAGAGCGTTGTCCCATTTAAACTGTCATCCATGTAGATAATTATAATCGGCTATTTCGTGGAACAAGGTGAAATGTGTTTTTGTTTTGCAGGAGAAGAGAGGATTTATCTACTTAAATTTCATTGTGCGGCTTCTTCTCCATTGTCTCAAGCAGGCCCATAAATAAGTACAGAGCCAAGAGGTCAACACCAGGAAGCCCACTGAGATGTAAGACAATAGAGGACACATGCGCCGCGTCTGTGAACCTTCAGAACACAATCGGACCCGCCACAGGAAACCCAGTCTAAAACAAGCAACCAGTTCGATAGGTATGCACACATCACATGGCGGGGACTTTTTATTTTATTTTTTTACTTTAAGCGCAGTATTCTCTCTACTGTGTATGTGTAAATGTTTGTTTATCCATTCTTTTCCTTTGACTTTGTATATCCTGTATGTATTGACTGTTGTGCTTATCTTGTGAAACTTGTGTAAATGTTTATGTGTTTACAGGCCTCTGGTGAAATAGTAGATCTGGTTTCAATGGAGGTTTTCTGGTTGAATGAGGATTCATATTCAATAGAAATGTGATCAAATTAAATTAAAAATAATCTGACGAAAACGGTTGAGATATAAATATTTGTGCTAAACATTTTGCGTTTCAACCAGAGTGGATTAATGGAAGACCTATTCAAAAAAAAATGCGTTTACTTAAAAAAAACAACTTGATTTATAAAGACGAACGATAAACGTGACACATGGACTAACCTGGCCTGACCTCACACCTATCTGTGTGTTAAGTTCAGTTCAGTTTTCAAATGTGTGAAGAGTCCTCTTTGTACGTCTTTGTGTGTATGGAGGGGGGGGGGGGGGGGTGTAAGCCTGTGAGTTTGTATGTTTAGGTGTCAGTGTGTGGTTAGGGTCTGTGTGTGTGTGTTTATGTAATCATGTTACGTGGGTGTGATTGTGCGTGTACGTGTGGCTGTATCTTAGTTTATGTGTGAGCGTGTAAGCGCGTATGTGTGTGAGCGTGTAAGCGCGCGTGCGCGTGTGTGTGTGTGTAAGCGTGTTTGTGTGAGCGTTTGCAGTCAGCCTGGCTCCTTCCTCCTAACGGCGGGGGGGCTTCCGGATACAAGGGGTCTGAGCGTGTTCATAAAATGATGGCGAGGAGGAAGCTATATCTGGGTCTGTGCTGTGCAGGGACAGGAAACAGACGGCCGACTCACAGACAGATGTCCCTCAACAATACACCCCAGTGCCAGAAACCTGTGCCATGTTCCAGTTGGTCCACTTCTGCCCTATCACAGCTTTCAACAAGGTACTTTAAGATTGTTATTGTTTTTCCCTTTTTAAGACTATTATAAAAGTTATTCAGGACTTATTTCAGGTCTATACGGGCAAATAAGTACAATGGATATAAAGGAAAAAAATAGTCCTAAAATGACTTCCAAAGTATATATATTTTTTCACATTAGAACAGAAAACGGTCTTTGCAAAGCCACAAGTTATTTGAAGTGGCAGCATTATTAGTCAAAGAATAGTTTGAACGTCATGGATATCAGCTAATGTGACTTTAATTGCGACTACAGTAACTTTCCTGGCTGACGTCCACTTTCGTCCAACATCAGCACGAACAAGCCCTCTAAATTGTGTAATAATGCAAGACGTCTGGTCCTTTCCACACTTGAAGGCTATAGCGACGTCAGAATCAGGGAACAGCGTTTTAAATGCATACCTTCATTGCTTTTTTTTATGACCATTTTTTTATATCCATGTGTATACCACATGCGGCGTCTAACACAGACAACTTGTTTATTTCACCAGTGAACATCACACTCATAGATTTCGGGCGCGTTTCTGAATCCCCCAATACGCGTTCCCTAAACAGTAGACTATATAGTGTCAACTCTATAGTGGATTAGGAAGGAAGGGAACAAATGAGCCAACTCAAAACACATTCCCAGACTGGAGGTGAAACCCCCCAGCAGCCTTGTTAACAGAGGCTTTGCCATACGGCCAATAAACCCCATATCCCCAGACAAAAGACCGTGCGCTGGCACATTGGGTTCTGGGTTCGGCACCATTCAAGGGTCTCTGCTCCGGTACCTTATTTTGAGCAGCGCCTTGTGAACGTGGATGGACTTCCCGTCCACCATGAACTTGAGGTCTGAGATCTCGGGACTGTCAAACTCTCTCTTCAAGGACTGGGCCACCGTCAGGTAGTCATCGCCGTCTGTAGTACGGTAACAACAACAAAAACATCAACAACTAGCTCCGGAAAAACCACGAGGGTAACCGTTCTTATACGTTTTATGAATCAGAACATGCAGACCAAATATACTACAATGGATTCCATAAAATACAGAGACCGAGCAGCAAGAAAGACAAGACAGAAAGGAAGGTAGGTAGATGGACGGGCAGAGAGAGAAAGACAGAAGGGAAGACGACTGGAGAGACAGACTTCAGCCAGAAGATGAATGTGCAGAATGTGGCCTGTTCAATCAAGGACACGATGGGTGCTGTATGAGGCCATAGGTCACCCACCAGGGGTCGTAATTCTACGACATGACATCAGGGTAAGGGTTGGGCAGGGCGGTGGCGCGGCCCACACTTACCTACTGTGAGCAGGTGCCAGGTGACGGCGGGCGTGGCGAAGCATGCAAACACGTCGTCGGTGGAGCTGAAGTGGGTGAGGTGGGGGCTGGCCACGGCCTGGCTGCGGCACTGGCCCCACATCAGCACCTGGCCGCTCTGCGTCCGGGCCGCCGACGTGTGGCTGGTGTGGCACGCCGCCACCTCCACCATCCTGCGGGGGGAGGCACAGAGACCGGCGCCCGTGCTGAGTGACGCGCGCACGCAAGACGCACGGCCCGGAGAATCTGACCACTGAAGGAAGCTTTAGGGACGTTGGCTTATAACCTCCAAATAAATCTCCCAAACAAGCAGCCGTTTTGAAAATGTTTCACGAGCCACTAGGGCTGGGTATTGCCAGGTGCCTCACAATTCAATTCTATTCGATTCTTTAGGTCTGCATTCGATATAGATTCGATATTGATCCAATTGCTTCAATGTCGACTCAACAATACGTAATTTTAGGTAAAAATACCTAAATATTATTTAGAATTAACCATTTCATAATGAATCAACCATTTCATTGTGCTTTAACTAGCAAAAAGGGAAGACACCATTGTATAGTATTGTTCCTGAGCTAAACCTGCAGCATAAAAGTAATAATCATAATGTAAATGATTATTACTTTACTTTATATTAAAAATGTAAAAAGGGCATTGTACAGTTAGACCTACTCGCTTCTAGATTACAATGACTGAGTCTGCTTCTTTTTTTATTTTATTCTGAATCGAGAACAAATAAATTGCAGTGTATTGATGAATCAATATTTTTTTTACCCTGCCCTACGAGCCACACTGGTTCAATCCATCCACCACTTGATTGATTTGGTTGATGACAGGTGGTTCATTTTGGAGTCATGCACGCGTACTTCCATGTGGACAACGAGAGCTGTAGCTCCAGACTCTTTTCTTTATCCCTCAAAAACTTTTGCAACAGCAGAGAGAGAGAGAGAGAGAGAGCGCGGAGATGGTTGAGGGTTGTACTGACGGGAAAAACCATTTCCCTATTGGAGGCAAATGCAACTGGCTGTCGTCCTTACTTAGAAACACCTTTTTTCTTCCCCCCCGGGATAAAACTGATTCTGATTGTCATAAGTTCTAATAAATCGTGGATTGCTCAAAAGGACCGCCCCCATTTTCTTTACACGAGGTACCGGATTCTGTTGTGCATCCTCCTCTTGAGGGACGGAGAAGGCACCCCCGGCATTTCACAGTCCTCTGTGAACCGATGAGGAAAGGCCCCTCGGGTAGCCGCCCATTTGACCCCTGGGTGCCCGACCAGCGACCTGCTGCTAATTAGACCCCGGGTGGGGGTGGGGGTGGGGGTTGGGGTTGTGGTACTACTAACCTCTCTTTCTCCGTGTTGATGAGGGTGGGCAGAGCCTGGTTGCTCTTGTTGCCCGTGCCCAGCTGGCCGTAGGAGTTGGCCCCCCACGAGTACACCATCCCCTCATCCGTCAGCGCCAGCGTGTGGGCGTAGCCGCACACGCCACCTGTCCACCACATCACCACACAAATCCCAATCAGGGAACGCCTGAGCGCTAACCAAAGGCTAGGACCACCCTGTGATGGGTTCTGGATAAAGCACTGTATGGAGTTACGCAACAATCTGGGATCAAAACCTAGTTTTCATGCGTTGCCTCACGTCACAGGACACACATCGGCCCCACCGCACGGGGGGAGGAAAGGGGGTACGAGGAGACTTCTGGAGCTACCTGGATGATGTTGGCCCCTTGTAGGGCAGCGATACGGCAGGGGGTCTGCTGGTTTCCGTTGTTTCCCAGCCCCAGCTGACCGTTGCAGTTGTATCCCCAGCCGTAGATCTGCAGTCACCAGGGGTCAAAGGGCAAAAGGTTAAAGGAATAACGGGCTCGTAACAGAAAGATGGACATTTTGTTCATCCCCGTGGGGGAATTTTGGACTTAACAGTAGAAGAAAATAAGTAGTTAATAATAAATGAATGTAGAAAGGGAACAAAGTTCACTACATTAGTGTTTTACTACATAGAACATTAAGTGTATCTCTGGATTTACATTTTGGTGTGTGTTTGTCTTCTACAGTTAATCTGACCCTAAAAGGGAAGACCACCAACACTAAACACAACCAGTGTTTTGATGCCACTCAACAGCATTGCAATCGCTAGTTCTCATTGGTCCAAATAAAGCAAGTGACTACCACCTGACACCAATTTGAGGCCAATCAGAAAACACAAGCCGAGGATGACTTTTGGCTATTGTGCTGCTGGCCAGCCCCACACTAGTGCGTCAACAACAACCCGCGCTACTCATTTATGGAGAGACGCAGGGTTCTTATGTCCTCCACATTTCCCAATCCAAACCAAAACAAACAGGAGGTAAACGTCACCTCGCCGTTGTCCAGCACCGCCATGGAGCACAGCTGGCCGCAGCCGATGTTCACCACCACCTTGTTCTGCAGACAGCTGCTCACTCGCCGCGGTGTAGGCTGGTTGGCCGTGGACCCGGAGCCCACCTGGCCAGAGTTGTTGTAGCCCCATGCGAACACCTGGTTTAAAACAGGAGAGAGGGACGCAAACACCTGGTTTAAACCAGGAGAGAGGGACGCAAACACCTGGTTTGAACAGGAGAGAGGGACGCAAACACCTGGTTTAAACAGGAGAGAGGGACGCAAACACCTGGTTTAAAACAGGAGAGAGGGACGCAAACACCTGGTTTAAAACAGGAGAGAGGGACGCAAACACCTGGTTTAAAACAGGAGAGAGGGACGCAAACACCTGGTTTAAAACAGGAGAGAGGGACGCAAACACCTGGTTTAAAACAGGAGAGAGGGACGCAAACACCTGGTTTAAAACAGGAGAGAGGGACGCAAACACCTGGGCGACACATGATACACAAGTTCGGAGCAGAAAGGTTTTCATCTGTGGCATCCCCAGCTGCATGAAAAAGTATCCTTGAGCAAGGCATGTAAGCCCTACCTGCTCCCTAAGACATACCAACACACTACTACACGCTACTACTATTGACCCGTCTGCTCTTCATAAATATTCATTGTAGGTAGCATTGGTATTCTGATAAAAAAGCAAGAACCGGTCCTCAGAATCTTTGAGTTATGTTTTCTTTTTTAATCTTAATCCGCAATAGCTTTGATCCATCAAAGCTCATTGATTTGATTTGTTGCGATGTCGAGCATTCAGACTCTTTTGAACGGAGCAGTGGATGAGGGGTCGAGAAGGTGACATGCCTCTCCTTCGGTGGTGAGGGCGATGGTGTGGTGGGAGCCGCAGGCCACCTCCATCACCTTCTTGTGGAGGAGGTTGGTGGAGACCAGGGCCGGTATCAGGCCGTGGTTGGTGGTCCCGTTGCCCAGCTGGCTGTAGCCATTGTGGCCCCAGGCAAACACCTCCCCATCTGTATGGGGGGGGGGAGAGGGGCTTGATATACCATGTTGACATAGTAGTGGTTGTGGTTAACATAGTGTAGTGTTACACTATGTATCACACTTAAGATTAGGATAGTGTGGTGGGTCTTTTTAACATTGAAGTACGGATCAAACTCTGGTCAGAACAGGGGATTCCTAAAAGTGTACCGTCAAAAATGCATACATCCAAAAAACATTGACATATATATATTTTTAAAAGGCAATAAATAACATGGAATCAGTGGACAGGTCCGAAAAAAACACTACGCTAGACCCCTGCTCACTAAACCTCAAGGCAGGAGGACCCTAGCCGGGTTGAGCGGCCACATACCTGAGGTTGCGATCACCACATGGGGTCCCGTTCCGTAGCTGAGCGACACAATCTTCTTCCCACAGAGGATATCAATCCTGCGGGACTCGATGGTACTCTGCACGTCCCCCAGCCCCAAGCAGCCGCTGCAGTTGGTTCCCAGAGCGAACACCTGTGGATAACAGGTGCAACCGAGCCGGGAACCATGTTGTTAACATGACTGGGGGAAGAGGGTGCCATTGACGTAGGTCACGTGGGTGTAACGTGCTAATCCCTAGAGGCCTCCGCCCCAAACACCTTATTTTCCTTTTTTGGATTGAAAGCCCAGAGTTCAAACAGGTGGTTCACTTACGATTTAAAACACAACAGTAGCTTGACCCGAGGGACAGTTGGGACGATGGAGACTGGAACTGATGGGCTTCTTATTTAGACAGACTATGCCGTTATTTGAAATACAGTGAGCATTAGGGCTTTGACTATTTTGACTATAAAAATTATATTCGAAGTTTGTTTGTTTATTAATATTCGAATATTTATTAATAATAATATTTTGACCATTAAATGCCTTCAGTACGACCTGGATTTGGTTTTGCGAGGTTTGTTTACCGCGTTGCTATGGTTACCGGTCTTGCGTGTTCCAACAGTTTATTAGGTTTCGAATGAATTGCTGTCTAATCAATACTTCATTCACTGCCTCTTCAGTGGTAATTACAATATGGGGTTCCCGACGTCTCTCCCTCTTGGCCCATAACAGGTTCCAATATTATGGGCTGCCTAATATTCGTTCGAATTTAGATTTATTTTTTGATATTCGAATTTGCATACATATCTCCCAAGGTTAGTCAGTACGCTGGTAAGGACATTATGTAGGCTCTGCAAAACAGGTGCACGCACACAAACAAACACGCATCAACGACACACAATTAAAGATGAATTATTAATTATTTTAAATCCGGAGTACGTCTATTAATTTAACTCTTGTGATTTTTTTAATTCATAATGTAGTGCAGTCAATATACACATTTGGTCTTCCATATAACATCTGAGAGTTAAGTAACAGTTATATTAAATTGTGTTAGTCTTAAGGACTTGTTATAAGCCTGTTTACACAACACTACGGCGAGGTTAACATTGGCCAGACAAAAACAGCCACACACTCGCAGGTTACTATTGGATGAGAGCAGGGCCTGCCCAGGTATTAGCCTACATGGCTAAATATATCCCTTATATCTTCTTAGCCATGCGCCTGGGGGAGTGACAGACACTGCACCACCAAACTAACAGGAGCACTGCGTTATGTCTTCAAATTACTTTGTAGTCCTTGCAGAGGCCTTGATCCAAAGTGACTTACAGGGAATTTTAAGGAGCAGGTATGAGTTATGGAATCTCCCTCAGAGATTCCTTAGCAAGGATTACCTCAAACGTTGGGGTTCAAACCCATAACCACTATAATATATTGCCCTAATCATGAATTAAGATGAATTATTAAACTTCTACTTTCCTTCCTGTCTCCCCCCCCCCCACCACCATGTGATGTCATCTTGTAGAGACAAAGTGGATAATGATGTCAGTGGGGGTTACCTCATCGTTAACGGTGACGTAGAGAGCTTCATTCGCGGCACTCCCGTAGACACATGCCTGCCGGATGAGCCGGAGCTCCTCGGGAGGAAGGAGGGCAAAGACGGGCCACTTCCCCACGTCCAGCATGCTACACGGCTAACACAACACACCACACACACACACACGCATACACAGTGGTCAAAGGATGAGCAAAAACAACATTAGGACAGCATGCATTCACGAGCATAGCACTTACTCATGTCTAGTGACTCCTACCCCAGCATCTGTGCAGTGAAATGTAGCCGGATTTAATACATCTGCAGGCATGATGCTATATTATTGTAGACTGGGTAGCCTCGCCCATTCTGCCGGCGATTGGAGTTTGCCCTGCAGAAGGAGCTGGCTATTCCCCTTGGCGCGCTATTGTCTGGTTTAACACAAAGACGACAGAGTCATTTGAACTAGGCCCATTGATCACACCTCTAGTGCTGAAGAAAATGACAGCAGCTTCCCCGGACCAACGTGCAATCTACGATTGAGCTTGGTCTGGCAATAGTAAGGCTAATATTATTGATTTGTTACTCCACTTGCTCAATTGAGTTTCAATTCATCATTTTGACAAACAATGAAATAGCCCATCTGATCTGTATGAGCATGTATATGTAGGATTTGTGCAGGGTACTGTATGTAAAATACTGCAAAATGGCCGTAAAAATATAACCAAGCACTAAACTGTTAAACGTTTTTGATTGTCGTTCCCTACAGTGTAAAGTAAAAAGCTTAGAATTTCTGGTTGGATCGTTGTGTGCATTAGCCCCATAAAGGCCACCGATCTAGAACTCCTCCTCAATGACCCCCACCACTACCACCCAAGGGCAGAGGGGTGGAGGTTCTGCTTGTACGGACTGTCAGGGAATCGAGGGGGACTCTCATCAGCCTGCCATGGAAGGCGATCCATGGCACTGCAGTGAAACCCACTGGTCAGTGGCCATGCATTGATTCTCGTTTTCTCATTCTTAAGACCATGACAGATTCTTTGACCCTGCTTATAAACAGAACAAGAAGGAAGCTCTATCCTTCATACATTACTTTTTTATTATTTGAAACACCAACTAATTCAGATTAAACAGTCACATTATTTATAATTGCCATCTCTGCATGGACGGTTTAGTCTAGTTACATCAGCACGAACATTCAAGGAACTAATAGAGAGAGGACCGGCTATTAGCAGCTATTATCAATTAGTAAAATTCAACTAGTGGGCTATCACTAATGTTGCGTTTTGATTGGCTGAGCCACTAGTAGGCTATACGTTATAGCCTACTAGTGGCGGAAAACGCCAGCTTTGTAAACAAAAACAATGGCGGCTGCTTCGCGTTTTGATGAAGTTTATGACGATTTTATAAGGTCATTGGATATGTTTTCATGTTTTTACTGCCCTACTAGAATTGAATTTTACTAAAACAATTATCCCTCGAGCCCTCATGGGCTATGACAATAGCCCTCATGGGCTATTGAGTCATAGCGATGATGTTTATCAGCCCTAAATTGTGCATTACTCATCACTCATTTTGCGTGTTGTGGTAAAAAAAAATAGAGAAAAAGTTGGGGGCTGAACTAGGACCCTAGACTTCATTCGTATCCAGACCCCCTTCCACCACACCCTAGTGGTCTGGTAGGAAAGAACCACCCCAATTCCGGTTTGGATCATTCAGTACGGCACGTTTTAAAAGAAACAATATTATATAATGTTATAACTATAATGAACATAATATGGTGTCGATAGATAGCAGAGAGGAAATGAAACTCTGTTCTTACAAATCTAACCCCTCTCAATCTAACTGCACGTACTTAAAGGTATATTTATCATTCAACACTACATATTTGCCTAAAGCTGCCAAATAAACAAACAAAAATAACAAAATATCCTTTAGTAATGGCTCAGATAACTCAATTAATCAATTAATGAGCGCAAAACAGACTGCAACATGAAAAACCATCACTACCTTGTTGTGGTCACTAACCCGTTATCCTTACCTTGTTGTTGCTGATCTTCAATTATGTCGAGGGTGATTTAACATTGACCTTGTCGTTCTTGATCTTGTCATGGTCCGGGTGAAAAACGTTTGTGGTTAAACCATCTCAGCCGTGTTGAGTGTGACGAGCTTCCCTTGTGTTGTCAAGCTAACTCGAGTGACTGATGCGGACTAGAGCTAGCACCCCCGGAGCTAGCTCAAGCTAATGCTGCGTTCAAGTAATCAGGGAAAGAATTTTCCCCGCTCTAGAAATTCCATTGGGCTCTTTGCACAGCTCCACTACTTCCTGGACTTAGTGCTGCTCCTTTATTTCCTGTCTTACATTATTGGATAAATTGATTAATCCAGGTGTGTCTGACCATTGTGACTACTCAGACACACCTGGATTAATCAGTTTGTCCAATAATGTAAGACAGGAAATAAAGGAGCAGCACTAAGTCCAGGAAGTAGTGGAGTTGTGCATAGAGCCCATTCAGGGCTTAAACTCATTTGTTGGGAAATGCAACATGTATCTCAGAGGGAGAGACCAGTGACACCAGTTAGCCGTATGTTTTTGTCTGCTCTTCACTATTCACTATTCACCACAGAGCATAATATACACATAGGGCCTATTAAAAATAAGTTATTAACCTCAGAGGTGGGTTATTATAGTATGACTGGTAAGCAGCATGCAGCTATCGAGCCCGTCCGGGCGAAAATTGCGTCTGGGCTGTGATGGTACCCAGATTATTTTAAAGACAGTGAAAGTATTAATTTGATTGTATATCCATTTTTAAATTATTGTGTTGTATTTTGATTTTTTTTTTACTCTTATTTAATGGTTTGTGTTTTGGCAATTTAATAAGTTTTTCTAATACAACAATTAAGTTGAATTTAATTGAATTGAGACAAACAGAAAGAAAGACAGACAGACAGAAGCAGACATTCTGCGCCGTGGCCTGAATCAAAAAGTTGAGAAATGTTAAACTTTTCAGGCAGCAGCGGATCCGTCGGCCAATCAGATCGCAGAACCTTATGCAAATATACTCCACGTGTCTGCTGGATCCATTTTGCAATAACAAGCAGAAAGAGCAGGGAAAATCCGGCCGTCACATATTTTTCAAGAAATGTGGAATGATACGATTGTCACCTGTTGTTTCTCTCATCTTTTGGCTTTGTAGTGGGAAGTGATTAACAGAAAGACAGACAGACAGACAGACAGACAGACAGACAGACAGACAGACAGACAGACAGACAGACAGACAGACAGGACAGACAGACCACGACAGACAGACAGACAGACCAGACAGAGACAGACAGACAGACAGACTAGACTGACTGACTGACTGACTGACTGACTGACTGACTGACTGACTGACTGACTGACTGACTGACTGACTGACTGACTGACTGACTGATTTAGTTAAATAGATAGATATACGTATTGGAAATTGCTAGTAATATAACAAATATTCCAGGAATGAGTGTGACGGTTACATCTGTACAGGTCCTGGACATATAGAATTAGAACTATGTATGTAGTAATTACCTTTGGCCACTTGGGGGAGCCAAAATAATATAACTGTACGCTCACCTGACTGACGCCACAATTTATTCATCACACTCGTTGATTAGGCTACAACAACGTAGTTTAATGCCAAACGCAAATTAAAGGGTCTCTTTTTTGTTTTACATATGTAATTAATTAATTAATTCTGATTCTGTGGCCACTATTATGGAAGTAAATCTGTGCCATCGGATTTTGAAAATGAAAAGCCATTGAATACTATTTAAAATTTTCAACTTAAATATTTTCAACGTCCCCAAATTCAACATGCCAAATTCAACTGCAAAATTCATGAAAATTCAGTGTTAACATCCGGGTACCCAAGGAACAGCAATCGAATCGATCTCACATGCTAGATCGCGGTCAAGCAAGGAGAGCAGGAATAAGAGTCACAAGCTGTTTTTTTCTTTCTTGATACAAACGTTAATTCTAAACAGCATTTTACACAGTAGCCTATAATAGGAAATGCTCAAAGGTAAATCAACGTCATTAAACACTGACTGTATAGCTTTTTGTGGGGAGAGAAGCAAGTGGTGGACCTTGCTAAATGCCCTATCCATTAAATCGATCTGCAAAACGCTTATCAAATCAAATATATTTATTAAGAACATTTAATAACAAGGTGTGTGAGTGTGTGTGTGTGTGTGGTGTGTGTGTGTGTGTGTGTGTGTGTGTGTGGTGTGGTGTGTGTGTTGTGTGTGTGTGTGTGTGTGTGTGTGTTGTGTGTGTGTGGGGGGGGGGGGGGTGTGTGTGTGTGGTGGTGGGGGGAGGGGGGGGGTGGATCTTTTTATTTATGTTTTTGTTATAATGCACACCGCTTTTTTTTTTTTTTACTGCAGTATGAAATAAGCGATGAACTGATGAACTGTAAGTGAAGTGTGTGTGTGTGATTGCAGTGACTTGGGTGGATTTAAATTACATGCATCGTAAGGGTAATTGTAGTGGGTCAAGGAGAGAATTCAATTGCTTTTTATTTTCAAAATCCGATGGCACAGATATAGGCTACTTCCATACATTTGAATCATAGCAAAATGGAGGTACAATAGATGGATGCCCATACACTTGTACATATACATTCTGAATCATAATACATATCTACATGTTTAAAGTAAAGCGTACATATGCCTTTTCTATTTCTTATTTGCCTAAATTATATGTACATTTCTGTTTTGTATATTTATTTATATATTTCCCATGTATTTGATTTTCGTTGTCTAATAAATGCAGCAGAGAAACTAAAGAATAGGGATATAATGTGTATCAGTTCCTTGATCTCCTCGAAAAGACTAATCTCCATGGATTTCTCTTTCAATAAATACGTCTGAAATAATAAAGTAAAATCAGGGAACATCCATAACTAAATGCATCCTATGAACTATTCCTTGTTGGCCCCTTGGGGTCCCTACCGATGGCCCATATGTCCCATGGATGTATGTCCCTTGGATGGGATGTATGTCCCTACCATGGGATGCGTGCCACTATGTGCTGCCCGTAGTCCATAATACATCCATGATGTATTACTATGCCCGATCACCTACATGCGCACTGAAGACGGAAATCCTGTCACTCGTAGTCTTGGAAGTAATCGTGATCTGTTGTAACGCGCATGCGCAGGTGCAAGTCTTGTAAGCGATGGCGACATTCCAGCCTTTTCTGCTCGGAGCTGGCTTGGATGGAAAGTTACTCGACAAAACTGGCACAACAGTCACCGTTGAGACACCATCCCCACTCGGTCACTAGAGGCATTACTTTCGCTGGCTTTAGTCGAGGTTGTTATATTTTTTTCATTGGGGGGGGGTGTCGGTCTATCTATCTGATGAGAGCGCGCGACGTCGTGAAGAGGAAGGAGCTCATCTTAGCATTAGCGGGTTAGCTTTAGCATGTGACATTTAGCCTTCTGTGGTGTTTAGGTTAGGCTCTCCCCTCTCAGGTTGTGCTAAACAAGTCACTCCTTAAACCCCACTACCGATCACTCTTTCTGGGATAAAGTGTCCTCAGTTCCTGCCCTTTGTGAGAGCCAGTGAGGAGCGCTGCAGACTGAGTAAGTACACTACTCACTGCTACGTACACTCTACATAGCCCTACCAGCTGTCTATAATGTTTACCTTTATCAACCACTCTATTTGGTTTTTTAATAGGGATATGTTTTCCGTATATTTGTTGTGTTTTATATGTGTTTTATATCCATACATTCTTATATGTATATCTATTTTTACATCTATTTATGCTTTATGGGTTATTATTATAATCATCTTTGTTGAATTCCTATCCCAACCGTAAGCGACATTTTTGTCTTAATTCCTTCCATTGAGTGCCCTATTCATGGCATGTTAAAGGTGGAGCCTTATCTGTCGATATATGTGAAGCATTCAGTTGTTTAAAGTGTTAAGAAGAAGTGATTGAACGCTTCACACTTAATTGACAGAAAGTTGCTCATACAAGACAAACAGATTTGTCGAAAGAAGAAGGCCCCATGTGCAGTATTGGCCAGTGCATCGTCATTAAATACAATCCGATAAGAATTGTATGTTCAAGAATAATTTATTCCATCAAATTATGGTGACTGACGTGGAAAGGCTATATAATAAAACAATACGTGATCTAGCCTGCTGCAAACTTTCTTCCTGGTTATTTTAGTAGTGCATATTCTACCTTGCTCTGCATGTTGGCTGGATGCAAACTCTGGGTGGCTTAAACACACACCTGCAGTGTAAATATTTGAAATGCAAGATATCAGATGGCTGTCAAAACTGGTAGACGGTTGAGGACATTATAATAAGTTCATTGTCGGAGCTGGCCATTTTCTTGTGTCGTGTTTCTTATGTGTAATTATTTTATACGACTACACGAAAGACTAATAACCATGGTGACAGTGAAGTGACAATCACTGTCAAAATGACAAAAGTGTTTTCATGATCATTTTCATGATCATGATCATTTCATATATGTATAAACCGAAGTGTATTGTAACATCGTCTTTGGACACTTGATGGATAAGCCCTTGTTGTTGTCTTACTTAAAACACTAGAATAGTTGGTGACACTGAAGACAATATATATTTAATCCCTGGGTAAAAAAAAGTGAACAAAGTGTCACTTAAGCATCATCATTTCTAAATCTCGGTGGTAATTCCCCTTCACACCAAAACCGAAAAACAGCTGTGTTTCATGTTGTCATTTGCACTTTTAGTCACATACAAATTCGCTGCGCAGTGAGAGGTGCTGTCTTTTAATACTCCACATAGAGCAAAACAATTCAAGTTATTTAACTACAATGAATAAGGATTTCTATAGAAGTTTGTTCTTTCAGCCACATGTGAGTATACCAAACATACTTTTATTTGTTCACTAATGTCTTCGAAATTACCAAATGTTAATGATTGATATTTTGGTAGCAGCCTTGATAATATCATGGGTATTTGAGTAGAAAATCCAAGGCGTTCAGTAACCTGATACCTAATATCGTGTTACTTAACACCCGTGAGACTCCTCTTTGTTGTAAAGAATTACAGTAAACTCAGCTGTATCTCAGAATGCGTGTTTATCTCGGAAACAAATGTGTATGATGTCCTGTAAAGAATTGGCCCGTACAACATGGTTTCTCACCAGACCAACTTGTTCCTCTTAACAAGAGCATCTGCGTTGTTAATTCTACAACGGTGTGTCCCAACTAACACCTGTTTCTCGAGCAACTCTTTTCCATATCCTAAACCACTTGTGGCTATCCTTGGCCCGAGATGAATGGGGGTATTGTTTTGTGATTAAAATGAGCTGTTTAGTGACTAGCTGTCTCCATGGGCCTTAAAGTAACGGCAAGAGACGAGCTCTTCTCCACTGGCCTCCTCCAAATGCATCATAAAACACCATGCTAATCTCCCACTGTGCTCCTCCTCACTAACTGTACTTCAGTCCAGTTCATTGACCACCGTGCTGTAAACTGACTTTGTCTAAGCCCAAAGAGGGGAGTGGCTAAAGCTAGCAGATAAGCCAGATCACAGCCTGACTCTGGAGCGCATGCGCTACCTCCTAATTACCTCAAGGACACGTGTGCCATTTCTCCCTTGCTCACTGCCCACCCTCTATCGCCTTCTCTGTATGTCACTGCCTCTTCTTTCTTGCTCTGGATTTCTCTTCCTTCGCTCTCGCGCACTTGGTCTCTCCGGTGTCGATCAATCTGTCTCCGTTCTTTCTTTCTCTCTGTCTCTCTCTTCCTCTCTTACATCATTCTCTCTCTCTCTCTCTGTCTCTCTCTCTCTGTCCCGCCCTCTCGGTTTCCAAAGTAACCTCATCATAGATCTCTGAAGAAACTGTGGTCATGGGTGCTGATGTATTCACCCAGCCGTTTAATGTCCATCTTTGGTTTCGTAGCGTTAGACCCACACACCGATCCCGTCATGGGGCCCTACACAGGGAGCTGCTGCTGCTGCTGCTGCTGCTGCTGCTTGAGAAAGGGCCAGATGACATTTTCTTCACTATCATTCTGAGTTTAGTCCATTTTCACCCAGTCACATTCCTCCCCTCCTGTAGGCCCTGTCGTTCCCAATAGTGTAAAACAATCAACACCATGCCTTCAGCACACCGCCTGTAGCCTCTTTATTTCCCTCTGCCTCTCTTTTTAAGTGAGATGAATGGCTGAACCAATCATCTGTGGAGCGGGGTCATTCATCTTCTCCCACACCACATTTCTTCAGGCGGTATAACATCAGCTCATCTCCCGTCTGTTGATGCATTGCTTTGGGGATTGCGATTGATTAGTCAGGAACATAGACTGAACTGTTGAACTCAGTATGAGTTCCTGGCAAACTGGAGCATTTAGTGCACTGGGTCCACCTGATCCCAGAACGGGTGCTGTTTATAATAAAACCACTACACGGCACGGCAAATGTTGTTGTGCAATAGCTAGATGCTAACGATTTTCAAATTGTACACTTTAACACCACATAATAAAGGAGCTTGGCACATGGTTTTCTGGGTGGCCCATTAATTGGTGTACATAAAACATTACAACCAGTACAGATTATAGAACAGAGTATATAGCCTAGTACTTCCTGCATCACCAGCAACCGTCTTGGTTGCAGGTTTATGGTCTTACGACAGAAGTTGCATAACTCATAAAATGATGCCCAGGGAAAAACATCTGTGGCTGGAGCACTAATGCCAAATGGATTGTACCCGGGAATTTATGCACTATGTAATATCCTTAATTTCCCATCATGCCAGGCATACACAATCACAAAGTGCCAGCATGTGCAATGAAAACAAAACGCATGGCAAACCGCATTGGACGAGATTATTTTCCCCTTGACAATTCACATTCCATTCCAAAAGGAAAAATACATTATTTTGCACTGGCTGTTATATTTGACTATAGCTTTGCACTCCAGAGAGATGTGGTCATGGTTACAGATAGAGTATATACTGTAACTGTACTTGCCTCAATTAGGCTTGACTAATGACCTAGCCAATACCAATATTTTACATTGATCTATGATTATTCTGTCTGTAATTGAATTGATCGTTATATTCTCTCTGCAGCTTAGAGAGTTATATCAGGGTTTCCCAATGGCCTAAGAATCAGCAAAACTAATTACAGCCATTGCGAACAAATATCTGTTAGGTTAAAATACAGATTCTCCCCCACTCCCCCAACAGTTTTTTTTAATGCACTGTGAGTTCCACCCATCATGCATACTAGCGATGGACAACGATCGTCGAATAGTCGGGAGTCACATAGGAAATCGAATAATGAATGTGATGTGACTATCGTTATTTATTACACGGTTCTTCTCATTGCTGTTGAACGCTCTGTTCACTTCCACGGGCCTTCACAACTTCCGGTGGTCAATACTTTTTTGATAATTCACAGTTGCTAAGCATATAATGACCGCTGTCAAGGAAAGTGGATTTTTTTTTTTCTGTTTTAGCACTCCGCAAGTAGTCCGGTAACTTATCAACTCCAGCGTCCTCAGTTGCTAAGCGACGTCAACGTCTTTGGCAGACTATTTTTCTGCTGATCAACACTACGAGTGCTGGTAACAAATAAATTGTAAAAAGACACACCATGTGAAGTTTATTTTTTTGACCATAGTTTCCATATGCTGAAGATGTGTCTAGTTCACCGTCATGCAGGCTTTGGGGCATGTAGCAAGTTGTGGAAGTAAACAGATTGATTTCATACAAATCATAAAAGCCTCCCCCTGTGTCATTATGTGTGCGTGTATACGGGGTGCGTGTGTGCGTGGGGGGTTCTTGATTGCATGCAGATGTACAGGATCCAATATTTTTTTTTTTTGTCAATTATCTGTACAATTTTTATGGATTGCAATGCAGTATCTGCATTTATTCAGGCAGAAGCTGCAAGCTGAAAATTACTACTTGAAATTAGTGAATGTATTTATTATTGCTAATATTGCATGTGTTTCACATACAACAGTAGTATTTAAGAGAGGCAATACATCTCTCTGTATTGCAATACACCTCTCTGTATTTAATACTTAATCCCCTTTGAACAAGTAGTTTCTGCAATTTGTAAAAGGGAAGGGAATCAGAAGGGACCGCACAATAAGATATAAAAAAAATCGATCTTGGAGCTTATACGATAACTATTAGGATTCTTTAAATACAGATATTCGATAACACAGTGCGATTTCATATTTTATGGGATTTAAAGTTTTAGGTTGGTGTTCTCCAGGTCTGGAGTACTTTATTTATTATTTAACGGATGGAACAGAACCAAGTGGATGGAAGTCGACCATTGGCAGATAATCCATCATTTCTATTCCTAGTGCTAACCCTTGTACCTGTTCCAGGAGTTCCTGCTCGGTGGTGTGAATGAGGGAGGCATGGCAGACCGTACCCCACCTCTGGAGTCCGGCCAGCTTCTCAGCCCTGATCACCCCCTGCTGGGCTCCCCACCGCCGCCTGCCATGGTAAACGGAGAGGGCCCCCAACAGGTACGGCCTCCGCCTCTCTCAATCCCTCTGGTCCTCTCTCTCGATGTCTAAATGAAGAGACACCAACACTCAGCGTCTCTGGCCTGCGCAACGGTAGCCGACGTCCTAGGCTTCTTTGCGTGCCAAAAAATGTTATGTCATGTTAGGGTGATGGACGTCCCGCTTCCTTTCTTTTTTTTCCTGCTTAATTTTCTGGTTTGTTTATGATGTAATCTTTAGCATCAACTCCACCTCAATGAGTTCACCAAATGTCACCGAACGAGGGAAGAGGGACCGGTGCGGAAGCATACCTTCAGGAAATGGCGCCGTAGACGTTTGTGCAGAGGTTTGATTCATCCTTGAGGCCGTGTCCACAACACAATGGATAAATGTGAAAACAATATATTTGTGCAAAGAGTTCTTCCGTTATGCCACTTTAATCGGCTAGGATGTTCTGAATCACGATTATGTCATCATTTTCAGAGATGTAAGATTTGATTGTGTATACAATTTATGAACCCAGCCTTTTCCATTTCAACAACCGTTGGAAACTGTTTTCAGTGGTGAAAAATGACGTTTGAAGTTTTTGCTGAATGCCAAACTCTTGAGAAAATAAATAGCCCATACTTTCATCCGGTGTACCGTGGACATTAGGGGTGTAACGGTACACAACAGTCACGGTTCGGTACGTACCTCGGTTTTGAAGTCACGGTACGGTACAGGACGGTTCGGTTCATAGTTAGAAAAAACGGATTGCTTGACTGAAAGAACATAAGTTTAATTAGTAACGAATTAAACACAGTTTTAGCTGTCAGTATGAAACATACTGAAAAAAATATTCCTGCAGATCTCTAAAGCTCTGAAGTTCTCATAAATATAAATATCAATCATTAAATAAAAGTGCAACTGCAGCCTTAACTTAAATTACAGCTTATGTATTTTATAAAAAAGATACCCTTTCACTAGGGACACTGGTAGCAGGTACTGCAACTGCTTACCTTCATCATATGTTTAGAACCTGTGTTCTCAACAACGGAGAATGGCCGTAGGTCAGAGGCAATGAAAACACCAATAGACCTGGTGATGGCATTTGCCCGTTCTGAATTCCCAGACAGGGGTAGAGGTTGATTAAATAGTGTAGTGAGCTGGGTTTGAACAACTTTTTTAATTTTCGCAGCGTGGACAGTAACACCTGGATGGTGCCTTTTTACATGCGTGTGCATGTTCGATGTGTTTCATTTGCATAGGAGATCGCTGTTGAACAATGTCTAAACACAGCTTTCGACTTGTCTACTCGTCTTTCCCCATTGTGATAATTAACCTGGAATCCAAAGTTCTTCCACACTTGGGATTTAAATGACAGGGGGGCATCTTCAAGCTCCGGTTTTCTGTTGTCTCTCGCCATGCAGTTCGCTCAGTTCGCTAGTAGCCATCAATCCACACACAGTCGCGATCGCGCTCTGCTACTGCTACATAGCGGTGGCCGCGCACGTGCGAGCCGAGCCTAATAAGGCTAAACGGTCCGGGGGGAACTCCGACTTCAAGTTTTAAGTTCCGCACCGCAAAACAAGCCTTTACATTCGCCCTGTTAACGCTATGTACGCCACATTTACGTACCGCGGTAGACCTCTGTAACCGCACCGAAGTGCCTGTACCGTGACGGTTCGGTTCAAATACGTGTACCGTTACACCCCTAGTGGACATGGCCAATAAAGACTCAGGATGTATCATGTTTATTAGCAGCAGCCATGATAGAGGTGACTTAGGAAGTGTCGATTGGGACAAGATAATGGGGAACCATTTGATTGAGTCAGCAGCTGTATTTGCTTCTGCGGTATTTCACTTTGATTTGACTCAGAACGATGTTCAAACATGATTTCAAGGAAATTTTAATTTGCGTACATACACACTGGTTCGGGAGTACTTACAGGTAATGTGGCTGTCCAAATGCTTCCAGTGTGACACATTGTCTGGGCAGTGCGGTGGCTTACTCGAGCCAGGATGAAATCAGCAGGGGAAATCTAAAACCATTAGCTGCTCGCTGGTTCCAAAACAGAACAAGCATAAATTTTCCATCCATGGTAGATTCAAATAATAATTGTTGACACACTTTTGCTGGCTTGATGATCTATAATTTACAACAATACATTATGGAACTTGTAAAGCGGCAACGTATTGAAATTCTACCGTTGTCTAAAGATGCATTAAGATGATGTATTCTAAACGATGAAACACATTTGGGCCTATACAATAGAGAACCAGGCAAAAAACCGACTAGGCACAACTGGAGGGACAGCAACCTGCTACCCAACTATCCCCGAATCAAATATCAATAGTGAAATATACAGTACAGTATAAAAAACCTTCAACTGATGCATTAATTTGGTCTTAATGGTTTCAAAGCACAAATACCCACCAGAAGGTGCCGCTCCCGAGGTGACTGCCTATATGGCCTATGCCTTTAGCCTATGCCTACGAGAGCTCATAATCCCAGGTGTGTGTGGGCACGTTCCCTTGGCCCCTGAGTAGTACTCGGTTCATCCAGACAATAATGCATTTGTCCGCCCAGCACCGGGTACGGTGTTGTTGGATGCTGAGGAAGTCTGGATGCTCTCTATGATTAAGTGGATATGATCCGATCTCTCCCTGGTGTCAGACGGAGAAGACCTGACGCGTCTGTCGCTGTGATGGTCATCAGTGAGTCCAGCCTAAGTGTGGGTGTGGACCTGTTAAGATAAGACCTGCTCATTTTAGCTCTGGCCCCATTAAACTGGCCTTACTAGCCCTTTTCTTTCCCGTTTTTTTTTTTTTTTTTTTACGGTGGAAAAACCCCAGGTTGAGGAAGGCTTTGTTCCGCACAAATCAGATTTGGCTTGTTTTGTTGGCTGGCCTGTGAGGCGGCCATTCCTGTGGAATTCGGTTACCTTACTTCGTTCCCCTGTGGTTACCTGGTTACCCATTGTGAGGTTGTGCGTTTGGAAAAATGTGGCGGTGTGATATCGACCACAATTCTGCGGCAACTGTGGTTTAATATACTCCTGTACATTGGGGTTCCAACTGTACAGATGCCGTATAGTTATAGAACCGCATTACAAGTAACGCCAGTTACACAACAAATGCAACAAACGAACACTTTGGTATCAAGTTCATAATATTTAAGTCTTTATCTATGCTTGTTAAAATCTGGTGTTCTGGGACTTCTGCTGACTTTATCACAGAGATAAGATATCGTAAAGTACTTGCTGCATAATAAAATGTCTGCTCTCAATTGCGGGTAAAGTAACAGAAGTGTATTTACATTTGGGGCATTGAGCAGACGCTTTTATCCAAAGCGACGTATGTGTACACATATAACCCTTAAAAAATGTGTCTCCACATTTGCTTGAGGTGCGTATTTCAGGTCGGGCAGAGCAGTTGTTCTCCTTGACCGTGGATTGCAGTGTTGTTTTGGGGCTGTCTGGGATTTGCCTTGCTATGGGTTTCATTAACCTTTCAGCATCTGCCTATTTGTGCAGTGGAAAGCAGGGCTGGGAAGGAGCCTCCTCCTGACAGCAGTGTAATGAGAGGTTTGTTGAACTCTGAAAGGCAGATATGGCGTCAGAGAGGGGTTAGGTTACCGTGTTTGTGTGTGTCGTTGTGTGTGTTTCCCGAAAGTGTTAAAATACATATTTTCAAAGAAGTCTACGTAACGGTTGATCCTATCCCCCGCAGTGAATAAGCACCCTTTGTTGTTATTGTTACTTAGGTTACTTGTCTTGAATATGAATTTACAATGACCTTTTGCTTTTCTTTTTTTTCTTTACTGCCAAAAAGTTTACGCTGACAACATGCAACAGTGATGTGGTACATAAAAGGAGCCACACACCGTGGGATGATACTGAGCTTAACCCTCACACAGATAGCAGAATAAACCACGGCTCCTCCGACGGAGACCGATACATCCACCCACACCGTAGCGTTATACTGAGATGCCCAACCCTCTCTTGGACGTCAACATCAAAATCAACAGCTGTCCACTCCAGAACAATCCTCACATATCCACACACTAAAGACTCTTTTAACTTGTTTGAGATTTGCTTTTCTTTCAAAAGATCCCTTCTTTCGTCTCGTGACTGATGCAGGACGATCGTTCCGTTTTATGCTCCTCCATGTTTTGTTTGTGTATTTGTCGCAAACATGTAGTGAACGTCAAGCAGGGTCAGAATGATGGAAAATAATGATAGAAACGATAGAGAAATATAACCAACTATTAGCAGCTGGACAGAAGCTGGTCAACTGTAAGCAAACACACTAACTCCCTCGGTAGGACGGTACCATTAATGTTTCCAGTAAAGATTAAACTGAGGCTTCAGACTTACGCCGTTATTTCTTAAAAGAAATGCGCGTTTTGAGTCAACCCGGCGATATAAGTAACCTGTAAGCAAAGAATCCAGATACTCCCATAAATAAATACAATTCTCCCACCCACGCGGTACCTAGACGATATCACATATGAAATTCCTAGACCTTTATCCAGGGCTTAGTCTTGGGCAGAGCTAATTGTAGTAAAGGGCTTTTATGGCAGGGAGGTTGGGAGATGTGTGTATTATGTGTGTTTGTGTCTGTGAAGGTGTATAAATATGTTGACGGCTAGAGACGTGTGTGTGTGTGTGTGTGTGTGTGTGTGTGTGTGTGTGTGTGTGTGTGTGTGTGTGTGTGTGTGTGTGTGTGTGTGTGTGTGTGTGTGTGTGTGTGTGTGTGTGTGTGTGTGTGTGTGTGTGTGTGTGTGTGTGTGTGTGTGTGTGCGCGTGAGTGTGTGATGGTGAAGAGAATTTTGAGTGGTGGTTGACACCTGTCCTTAGCTGACCCCTTGACTTTTTCAGTAAAGGAAGTGACAAGGACATCTGATTCTTTACTTCCCTTTCTTCCCCCCCCCCTACTGGTTAGTGACGTTGTGTATGATCTATTGGTCTGAGTCAGAGAGGGAGTTGTCATCCGCGGAGGGGGGGGGGAGAGAAGTTATTACCTTGAGACTGCTCGGGGTTGGAGATGACTTGCTATACTTTGCTTATTCCATTTCTGTTTAATTCTCCCCACCTCTGTTGTCTGGGTCTCTGTGAGCTCCTGAAAGTTTTCCATTAGCACTCCCTGTTAATTGTGCATTGATTCCATAGTCAATGTCATGGATCTTTGTAGAATGATACATTTTTGGCCGTGCAAGTTTTTCATTTTCAAGCTCTGACTCAAGCGGTACTTAGCAAAATGGGACGTGTGGTTAGCCGGCCTGCTGTGCCCACTCATTGTCAAATAAAAGCCATAATACATTTTGTGTGCTGCTCATTTTGAGTCCTTGGATGACATCCACGTCTCTTATCTAAAGCTTGACAATGACGTGATTTATCGATGTCACAGATGACTCCCACACTGAAAATACTTCTAAACCGATATTTTAAATCAACATTTATTTTCTTAAATTCTTCTTTTTACTTTTTCTCAAACACGATTTCAATTTGCTGAGCTGCTGTCTTGTGATTCGCTTTGTGTTGTTTCGCTGGACATAAAGTTTAATTATTTCAACTTCGGGCAACTTGGAAGAACGGAAGACAACGCACTGTGTTCTGTGTGGTCAGCCTCATAACAAGTGTAGTTTTCATGTTAACAGTGTTTTCCCCTATATGCATTCAGCCGCGGCTAAAAAATAATGTAACAACATGTTCAAGGCACATTTGCACAAATATCTGGTCTCAGCAGATAGATACCTTAAATCGGTTGGTTGTTATGTTTAATTTGGAAGCTCAATCTATACATATTTCCCCACCATTTCCCCCACCATTTAAAGGATTATTTTTCTAAATTGTATCCTTTGTAGCACCACTGCTGCAAAAAAATCGAGGGGAAACACTGATGTTTATAAAACAAATTACCGATGTTGGTAGTAGAAGTGAGAGCTGTAGCCATTCTGGCTGCTACGTACGCTCATTATTAAAGTCATAATCATTTGTTGGCCAAGTACCTTATCTTTTTCGATGAATAAGTGTTGATTAGAACATGTTTATGCTAGAATCTGGGCTCATACTTCGTCGATTGACGGGGTGTGTGCGTTGGGAAGAATAGAATCGTTAGTGGCAGTTCTAGACGGGATTAAAAAATTATGTTTTAATCAATTTGTATTGTGTAGAATAATGATGTAGAGCTGTTACTTTGTCAAGTGCATCAGCTTCCTATGTAGATGTATAGGACTTATTGTAAGGTAACCAAAAACGCAAAATTCTTATTTTCAAGGATCGTACTCATTAAAACTTACTTATGCATATTATATTCCTTTTCTGTCAAGTCAAGTCTGTTCCACTTGATGCTACTCAATTCTACACACTGCCCCGTTAATGTGTATATATGTATTTTCTATAGACGTTTAATATTTGTATGTTGGTTATCATTTTCAATTATCTTAGATTATTGGTGTACCGGACTGTAGAACCTTTCTACCTCAGCATAAATTAGCCAATCCCAATGAAGGCAAACCTGTAGTCAATACTTTCATGTTCTGCTGAAACAAGAGGAAGCACAGAGAAAGGTAAGGGCATAGAGAGATTAGATGCAGCAAATATGGTCCATTGCCCACTGAGATGGTATAAATTACTGTGGAACAGGCACAAAATGTCAGGGCGCACGATGGTGCACAACGTCCCACAATAAGCATATACATGAGAAACTCTGGACCCAAGGCAGCCCCAATAATGGCCTCTTTTTGTAACTCACTGGAACATGAGCAAGGTTAATACAAAGCCTTGTTTATGCTCTGAATTATACCTGTGAAGAAAGCAGAGTGCGCGGTTAGAGGCAGTGCAGGAGCGTTCAGAGAAAGTTCAGGTCATCAATCTTCATGGGTTTCCAAGGGTACGCCCCATCAGCCATCAGCAGCCATCTACATTGCTTCAGAGTGACTGCTGGCCGTTCAACGCTGGCTTTGATGTTATAGAAAGAAGCCCTTTTTGGTAAGCCTTTCAGCTAGACAGATTATACATAGGCGAATCATACGTTCCCCCCCCCCCCCTCCCCCCCATGACTTTGTACGTCGCGTGGGCTACAGTCACTGTCGGCGTGAACAGCACAGCGGCGACACGGCGCTCCTGTTGACGTCCTTCACACTGGCTGTGTGTCATCAGCCACATACATGGGAGACTAAGAGCTGGGCCATGCAATCCCCATCGCGATCATCTTCGCGCCTCACCCTCAGGAGTTTTGAGAGTGTGGCAGAGCCGTGGCCTGCTCTTCGGGACTCCGTATAATCTCACCCACTCCGAATCATCCGTCACAGGTCTGGAGGCTTCAGTCTGAGGGCCTTGGCAGTTGGGGCGTGGATGAGGGTTGTGAAGGTGCAGATAATAAAGGGACTATTTTCAATTTGTATGACACATACAAATTGCTTTGATTATCGGTTGCTCGAGGTATCGGAACCCTTCTCCTTATTAGGATGTTGTCAGTTGAGATGAAGGGGTAGAGATGATTTCCTTTTACTACCATTTAGTTCTCGGGGCAAAAGCCTGTATCCAAAGGGACCTGTCGTCAAAACAAAATTATAAATGCTGCTGGTTTAGAAGTGGGTTTTGTGGCACCCTCATCTTTAATCTGACATCTGATTTATAGCCAAACTTTCAACATATTTTATGGATGGCTATATTCAAAATGAGTCTACAATTTAGAGGCATGACGCTGCAGGTCAATGTACGTCATCCAATTATAAATCATTCAATTAATTAACGCATGCTGTCGTCATATTGTATTTTTGGTCTGGCATAAAAATGGAATCAGATCCGAATTACGTAAGGGATCTTGTATCAAGCACTCTTCCAACAGCGCACACAATGAATTTGAATATGACCTTCAAATGCTTTTATGTTTCAAGCTAGTACTTTTCAGAACGGTTTGACCACATCAGAAACAAAGAGGAGCAGCAGCTTGGAGAATGATTCTTGATGGCAGTTTCCGGTTTGTGGATTGTACGCAAACTACTCAAACCACATCACATGCCAGAGTTGTTACATGCAGCCCTTTGATTTAGCTGGAAACACTAGCGTATGGCTTTCAAGCTTGCATATTTGGCAAGTACGATGGAGATGTTTTGGATGGAGTTTGTGTGAGTGTTAATGGTTTATTGGAAGCGTTGTATCAGGCGAGGGAATACCACCCTTGTTTGATAATGACGAAGGATCCTTACTATGAAACTACTTAAAATAAACTTTCACTAAAACATTTTCAATGCCAAAGCCTCTGACTGGTGTGATTAAGAACATCCAGTAATAAAATGCAGTTGACATTTGGTCTACACTAAATTTGACATGCAACCTATTAAATAATCAAATATTTATTTATATTTCGTAGCAAATTCCTCGGCTGGCTTGACAACACACAGATTAATGATTTCCTCTACGCTGGGATAAAGTAAAAACGCGCTTATCAAATATCTTTATCATTCAAAGCCGAGGCCCTTGCAGTGTTTCGGAGTGAGTGTTTATGAAAACTAAATTACTCTGCGATTTGAGGCGAACGGATTCGTTGCAGATCATGATCAGATCGAGGGCTAACCCTACAAATTGAACGGTGTCATGGGGTAGCCACACAGAGCCATTAGAAGCCCATTAAGCTACAGGGGGCTCATGATAAGACACTCCAGCTTATCAAGCTAAATGTCTGCTCCTCCAAGAGAGGCATTTGAATATACAAATGGCGTACAGTATACAACCTCGTTTCTCGGTGCTCCCGGAGTTGTCTTAATGTGTTGCATTAGGCAGTGTCTTCTGGATGCACAAAGCAAGGTTTCCATAGAGACCCTCTCTCCCACTGTGTCTCTCTCTTCCTTCTCGTCCTCTCTCTGTCTATCTGTCATTGCCTTTCTGTCGCTCTCTTCGTCTCTCTCTTCCTCTGCTGTGGTTGGGGGATGGAAAATCAGTACGTATTGTAATCCAAACTGAAGAAGAACACTAGTTTTGTTTGAAGGTACTTTACCTTGCTAATAATCATAATTACCGGTAACCGCATAATGTCTTGTTTTTCGTTCGTCGGAATATGTATACTTAATACCTCAGTTCTAATTCTAGTTTTTCCGTGATCTGTTGGACCCGTTTCTTGATCCAACCACACGTGGTTCTATCTCGAAGAGTCAGGAATGGGGGGTGAATCCACTGCCATTTGGCAACCATCAACAAAATTGTTCTTTAGGATGAGAATTTAGAACTGAAATACTGAAAGGCCTTGTGGAGGTGTAGTGCACCGTTATCATTTGGAGAACAATGCCAGCCGCGTATACAGAACAATGTCATCGTTCACCGACTTCGGCCAGAAGAGTTCCCCCTTTTTTTTATTTCTTTTTTTCGAGGACCACAGATGCAGTGAGCAAAACACGCCTGTGTTTGTGTTTCCACTGGCAAAACCCAGACTGCGCTTTGGGTTTTCCATTGTGCAAGTGATCCAGCAATATTTACAAGCAGTAAAACCCTCCAACCATCCCTCCCTCCCTCCCTCCCTCCCTCCTCCTCCCTCCCTCCCTCCCTCCACCCTGCTTTCTCACTGAAGTATCCCAGGGACCCAGGAGTGTGGGTCATCACAATTCTTTGACTGGTACAAGCGACTCGCTTATGTCGTCAGCTTCCCACCGAGTGACTGCATCCCCCCCCCCCCATTTCCATTCCCCCCCCCCTGCATCAAATTGCTCCAGCTTCCTGTCAGTCCAGCTGCCAGGCCCCGCTGGTACACGGTAAACAATTAAAGAGGAACAAATCGTGGGGAACCGGAGCCCTGAGTCACCGGGTGAAAAAGCCAGGCGCGTCAGAGCTAAGTGCTACGCGCGCTTTACGCGGCGGGCGGATCACAGGCTTGGCCTCCTGGGCAATAAAGCAGAGCCCCGCCGGCTGCCTCTGAGGTGGCCTGCTGCTCATCCATGCACCTCGCATCGACACGGGCTAGGACCTGGCCCTGTAGCACAACCCTTGGGGAACACTGTTTTATTTATTTTTCTAACGCATTCAGCCTTTCTCTCTGCTTGATTGAGGATAGACGTCATGATGCCGAAGAAGGGACACCACTTCTGGCATGAGGCGTCCACTGAATCCAACGTTCGACGGACACTAGTTAAAACTGATTATTTAGATGCATCCAACCAGATCGTGCAAATTGGTATTAAGTGAATGAATACCTTGATGGCCTTTTGTAACTTTTTCTTATGTACACAACTGTTACGACGTACGTGAAAGTGGCTGAGGAGGAGTTGATTTGTACAATATAGGGCCGCAGGTGCTAATCAAAACCGTGGTCACTATAAAGTCTGTTGCCTACGTAGGCATGGTCGGTACACTAGCGGTTTTGAGTCCCTGATTTATTTTGTGTGTGACCAGAAAGACAGTGCACATAAGACGCGCTCAGCCATCCATGTGATATCTAACCTTTACTGAGTCGCCATGGGGATTTAGAGTCCTCAAATAAGGCTTCATGCTGTTAATCTGTTGCTGCCGGTCCTGTTGCTTTTGCGTGTTCCCTTGTCATTCTTTTGTTTGAAACCACAGTCTTTTCTGTGTGAAAATATCCACCATCGCTGCTAATAGACTTGGCCTTTCCATCGCCGGTCAGCATGAGGACAACATCACAACATGTCGACAAGTTCATGGCAATTCTAGCAAGAGTTTTTGAGAGACTTTTTTTTTGAGAAACTCTTGAGTTTCTCAAAGACGAATAGAAACTATATATTCTGTTATTCAAGGTATATTTTGGTTGATTTGATAGTGTGTGTGTGTGTGTCATTTTGGCATTAGCTTCCATCTTTGACATTATTACACAATTTCGATCAAACATCTTAATTCAGCTCCAACAGAAGGTTCTGTACATTTTCTTCAGTCCTTCTCTGTGCATGGTTGAAGGGTGTTTCCCCACTGAATAATGCTCTATGCAGTGTGGTGTTTATTTGGCCATGCAATCAATTCTACAGCCAGTGGACGTCCATCTCTGCAGGGTTCCCACACAGGTCCTCGTTGGCAGGTTTTTTTGATCTCTACAGTAGTAGTACGGCAGCTGCCATCATTTGGTGGCTCCCCGAGTGCTCCTGACAGCGTATTAGTTAAGGGCGAAATGGACGTGAGCGGGGCGAGCAGATTGTATGTTGCTTGATGTTGAGGGCTTTGGCATGAGCTGTTACCAGGAGATGTTATTTATTAATCCATTGAAGGGAAACATTTGAAAGTTCTCTCTGCCCTTGGTGCTGGTGGTATTGGTTTTGTGCCTGGTTATTCATTTGTAAACACCAGTTGCGCAAAGTCTCGTGACGTTTGAAGAAAAAGCAAAAACAATTCTGGTGCAATAGGTTGGCAGTTGAGGGGTATTTTTTGGGGTTTTTTCCACGCAGGTAGTTTTCTTTGGAACTCTGTCATGGCTGGTCTCTTGGAGTGTACAACTTTCATTTTCTTTTATTCAGAAAATGTAGCAAGGTAGACATTTGACTCAAATAACTTCCAAATATTGTATTGTTTATCTGAGACAAACCATTGACCACAGGACGTTTCGGTGTGATGTTCTTCAATGGTTCACGTTTTGTCTTGTTGTGAAGGAAGCTGTGATTAATGTTTAGTAAATGACTTACCGGTAATCACGCTATAAACTGGAGCAGATTTAATCGTCTGCTGTGCACATTTCTAAGGTATTATGATATTCTTATGGCTCTTTTGTGTTTTGATCTAGTAATTTCATTTGGAGTAAGTATCATATTTTATGGGAATGGATGTGGTGTTGTTGAATACTCATGGTAGTGCATTGGGCAGCCGTGGTGCCATAAGTAGAAATAAAGAGAAATGGCTCTCATTGAGTGGGAGCAAGGGAGAGAGCCTGCCACATCTCGATACGGAAATGCAAATAGTCACGATTCTTGAAACCCTCCCGAAAGTCATCGTCTCTTGAATGCATCTTCCAGTGGATTCCAACACAGAAGGCGTTTAAGAAATGGTATTGTGTAAGTCCGTGTCCATGGGGCGCCTTCTGTGTACTCTGGTGCTCTGTTGTTAAAACACTGCAAAGAGGTAGACAGCTTTTTGAGCGAGGCACTTTGAGGGTGAGTGAAAGATGACTGGTGTTAGGGGGTGAGATAATACTTGCAACCTCAGCCCTTTTACTGTACTCCCTCATGGAGAAACTCCTCCTCTTGACTTCTGAGGAAGCCAGCTGGTCATTGGAGACTGGAAGACAAGCATGTGACGTTCTGCTCTTTTTTTTTTTCCTTTTTTTCTTCTGTAATGGTTTTTGAACTGCGCTGTTGAACTCTGATGCAGAGTCAATTCTTTTTAAGACACCTCAGGCATCGATTTAGCTAGCATACAGTCAGTGAGCCAAAGAGTGTACATGATACTTGGGGGAACATCATGCGCACGCACATACATAGGGAAACTTTCACGTCGTGGGTAGTAACAACAAAGGAGAGGGAGAATGACTATCGCTCAGAGTTTAGGATTGGCCATTGCAGAAGTCAGCCATAGCGGGAGAAACCAAGTTAATTTGTGGACATGTCTGCAAGGCTGCAAGCAAGGCTGCAAGACGGTTAAAGGAATCGACATCAACAAAGAAGTCAGTAGATTGGCATGGCCTCAGTATCCAACTTCGTGGCTACGGTGGCAATGCAGTGAAGGTGGTAGAGATCCCTAGGTCCAAGGAGAAAGTATACAAATTCCTATTCAATCGACTAGCATTTATATAAACAAGGTCTATATAATTTGAATATCATTTTAGATTATAGTTATGTTATATAACTATAATCTTTCCAAGGCATCCCACTAGCAGAGTATCCCAGTACTACAAGAATATCGTATTCGATCTTTTATCAGGAGTACAGTAATAGTGGATGAAGATCAGTGTGAGTATAGATTATGCAAACATTAATAGTGTATCCAAATATTCGCAGAGCCTGTGCTAATATTGTAGACGTGTGTTTAATATAGTAGTAGTAATTTTACAGGTGTGTGTTAGAATAAATGGTACAAGTATTTGTAGGTGGCATCCAAATATTTAAAGGACATACTGGTATTAAGTGGGTATCTTGACTATTGGAAGATGGTATACGAATAGTGTATACTAGTTTAGATTTCATAGTATTCATTTATCAGTGTTTGGTGTGTTAATATTACAGATTATGATACGGATTATAGCCGTATTAATAGTAATATGGAAAATTAAACGTGCAGTATTTGAGTATTAATGTTATTATGTTAGCCAATCAGTATTAATAGAATGCATGTGTATTGGAATATTGATGAATGGTAAACTAGTTTTTTTTCTATTACTAATGTTTGTAGGCCAGCATTGACATAGTACATACCGTTGTATACAAGTGTATACATGGTGTACCACAGTATTAACAGAGGAGTGGATTGGAGTATTAATAGCGGGGATGTTAATGGAGCAGTGATAAGTGTATCACAGGATTAATAGTGTGTTTACATCAGAGTATTACCAGAGGATATTGGAGTATTTATCGGGTTAAAGCCGGTTGAGCAGTATTGCCAACCGGCTTTTTTTGAGGGTGTGTGTGTAGTCTTGTGAATGAGACCCACCTAACCGAAACCATAGCTGTGTTTGTGAGGAAGTGGGGTTGTGCCATAGCATAGTCATCTTACATGTCAGCCACCATCAATGCGTGGTATGTTCATCTTTTGTTGTCTTTGGGGAAGAAAAAAAGCAGAAAGAGCACCCCTACCCACCCGTTCCCCATCCCACCCTCCTACTCCTGCTCCCACGTAGAGCGTGACACCCCGTTTACCTTCTATTGGTCTTTGGGTTGTAGCGTAGCCACACTTAGCTCCCCCACCACCACCACCACCACCACCTCCGCCGACGCTGCCAGAGCTCTGTAGGCGGCGCGGTGGAGTGCCCACACCTATCGGTCACTGACACACAGTCAACAAGAAAACAACAAACAAGAACCACAGAAACCGACCGGGGGGATCTCCCCGAGACTTCTCTCGCCCCCTCTCTAAACGGAAGAGAGAGAGAGAGAGGGAGGGAGACAAGAGCCGCGCGTCTGTGCTTTTCAGCTTCCTCCTCTCACAGCGCAGTGTGGCGCGGACGTCGTTGTCGTCGTTGCAGGGGCTTATTTGTTGAGAGGTTGCCGTGGAGACTGGCGGGGTGGCTGAGGCTGTAAGCGAAGCGAGCGAGCGAACAGAAAGGAAGGACGCGTTTTCACATTCGTCTTCCCTGGGAGCCGGCAGCCGTGCTCGGCAGCGGTCGAGGCTCGCCAGGCTGGGAGACCGTAGGAGCCGGACGCAGGCTGCCACTTCTCACCTCCAGCCCCGGGGACCTGGAGCCCTCCGGCCAAAAGTCACAGCACCGGGAGACTTACCCCCAACTCTCCCCCTGCACGCCCCCCCCCCCCCAGAACGGTGCCACTTCCTCCTGGGCACCACCACGGGTCCGTTGGCTGCCTGGGTCCAGCTGGCGCTGGGCTTTATTAGTTTTTTTTTGCTTCTGTAAAAGCTAGTTTGTGGAAGCAGTGTAGGCACACGCTCGGCAGCAGTTTGAGCCAGCGCCAGATGTGCTCGCATCATTAGAAGGGTCATGTGGTTTCCCATGAGGCTTTGGGAGAGGAGGGAGAGGGACTTATAGACTCGGGAGTGCCGTCTCTTGTCTTTTTTTTTTTTTTTTGTGACCGCTTGAATAGCATCGGCTGAATGAGAGAAGGAGATGCGGGCAACAGTAAGTACTAGTCTCATAGAAGTCTCTCTCTGTCCCTGTTTGCTTCTCTCCCTCCTCGTTTCATCCCTGTTGTAATCGTTATTTATCTAAGGGACAAGAATGGCTTGGTATTGATTTTTGGATTTAGTTCTGAGTTGGGGGTGGGGGGGGGTTGTGTGGAAGGGAGATGAACAGAGAGAGGGACCGAGGGGAGGGAGGGAGGGAGGGAGGGAGGGAGGGGAAGATGAAAGCAACACAACAAAAGAGAGGTGTTTATTTCACACAGAAACAGGGTGGGGGTAACACAAGCAGCCGGCTGGGGAGAGCTTTGACTCTGATTCAATGAGATCTCCCGTGGCCCACCCACCCACCTCGTCCCTCCCCCTCCTCCTGCTCCCCTCACCCCTCCTCCCGCCACCACATCCCCCTCTTCTCCCCCACCACCGTCACGCAAATCACAGCCCCGCTCCGCCACGCCGGCTCTAGTGCTGCCATTGGTGGTGGCGTGGGTGTGCACTAGCATGTCAGCGCGAGTGTGTGTGTGTGTGGGGCGGTCAAAAGGGGGCTCTTCCGTTCCGTCCGCAAGCTCTCATGAATAGAGAGCCATGTCCGACATGGAGGTGCTGACGATCGCCGTGCTGGGAGACCGCCGCAGCCCGAGCCCCTCGCCGTGGGAGGCCAGGTGCTACGACGGTGATTTCTACAAGAGCGAGGTAACGGGCGCGGCGGTGGCGGCGTCCGCGTCGGGGTGTGCTCAGCGTGGCGCGGACGCGGCCAGATGAAAAGCATTAGGATTAGCCCTTGGGGGGAGTGGAGGAGCTGCCTTCTGGCTGCCTTTAATTACCACCGGGCGGTTAGAATAGGGATTTGATTGTCACTGTGCTGCGGTTGACTCCACTCCCACTTCCACGTCGTCTGGGTCTATTTATTGTTTCTATTTAATCAAGGTTTTTCTTTTCTGCTTCCGAGAGACAATGGCTTGGCGATGGATTGGGTGGTTGGTTTGAGGCTGTGTAGCGACGGCTGCAGTGTGGTGGAACAACCTGTGGATTTTCTCCCTTTTTTTTTTCTTTTTCTTTCCTCCTCTCCGTTTAAAATCCATACCGAGCTAACGCTAGTGGGGGGGGGGGGGATTTGAGTCTAGTTCAACGTTTATTCAACTGATGTTAAAAAGCTTGCTGTCATTTTATATGCGTACTTTAAAAGAAATGTCATAGTTGAGTGAATTTGTTCTTTTGTGTTGCCTCTTGCCTTCTGTAAGGCGAGGGGAGAGGGGAACCACTTGTGGATCTGGCTTTCTCTGGCAGAAACACAACGGAGCCTCCATTATTTTATATGGAGCCAGGCAATATAATCATTCTGGGATATGAGACGAAGAGTCCCCTGGGACGTTGGTTATTGTAAGATGGTAATGTAGGTTTATTATCGTCTGAAAATGCTGCTTTGTCAGTAATGCGATCTGATCTCTGAATGTTATAAGGCTCTTTCAGATGAGTGAGACTGAATGAGTGCCTGCTCTGCCTTCCCATTCCCATTCGTAACGTGATCCTAAACGTTGCATATGTGCCGCAATATTGTCAAATACCGGTAATAACGTTTGATCCAAATCAACTATAATTTTGTCAATATAATCAGTTTCTTCTTGCCTATTATTTCTGTGGAATTATAGTTGTATTCTTCGCATCTAAAATATTTCTCTGTTATTATATATGTATTTTACATATTTCTCATATTGCATTAATTTTGTTTAAATGCTGTTAACATATCAATATGAAAACACATTTACTTGTTTTTACATTTGCAGCGCTGTCGTCACACCCTCGTATTCTTTTCTTCTTTTTTTTTTGTTATATGATTGCGCTTTTTGTCATCTGGTCAAATAAAACCTTTCAAGAAAAAAACAAAATGCCATGTTAAAAAAAAAAAAGCAGCCGGTAAATGTGGCCGGAGAGGGCAGGTGATGACGGCAGCAGCCCTCTGTTGACACGGTGGAGACTCACAGGCGTATGTTAATGACCGACCCTGGGCTGCTCCTGTGTTAAAGTCCTTATTGTCCTTATTGCACCGTCATCACAACTCTTCCCGTTATAAAAATAATGGAAAGCAGTTAAGAGCCATTTCGCCTTATTGTAGGCAAATAAAAAAATAAAAGGATGGGGAATAACCGACCACTGTGCAACACAATGGACAATCTATTTTTATTATCCTTGATAATTCATATCCATATAGGGCCATATAGTTTTGCCAGGGGGTTGGTTTTTATCAACTACTTATCTGTTTTAGCCATCCTTTTTTACTATATTTTCATGGCAAATAAAAAGCAGATGCTGCCATAAGTAAACAACGTAGTGCAGCCCCATGTAACGCGCGTGTGTGAGAAATTGGTTTCTTACCTGATTGCTTTGTGTCCCCAGGTAATCCTGGTGCAGGTAAACCCAGGGGAGGCCTTCACTATCAGACGAGAGGATGGTCAGTTTCAGTGTATCACAGGTAAGCTACCCATTTCTTTCTGTACTGACCCTTCTCCATCCCCTCTCTACGGATATCTCTAACCTCTCCTCCAACTCATCTCTACTGATCTCTGTCTGTTCTTCCTTCCAACTCATCTCTAACCATCTCCATCTCGAACTCCTCTTCTAACTCCTCTCTAATGATCTATATCTGTGCGCATCCTTTTGTTCCAACTCATCTCTACCTAGTTATATCTCTGCTAAACCTTCTCTAACATCTCATCTCAACCTATCACTATCTCTACTAACCCTTCTCTTCCAACTCATCTCTACCAATCATTATCTCTACTAACCCTTCTCTTCCAACTCATCTCTACCTATCTCTACTGACCCATAAAGATAAAATATTATAAAATAATATCATGAAATATTAATCCCAGACAGGAAATTACGGAATGTCTACCTTTTTAAAAATGTTAACGTTGTTAGACCCTCGTTATCTGTGGGAAGCAGACTAATAAACAAAAACGCGATTAAGGTATCATGTGTGTGTTGTCACTATGGAAACACGTTGAAGCCTCAACAGATGCGAATGAGATGAATGTCCCTTCAGCCGCTAACCTCTATGCAAGTCCAGTGCAATGAACATCTAGTTGTTAGATTAAATGTACTTGATTGATTATTACCTTGCATAACATTAGCATTACCAACAGTACATTAGTAGGACGATCGGAAAAAAAGACAAATGTATGTAAATGTATAATGTCTGTGTTGGACCGATGGTTGGCCACTCTGGGTTTTGTGAGCGGTCCATACCCATGTCTAATACTGGGATTGTTAATTAGAATACATTGTGACGAGCATGTTTGTCCGTGCATCTCTGCAGAATTATTTTATGTGGTGAACAAAAAGAAAATGCAGGCAGCCATGACGTTTGTTTTCAAAAATTAAGATCATGCTCCTATTCATGTGCCATTCAGCCCTCTGCTCAGCAAACAATATGAATAATAAGCCACCATGTCATTTAAACTTGGCAGACTTGGTTATTTATTTAAATCATTTTCCTTTCTTTACTTTTCTACATTTTTTTTTATTTTTTATATGATACTGGCAATATGTTTTCCTTTCCCTTAGAAAGAGACAGACAATGGACCGTCACTGGCCGGGGTTTTCTAGAAGCCATTTCGGTATTTCCGATACAGTAAATATGCGACTGGGTAATACTATGAGGATGCTGTGTGGATTTAGGAGCAGGATAGTAGTTGGTGTTAGTTTGACTCCTACCAAAGAGGTCTGGGTTTGAACCCGAATGTTCGCATACGTTGCACTTGAGCAAGATGCGTAACTCCAACCAGCTCCTTAAGGACGTGTTTCTATGGATGAAAGTTTCCTCTAAATATAAGTAAATACTGGCAGGTTCATCATTGATCCACCATATGCTGGACAGACCAGTAATAAACAACCCCATAAGAACGTACAATTTACCGTTATCCTTCCATAGCATTGTCTTAATCCTGAGTATACATACACGCACCCACACCATATTGTGGTTCTGCTTTGGTTCCCCTGCCAATAAATATTTTGGTCTGTAGCACCGATACCATCTCCCACTGATATTCAGCCACCACCGATCCTGCGACATATCCAGCCTTTACCGGAAATGCAAGAAAAAGCCAACGCAAATCAGTTCATCTGCCATCTTCGGCGTTCGCTGCCGATAATGTGACTTGGCATGCTTCTGTCGCTGTTTAATTTGACAGATGACTGAATAGGAGTCGTGTTTGCCGATATGTTATCATCACGAGGAATCTCTGTTTGCCATAATTACAGTGTTGATTGTGGGGTTTCGGCAGGCGGCCCGTGTTTTTGACTAAGATGTGTTACACATGCTTATTTTTCCGGATGGCTATCGTTCCCTTTCTGCCCCGCGATTGTTCCTCAATTGGTGATTGCGCTGGCTTTGTGACGGCCAACAATGAGCTTTGTGGATCCATAGCTCTCCAGGCTTTGTGAGCCCCAGACAGCCACAGCAGCAGCAGCAGGAGGTATCGCTGGCAGGCCTGTAATTGTAAATGATTATGATATATTGTGGTCGCCGCAGAAGAGTATCGATCTCCAGCCCAACTTGCTTTGTTAGTATTATGACTTGTATCATTGACATCCGGATCGATAGCCCCTGCAGTTCACTCCTTCACTTCATTTATTTATTTATTTTCGCTCTCACTTTTATTTCCTCCATCCTCCCCCCCCCCCCCCCCGAGTCGCAGGTCATTTGATTTGATGAAGAATGTCAAGGAGATGAAAGTCGGCCTGCCGTCGGTGTGTTTGCTTTTGTCCATTGGGACTGGCGTAGTTGGCAGCCAGGTAAACCGGCTAGGAGGCAGGCAGATGAACAGGCTAGTTAGCCGTCTAGGTGGCCTTTGTCTGGCTGCCAGCTTGAATGGCTAGAGAGCACCCCGGTGAGCTGTGTGCTTTTTGCACCCCAGTTAACAGCGGGGTTATTAGTCTAGCTCCAATTGTAGTTAGCATTCAAGCGAAGCACTTGCTAGAATCCCACTTGCCAATGATCAATTGTTAAATACCTAGCAGCCTAGAAGGTTGCCAATTTGATAGATACTTAAGGAGCCTGTGAAGGATTGTAATCATTCTCCTCTTTAGCGTAGCTAGCAGGGCATGTAATAGCCTAGTAATAGTAACAGTAACAGCCTAAATGGTAGCCTATTTCCCTTCCTTTTTCTTCATGGCCATGTTTTAAAGGCTGTAACGCTCACCAATCATCATGCCCCCAGGTTAATACCTTTTTGTCTCTTTTGTCACCACGTCTCTGTGATCTAGCTGGGTGGAGGCTTTGACGTAGCGCGTGCGTGGTCTGTGACACGGCACTATGATTAGCCTTTGGTTATGGAGGAGGCTCAGGTCAGGTCAACACCGCCATCCCTACCCGGGCGTCCGAGCAGCGTCCGCGTCACCAGGCTTTGGGTGCAGATATGGGCGATGATAATGGACGACATTGCATTGGAGGAGGTGGCCACCCCAAGCCCCTGCTTTGGCACTCCCCTGCTGGAGAGAGGGATTATTTGTGGTGATACTGGTATCAGACGGGCGCTAGCCATGAGTCCCTTCCTCCCGAGAACCCGTGCACAGCCTCCTCTCGAAGGAAGACAAAGGGCCTGCCGTGCGCGGCTGTTAACTATCCTGTCAAAGGCTGCTCTCATCCGTCTGTGACGTGAATGGAGAGATGACTCATCGTGGTGCAAAGAGAGGAAGTGTGTGTGTGTGTGTGTGTGCGCGCACTGTTTGAGGGTCGGCTAGGTGTCTGCTACGAGTGCTTCACTGTGCGTGCGCGTGACGCTGTGCGTGCATGTTAACCCTTAACCCCAGAATGTGTCAAGGAGACACAAGCTGAAGGAGCTGGCCAATCAGGATAAGCGCGCTCACCCCGCCCCCCCCCCCCCCCCCCCCTTCGGCCGAACACAACCAACACCCCAGCTTCCCCTACCCCCAGACCTATTTGTCTGTTTAGTCATGTATTTTTAGCATCTTGGTGTGCGTAATTGCTACGTGTTAGCGCATGACATCCTGCCTAATAGGAAGCCACTGTTTTAAAAGAAATCGCCGGAAGAAAAAAAAAAACATTAGCCTTGGTAATAACCGGCTTGGGGGGGGGGGGGGGGGGGGCGGTGAGCATCAAGTGGGGGAGGCCAATTAGTGTGTTCATTAAGCACTTTGCACGCCACCCCTCCATGTCGCCCACGCATAAAGAGGGGAGGTCCTAACGCTCGCGGCCACCGTGCCCCACGCGCAGCCTTCTGTCGTCTTCCGTTTTTAATCCCGGGGGGGGGGGGGGGGCGTCGTCGTCGCGGTGAGTGATGACCTGTGAGATGGGTTCAGGGAGTGTGTTGGACAGGCTCAGCATCAGGACAGTTGAGCTGGTTTAAGCCAGTCCTTTATCTGGCTCCGTCTCCCTCGTCCGCGTCACTCCGGATGATTCTGCCTCCCCTTGGTAGTCAGGGTGTGCCGTGGAGCCCCTCCAGAGATAGGGTCCCTCTCTCTCTGCTGACGCCATGACGGGCCCCCATGTCATGCTGACATGTCCCTGAAGAGCTAGGAGTGTGTGTGTGTGTGTGTGTGTGTGTGTGTGTGTGTGTGTGTGTGTGTGTGTGTGTGTGTGTGTGTGTGTGTGTGTGTGTGTGTGTGTGTGTGTGTGTGTGTGTGTGTGTGTGTGTCTCTGTCCGTTTGAGGCAACTGCAAACCTCTTATGTGTTGATTCTCTTTGCAAGATGGTGGTTCTTGTCTTTCTGGCCTCTCTCTCTGGTTGAAATCTCTATTGAACCGGCATTCGGACCACACCAAACCTTCTCTTTTGTCATGGACGTCATGGAAACGGAATGGGAGTAGGTAACTGAATAGCTCTAAAGAATTTGGCGGGGTCTCTTAACATGACCACAAGGTTGAAAGCTACTTCACAATAAGAAAAGCTCACAGTGTGAGGCTTTAACTATTTCAAGCATGGTAATCATTTTAAATTATGCAATAATCGACTTTTCTTTTGTGTTGATACAATGCTGGTGAGCAGACCATTGTCATAGTGCTTGTGCTGGAAACAGCCACTCAAAAACCCCTTCCGATACACCCACGCACACACCAGGGTCGGGAGCTATGCTCAGAGGCACAACAACCCTTTTTAATCAGGAGTCGAGGGATTGAACCGGCAACCTTGCACCTGCCAGACATTCTGCCCTCTGCCATGGTGGCTGAGAAAGAATCCTAGAGATTGATTTGGACAGCGAGTTTTATTGTAAGCATGGAGTCTGTCCCATAGAGAAGAGAACATTGTTGCTCTGTTAGACAGCCCCAGATTCAAACTCCTTTCCCAATATTCCCTTTTAATTGTACCTTGCTAAGATAAGTGACGGCAAAATGGAAGCATAATAAAAAGCAGCAGGATTTTTGAAAAATACCAAAAAGTAATATTGAGGGATTAAATAGTGTTAAGCACCGCAAGCTGCTCTCGGCTTTCTTTACAGAAAGAACTTTAGAAAAAAAAACATACTAATGTGTCTTTCATTTTCTGTTTCTGAAGACACACAAATTGCCTAAAAATAACTTATTTAATTCAAGCTTTTTTTGATCCTCTGCCTCACAAATCAAAATCGATTTACTCTTGATTTGAAAAGTGAATCTTTTTACCTCAGAAGAATTGGATCTAAAATGGCTTCTTTTTTTTTATGAAATGAAAAATGAAGGAAATTAAATGAAAGAAAAACAGTCACTGAGATATTTTGAGATTTTAAGTAAGTTTGTTTGAAGACCCTAAATCTTGCATGCACGCATGAACACATGCACGCACGCATGCATGCACGCACAGAGATGTAGACGTTGAATAACGGGAGCTGCTCAATTAACCACTCCATTTGGACAGGCCAGTGATTTACGTCTAATAAATCGGTGTGAGTGTGTTTTGCCCTCTCTGGGTCACATCACTTTGCCTCTATGCAACAAGCTGGCACTGGCTGAAGATGAAAGCATAAAGTCCTCTGCTTGTTAAGCCGTTGCTCTCGGAAACCACACGCTGGTGTACATGGACCTCAATGAGCCGATGCAGCCTTGGTTTGCGTACGTCAGTTTCAGTTTTCTTTGATTCTGAAAACTACACACAGGAAGAATGGTCTTTCTTTGGGGTGGGTGTGTGTGTGTGTGTGTCTAATGCGTGTGTGAGCTTTTCAAGCAGCCTTGCCGGGAAGCCCTGCAGATTTGATGAAAAAATTAAAAGTCCACTGTTTACTTGGTTTCGAACCCATAACATGCAGCTCCTGTTGTTTCCTTGCACCGTTGTTTGCAGAACAGCGTCCTACGTCAGCCTGTGCTAATTCACACACGCACGCATCCCTAAAAAGATGTGTTAAAAAACACACTCACAAAAACACACATCTCCGGCTGGGTAGTTTCTAGTTCCGAACTGTTTATAACGATGCTGAAGAAATGCAGAACAGAAAGCTCACCAAAACAATTCCACACAGTCGGGGTATATTTTTATTATTTTTAGTGAATCTTTCCAATCTTCCAAGTTTTGTTCTATTGCTCTCCCTCCCACCCAGTGTCTTGCTGCTTTCGAAAAGCTATGCGAGCCATCGTTTTCGTCACTGCGAGCGGAACCCATTCATGCCTCTAATCTGGTAATGAAACCTTAGTCATCGCAAATTACTACCCTGGAGAGAGCTGGCCGAGCTTTTCCTCACCGCAGGACGGATCAAGGAATCATGCTATGGGCGTCCTGCATTAAGAAAAAAGAAAAAAAAAACCTCCTTCCTACTCCACGCCATCTGTCAGCACCACAGCTTGATTGAATAAGTATGTTTTGTTGTTTTAATTTCAAGTTCGTGTGTGTGTGTGTGTGTGTGCTGTGTGTGTTGTGTGATATCACCTGCCCGGGCGGTCATTGCCAAGGACCCTGCCTGGCCGCGATGTAATGATTAACCTCTGTCAGCTCCTCTGCCTGCCTATTCTCTCTGCCTTTGTGGATGGGGACACTTTATCAACGCTAATTAATAATCCAGGCATCTGCTTCTGCTCTGGCTCAGGGTTTAATGGGGCCAACCTGGGAACCGGCAGCCAGCCACGCACCCCCCCCCCACCCCCTTCTACAGCTAGACCACCCTGCAAACATCCGTCCCCTACGCCCCTCTTAAGCTCTGCTTCTTGGTACTTAAGTCGTTAAACCTAAACCTGCTGATAAGGCATGGTTTTTATGTTTGGATAATTATAGAAACATATTTTTTTTGTTTTTTGGTCATGGACGCGGTGGACCTGGTTCTAATTCTATAGGACTGGTTCACTAACGCTTTGCACCACTTCTGCTATTCACTTCTGCCTCATCTCATCCTCTTACATTAATGTTAACATAACTGCAACAGTCTATTTACATGAGCTACATGATTATGTATATACCTTGATTGCTGTGAACACGTCATACATGTGGTGCGATATATATAGTTTTCTAATATAGACGATACAGACGGATGGTATGGTGATGTGACGCTGGGAGTAGGCTGCACTGTTTTTCAATTTAATGGGATGATGTAGTCCCATGGTTAAATTGTTCTGGTTTCCTCTGCTCATTACTGATGAGATAATCCCATGTTCTGATCCCATTAAGACTCCCGTCCCACAAGCGCCTGGTGACGTCACTTGCTCGGTCGTCATGCCTGCATTATTGAATTCATAATGGTGGAATTATCATACGTAATTATAGTGGCAGTGCATTCATTGTTTTTCTTCCCAGCCCAAGCTTGGCATAGGAAGAGACTCGCCTTTTTAAAAGGAGGGCGATGTATTTTTTTTAGCTGGGAGAATACGCAGGCCACTCATGATACAACACTATTATTTTTTGCATGCCGATAGGATATGTATATGTACCGTAAATGGTGACACAATATTTAGGTTTTCTTATTCTTTTATTTATTTTTTATCTTTTGTGTGGTTTAATGCTGGAGTTTGGGTTTCAATTTGAACGTAACCGAATGGAATGAGGGTGAATACACCTTTGGGGCGGCGGGACTACGGTATCCTGGAGAATTAAATTGGTGCTTATGGCTTACATTTTTTTTTCTTCCCCCAGCTCTGGGGGATTTTTCGGATTGGGCACTGCCTTAGCTTAGTGGGTATTGTCTGTTAAGTGTAGGGGAGAGCAACTTTTAACCTCAGGTTGCTTTAGTCTTGGGTTGTTGTTTCTGTTCCAAAAAATACATAAAAATAAGTCACAGAGCTGTCTGGTTTGCTCTGCCCCCCCCCCCCCCCCCCCCCCCCGATCGAATACCTGCGATTAATCTGACCCTCACAGAACACGATTGGAGTCTGTGGCGGCCAGGGGGAGGCATCAATCTGTCCATGCCAGGGCATACTTGCAGAGCAAAAAAACAAAACATGGTGTTGTTGTGTTTTTTGCCAAGGGAGTCGGCAGTAAGCAAAGAAATGCTTAATAACATAAATGTTGTCACACCATTTATTGTCGAAGAGTCGAGATCAATATGTTTGGCTAACTCGTACACGTGCGCACGCACGCACGCAACAGAGCGCTGCAATGCGACCATTTTGCCGGCATATGTAAGTAAATGTTTCATCGTACGACCTTGAATTTAGATTTTTGGACTACATGTGCCATAAAGTTATGCCAGGAGTTGGAAGCTGTTGATGCACCGGCCCAACAGAAATCAAAGCACAAGTTCCAGGAACTCTATTTCACCCAGGAGGTGGCTAGTGAATGATAGCGCCGGCTTCTTTGCAGCTGATGAGAAACTATTTGTTCACTTGCATTGTAACATGGTTATGATTCCCACTTGTATGTTCCTGTTATGTCCAACAGATGGGTTCAGAATCGAAACAGGACTGCAGGACACGATATTAAGCTTATAACCTACTTGTACACCCAGCATCAGCGGAAGCTGCTGATGCATTTCTCCCGTTCCTCCTGGTCAGTCCGGGTTGAACCCGGAGCGCACTTCAAACCAACCAGTTTGTTCACAACATAACAGTACTGTAACATACTTTTGCTTGTTTCCAAGCTTCGAAAGCTCCTGGGAAAACAGATATAGTTGCGATTTGAGTTTCTTGTCTAAAATCTGTTTAAGATTAGTTTATTTGTCAGTTGAATACAAATGGCAGCAGCCCAATAGAAATACGTCATTGTACGAGTCAAACGATCGCCTTATTTTTCTCTCAATCTTGACTTGACTTTTTACTGTATTTTATTCAGCTGTGCCCCTACTTTTGTAGCCCGATATCGCCAGACCAATTCGCAAATGAGTACAAGGCTGCAACCTTGCAGTTCATTATTGATTTCAACTGTGGCATTATCATCAGGCGCAGACCCAAATCCTCCTTGACGCATTTGGATAGACCTCCAACCAATCAGAGCATGTGACGCATCAGCGACAGCCATCTTGGATGTGTATGAAAAGTGCTGCTCTGTTCAGTCAGCGTATTAAACTGCTGCATAGAAAAGGTCTAGTTGTGACTGTGCCGATCCAGGTCAGATCTGCAGGAAATCTGAGTGAACGGCAGAGGGGCTAGATGCACAATAGAACATTAGCTTGCAGATTAGTCTGGTCCCAGTACTACAGTGGCCTGTGGTCCTAAAAATACAAAGCAAAGTGCTTGCATGGTTAAAAGTCCATAGATCCCGGACATCTACCAACCTCCCCCCCCACCCCTACCTTCTGGACCTACTGTTGACTCTTCCCAGAAAGAGAGTGGTGTTGTTTGTGGCTATTCCTGTCAGGGAGGGGTCACCCGTACACACTGACCAACTGATGTTTGTTTTCCCCCTGGGGTCGGCTTCCTCTCGAGGATCGCCGTGGTAACTACGTCACTGTAACCAACGCTCCACTTGACTCGGGGAAGAGATGGGGGTTGGAGGTAGGGTTGGTGGGGGGAGCTGGGGGCGGGTCTGTGTGTTTTTTTTTTTCTTTTATCTGATCTCTGTCATCACTTGTGCGTCATTCTGATGTAAAAGAGCGGGGCGTGTCGCTCTCCTCCACCCCGTCTACCTCTTTCTCTCCCTCACTCGCTCTCTTCCACTCCCCCTCTTACTCGCTCACTTCCTCTTTCTCCCTCGCTCTCAACCTTTTCTCTCTCGCTCTCTACCTTTCTCACTCTACTGCTCTCGCTCTCTACCTTTCTCTCTCGCTCTCTACCTTTCTCTCTCGCTCTCTACCTTTCTCTCTCGCTCTCTACCTTTCTCTCTCGCTCTCTACCTCGTTCTCTTTCTCTCTCTCGCTCTCGCTCCCTACCTCTCTATTGCTCTCTACCTCGCTCTCTACCTCGACCTTTCGTAACTTCCCGTCTATCTTCCCTCCTTGTCTCTCTGTCTCTCCTCTGTCGGTCTGTTTCTCTCACTCTCGCTCACCTCGACCCCTTAAACTCTACCATTTTATTCTGGTTCCTATTTAAAACGTCCTTCTCCTATCCCGCACCCCACCCCCATCCAGAATCCTTCATATGAATGAACACAAAGCATCCATTCTGCGTCATGTTTACCGCCCAGTCAACCAGGGCGGTAAACATTCCTACAAGGAGAGCAAAACCCGCACGCCGTACGGCCTTCTCGAACAAAACGCGTCTCAAGTTGTACGGCGTCTTCTGCTCTATTCTCGTGTTTGTGTAGTGTCTCGCCTCTGGAGTTTACAAGGCAAGAACACCGTGTTTGAAAAGCAATACATGTCTGAAAGTGACCTTCTCTGCAGTCGTAGTAGGCCCAGCGCGCCGTCGAATCACAATGTATTTACCGCTCCTACGCCAACGCCGGCTTACCGCTTTTAATGAGCCACACATCTGAGAGGGAGAGAGAGCGAGGCAGGGCAAAACCGGCAGTGTTTGGTGTACGATTCACGCGTTGAAAGTGCGTTCCGTTGAATAATGGGATGACCCTGATTGGCGTCTGAGGCGGCTGGGCTAGTCTTCAATCTCTCCAAGCCAGGTGATACTCTGAGGGCAGTTACGAAACATGACAAACCGTCTGCAGCCTTAACCTGTGGGCGTCCCTGAGCAAGACATTCTGATCCCCTAGCAGCTCCTTAATGTCATGCGTCTAGAATAATCAGGCACTTTGGAAATGATGTTTTAATAAAAAACATCAGCTTTGCGTGTAAGCTCTTTTTCTACGTCATCTACTAATGTAAGTGTTAAAAGCTTAAAGCTAAGCAAACTCTGTGAATTTGAAACAAAGGATGGTCGCTATGTTCAGTCACCTATTACCAGATATCTTGGCTCTGAACGCTAGGTGGGGGGGGGGGGGGGGGGAACTGAATGCGGTACTGTGCATTCAGTTCCCCCCCAATCACCTAGCGTTCAGAACCAAGATAAAACAAAGATGGGCGCTTGTGTAAGATCGGCCCATTAAATGATCTTGGTGATGCCCGAGTAGCAGAGAGAGAGTCGGTTGGCAGTTGATCTAAGGAGCCAACAGAAAACAGTTTGAACTCCCACTCACTGGTCAGTGCAATTTGAAATCAATAAACAGGGGCAGGTGTGATGGGGGGATGGGTTACGTTGGCGTGTCGGTCTGTTGGCGCTCTCTCTCTCTCTCTGTTGCTTGGTCTCTTTCCTCCGCCCTCTTTTTTTTTTTATTCCCTTGTGCTTTCAGTCACTACTTGGCCTCTTAGTCTTTCGATGGTCTCGGTCCTACGCTCTGATGCTTTCTGAATGTAGATTCCTGTCCTCACTCGACCCGTGTTCTCAGGTCAACAAAATGTACCTGACTCCTAGAGAAGAAATGTCTTGCCGTTAAGATTGGGGAACATAAATATTTTGAATTGGCTATGAGAAATGATCTTAAGAGCAAAAATTATATATATTTGAAATGGTGTGATGCTTTCAAATTGCAAAGTGAATCCAAATATGAAGCGATGCATGATGCAACCGAAAAAGAGACCAAAACATATGAAAATTACAAGGAAAATATAAATATCTTGAAAAACGAGTGGAAATGTATTCTGATTGAAATGGAAATACGTGCGTCATGGCAGGGACCAGGGCGACTGCCGTAGCAGTGGTAGAGCGATTGGATGGCCTTTGGCAAAGGAAGCCTGTTTACTAGGCCTATCTTGTTATGCGGAGCGTTGCTCTGTGACTCAGCCTGTGATGCAATAGTCCGGGTCCTGGGCAGACTGACCTGGCTAGGTCATCACCAGCCCCGAACAGGACGACCACACGAACTACCTTGGATCTCGTCAAAGCTCTGGGTCACTGTGGTCTAATGGTCACAGAAATACATTGTACTCACTGAGTTTGGTCCCTTAGCCTTCCCTTAGTCTTTTCCGATTATTATTGTTTCATAGTGCCGTGACATGGACTTGCCGTGCTGCCAGTTGGAAATCACAGATTCCCCTGCAACCTTTTGGCTGGGAGCCAAACCCCCTAACCACTTGACCACTCACGTCGCACTGACCAGGCTGCAGTCTATTTATCCATTCCCCACCAAGATGACACTATATATTCAGTTCACGTCAGTATGAATGAGCATGGGACCGCCATGGCTGGACTGGATGATGAAGAGGAGTCTGATGATAAAGTCACACTAGCCCCTCAAAATAGCTTTTCAACAGAATTAAATTTACTGGAGGCGATTGCTCTGTCAATCACTCAAACCTCATTTATGTTGCACATTTAATAAAACAGATGCAGCCAAATATGCTGAACAACAGAACGAGCTCTTGTGTTATGAATATGTTTAGAGATTGGAAAAAGGATGGCATCATAATAAGCATATCATCAAGGCATTCTTTGGCCAAGACATTCAATAAATAGGTTTGTTCAAATAACAATCAGTACCCCTCTTTAATATTTACAAACCAACCTACCCATACAATACACAGCTTTGTTAATAGCAACAAAAAGAACAATGTATTTCCTTGACCCTACTTCCCACCCCTTATAGTCCTCTCCCTAGGTAAATTGCTTTTCCTAGGGACCCCTTGGTCTATAGCAGGTGTTCCCAACCCATGGCCCGTGACCTTTTAATTAGGTCCGAGATTTCTCACAACCTAGCACAGTTACTTCCCGCCTTCGTCTCATCCCACTCATCGCATGCCTGTGACGTCAATGTTACACCGACGTACTGGAGGGTCATTTGATTGTGGACATACCATCCAGTATCTAAGGCTTATCTATGCTTAGTGTTGTCAATGAGGCTTTTAACTTATAGCTCATTAATAAAGACACATCGGATACCAAAAGTAAAAATAGATGAATGGATCATTCTGAAACTAATCAACTTCCAGTCTGAGTCAACGTGGGCTGCAAGGCTCCCATGGTTGCCAGTATGATGTGTACCTAAGGCCCACCCCTCTCGGCCCTTAAGGAAGGGGCTAGGAACTGGACGTGTAGCCTGAGAGGTAGAGCATTGTGTGGGGAGAGCAAGGCGGAGGCTGGCTGTTGGCCGCGGGCCACCACCGTCCTACAGGCCAGCCCCTTGTGTCTCAAACGGCCACGCCGGGGGGCTCGACGGGACAGACCGGGTCAGTCTCCGTGCGTCTGCGTGCGTCTGTGTCTCTGTGTTGCCCACAACATGAACAGCCAGTCCTTTACAGTGCAACGACCGGGAGGTTAGTGCGAGTCGGGGCTACTGCTGCTCTCTTCGCGTGCCATGTGGACATTGGCTCGGGCCGAGCAGAGGGACGGAGAATGTGTGAATCTGTGAGCGTCTTGGCACCGGACGCTCTCTCTTTCTATCTCTTCTTCTGCTCACTCGGTTCTTATATCGCCCTCCCTTGTGCGGTCTCTTCCCCCCCCATTATTCTCTAATCCTTTCGCCACTCTCCCCGTCTGTCTTTCTCCCTTTCCTTCACTCATCCCCCGCTCTCTTCCCCTCTATCCGTCCCTCTGGTTATCTTATCGTCTCCTTCCCAGTCCTCTTCGTGTCTCACTCTCTCGCTCTCGTTCTGGCTCGGGTTCCCAGGCTTTCTGCTGAGCTGGCTTCTTTCCTCTCTGAGCCTTGGCTTCTCATTGGCCACCAGTACTCTGTTGTTGTGGTTTTTCTCTGTTGTTCCTCAGCACTTTTCTCTAGTTCTCTCTCTGTCCTGCGCACACTCCCTATCTCCGCTCGTGCCAAGACTGTACGAGAGCAAATGCTGTCGCGGATTCAGTCAGTCGTTACTTAAAGGAGGACTGTCACGCACGGTCGTTTTCTAATATAAGAGAGTACTCTTGTGAAACAAGAGTCTGCAACATCCACCCTGTGTTCGCAAAAAAGGACTGAAAAGTTGGACCATTGACCATTTCTTTTAATCCGCTTCTACTTTTTCCAAATGGCGAGTGTGACATTACCCTTTAACCAAATGGAAGTAGAGTGTGGAGACTGTGTTCTTCCTCCTCCCTATTGCAAATAACACAGCTCCCAGTCACCTGAAATCCCCATGTCGTTTTTTTTGGATTGTAGTTGTAAAGTGCACTATGGCCTTGTGTGACTTGGCAGAATGGATTTGAATTTTGCCAAAATCCTTGTCATGTAGTTCTGTTTAAGACCTTCACATTCCCCATCAATGCGGTTTGAGAGTTGTATTTGAAGAACCCTGAACAGGTGTGGGCGGTTAGTTGTTAGCTGCAGGGTATTAAGTAGCGGATTAATAATCAACAGACAAGGAACTTCCAGGATCCACAAAGTAAAAGTCCTAACAAGTGATTTGACTCAACCAGCTGCACTTACTAATAATTAGCACAATTAACCAACACTTAAGCTAATGTAGACCAATGCAGTTCAGGTAATATGATTTGCCTCCAGTGTTTGCTCATGAATCTTTTGTGCATGTGTGCGTATTTTGTATTCATCATGCATCATAGGTGTTTGGCAGTTGAAACAGTGTATTCTACTCCCTTCTGTTCTCAGGTCCCGCTCAGGTTCCCATGATGTCCCCTAATGGTTCAGTGCCTCCAATCTATGTGCCTCCTGGATATGTTTCACAGGTAAGTCCTAGTCATGGATGGGCCACCGGCTTCAGTAACCATACCTCCATGTTTTCATGGCTCCCATTATGCACATTACGGTCTCAGGACTATATAGAGAGGCAGATATTGTCCAAGTAATGAATTTCCCTTGGCAAGGGAATTGGTTTGCAGCCAGGTTCACATAGAGGTAGAGATTTGTCCGCAGATTATGTAAACCAATGTTAAACATCTTAAAAAAAACCTTATTTTACATATTTTGAATATACTGATATTCATGGGGACAGTGCTTTATCTGGCTGTTGATGGACTGCTTTCTAATTTTTGGCTGTTGGGCCGACTATTGATTGACTTCTGTCTGACTTTTGGTCTGACTGTTACTTGCTACTGCTAGCCTACTATTGGCTTACTGTTGACCAACTGTTATCCAACTTTTGCTCCGACTGTTGACCGGCTGTTCATTTACCGTCTGCTTTTTTCCCCCCACCAGATCATCGAGGAGAACGGGGTGCGTCGGGTTCTGGTGTTGCCCCAGCAACCAGAGTTCCACCCCGGGGGTCACTCCCCCCTGCACCACCCTCCGCCTCCGCAGCATGCCCACCTCCCTGCCTTCATCCCCCACCCCGCTATGATGCCCCCGCCGCCCTACCTCCACACGGGCATGGCCGGAGGAGTGGGGGACATGGGCTCCCAGTACATCTCCCAGTATCACCCAGCACACATCTACTCCGAGCAGGGTGAGTCCCGAGGAAACGCTGCAGGGGTGGTCATGTTTCGCGCCTCATCGGACAGGCCGTTAAGGAAAGGCAGGGAAGTGCGGCGCGGCAGCTCAGGAGGTACAGCGGGTCGACCGCTCACCGGACGGTCGCTAATACAATCCCCGGCTCCTCCTAGTGCCGTCCCTGAGTAAGACGCCTGACCCTGACTGCTCCCGACGAGCTGGCTGTCGACCTGCGTGGTTGACTCCGCCGTCGGTGTCAGTGAATCTGTGAATGCGTGGTTGTAAGTCGCTTTGGATGAAAGCGTCCCCTAAAATGTTAAGTGGAGTGAGTTGAGGGCAGGATAGCCAGTGGGTATGTAAGGTGCTCTTGTTTTGGGCTGCTCCGGCACCAGCGTGTCAGGCCTTGACCTTTTCTGTGACGTGTGCATGCTGACCTGGTTTGTGTTGTTTTGGGTGCGTCTTCTCATGGTCCGCCCCTCCGTCTCCTCCCTCAGTCTCCACAGATTCCCACCCCCAACACGGGCGTCCACAGTTTGTCCACCGGGACGACCGGATGAGCAAAACCTACGAGCGCCTGCAGAAGAAGCTGAAGGAGCGACAGGGTGGAGGAGGAGGCGGCGGGGGAGGAGGTGGTGGACCGTTGAAGGACAGCCCCCCGTCCTCTCCGCAGAAGAGCCGCGGCAGCCCCCCCACCGCGGCTGATGTCCATAACGGACTAGGGGGTAAGGGGCTGGAGTTTGACGCGGGGCTGGCCAGCGCCGGAGCTGGAGCCAACGGTCTGGGTGGGCGAGGCATGAACAACCAATCAGAAGGTACGAAATCAAAAATGTTAACGCTTTTACGGCCATATAAGGAGTTGGACTTACAGGACGTTTACGTGATTTAGGCCATGGGCAAGTTCTATTTAATGCCATCAATTAATTTAACATCAAGCAGGAGCAGTTGACCGTCAACAAAGTGTATTAAATGCAGAATTTCAGTAATATAGTACACCAAGTTATATACAAACCCACAACGGTGTAAAAAATTAACTTTCATCGGCAGCCAGTATAGTGATATAGGAATAATACACATTCAGTTTTGAGGTCTTGTTGTTAGGATGGAGTTTGAACCCCATGTCCACAGCCTACCCTGTAGGCGTACTTGTGCAAGATGCCCTGAACCCTACTTAGTCCTTAAAGAAATGTATCTAAAAAAAAATCTGTTTGGTTGTTGTCTTGGTGATACAAAAAGTGCCAGCTTTATGTACTAATAGTGCAAACCCCAGACAGTTCAACGGACTGAGCAGGCACAATGCTCGAGTGTGTTGGGAAAGGGATGGTTTGTCCTGTGTCCCCAAATAGCCAAGCACTAAAGTCAGTAACCTCGGGGACAAAAGTGATCACAGAAGCAGATGAACACTGCTGTGGTCGGGCTGTCACCTCCGCTCCACTGCAGGGCCAGTCTACCGGCTGTTGAATCCCCAGCCGAAAGGTCCTCCGAGTAGTTTGCCTCTCGAGAACTACAGCTAGTTCTGTGAGCATCAGGGCAGGGGGGGGGGACCAGAATATCACTTTGCGGTATAACCAGCTGCATTGTGGAGGATGTTTATTCTCGGATATAGAAGATGTCACCTGAAAACTTCACTGGTGAAGAATAATACCCGCGGATACGTGCACGTCGTTGTTTTTAAATAGGTCCCATCCATACATTTATAGATGATGTGGAGCTATTTCCGCCAGAGACTCTTTATGACTCACGCGTATCAGGGTGAACTGGGCGGCCTCCGGCTATTATTAACCTGGCTGTAGGGGAGAGTTGCACGGAGCAAGAGCAAGGTTCTGAAACAAATAACCCAGCCTCTCTCCCTACCAATTTTCCTTACCTTTTTCAGAAGTGTTGCATTCATACAACTGCAGCTGACACTGAAATAATCGTTCTCAAAGCTTACCTTTGGCATCTTAAGTCGTGCAAATAAGTCAAGGATGAAAAAAGTGACTTGGATTCTCTTGTTATGGGGTTATGCAGTCGGAATAATTCATGCAGAAAAGAGGTTTGGCGAGGAGGTCAGAACAAAATGACGGGATTGCAGAGAAAAATTGACAAAGGCATACTTTGCCAAACTCTCTATGGTAATTCTTGCACCTGCCAACATTTCCGCTGATGACAGCAATGCCAACAATGTGTGGGAAAAAAAACAGAAAACGGTCATTTATTTTAGCTTATTTTCCAGTCTCCAAGGAGACCCCAATGGTCTTAACTAATTGAGTTCAGTAGCCAAAACATAACCGCATTGAGTATATACAAGTTTGCGAAGAACTTCTTCAGTCTCGGACCGAATGAAATGGGATTATTTTGTATTATAAGTATTCTGGCCACTTAAGATTTGTGCTTGTCGCTGTCGTCTGTGTGATATCAAACTAAAAAGTGCTGTTTGTGTTTCCTTTAGAACTGGAGCAAGAGGTCAAGGCCCTGCAGACTCTGTTGAGCACCATCAGCAAACCAGTGGTTTGTACCGTCCTATTTCTGGTTGTTTGAATGTTACTCTCTCCTCTCTCTCTCTCTCTCGCTCTCTCTATCTCTTTTATTCTCTCTGTCTCACTAGTGCTCTTTCTGGCTTTTGGCCTCTCGCTTTCTCAGGTGTGCCCTGCACTTCTTTTTCCTTTTTTAAAGGGGAAATATTTTGAAAACAACACTTTTCCTGGGATTTGGGGTGTTGTTTTGGGTCTCTGGTGTTCCCGCACGCATACAAACGTTGAAAAAAGTCTGTACATGATTTTTTTGGAGTGAGATACGCATTTCTGAAAGTACCCCGCCTACAGTTACCAAACGATCAAATCAGTTTAGGGGTCCCCTTCTACGTAGGAAGGGGGCACAGTTGAATATTACCTCCCACTTCCCCACTCCCCTCCAATCAGAGCATTGCTAAGATTTTGTGGACCAGCGGACGAGCAGCTCTGGCAGGGGAACCTGGCGGCATCCCGGCAGCTCAGCTCCGGGAGTACAATCCCTTTCTCTGCCGGACTGCCGCCAAACATTCGGTGGCATTCTGGAGGAGGAGACATGGAGGAGAAAGGGATTGCACTCTCGGAGCTTAGCTGCCGGACTGCCGCCGAGCTAGCCCCGCCAGACTGCCGCCGGAAAGCTTCGGCGGCCGTTCAGCTCCCGAGGTACACCGCCGGAGCTGCCCGACAGCCGCTTCGGCAGCGGCCGGACCCCCGGAGTACAATCCCTTTCTCCTCCATGTCGCGGTTCGATGTGGACTTCAGAGAGTCAAGGCCAAAGTTCCTTTCCCCCAATTCTTCTCAACCATGGCCGAGATAACCCCCCACTACAAGTCTTTACTTGTGGAAGTACCAGAGACGTCAGACGCAGTCTTTAACATAATATCGTCCGAAGCGCCCATAGCTTTTGGCCATGATATTAGATATAAATGCCTGTATATAATAATATTATTATATTATATTATGTTGAGTCCTTAAACGCCACAATCCCTTCTCCTCCGTGCTGTGGTTCAGTCTGGCAGCTCATTGGTTAATGGGCAGCAGCTCATTTGCATTAAAGCTACAGACGCCAGAAACAGCGGATTCTGAAGGGACTGAAACAGAGGGGAATAGCGGTAGGCAAGATTCTTTTTCCTAAAAGCTATTTCCAGCCAACAGCTTCAAAAACATGTCCTCTGGAACTCAAAATGCTATGTTTACTTGTTGGGAAAACACCATAATATGTCTCCTTTAAATGTTGCAAAGCAACCAGCATGTTTTCACCTAAACATTACGGACTCTTATTTATTTTTAACTCGGGGCGTCCAGTATGCTCCAGCTCAAATGTGAGGCGTCATGGCAGAGTAAGGTGAGGCTCTCAGCAATTCCTTTGTGTATTGCAAACAAAAAGTGGTTCCTATTACTAACCATTACAAAATAGCTTTCCCGAGCTGTTGATCACATTTAGCGTGATCGGGCCTACAGAGTACATACAGAGGAATCAAAATTGCGTTTATCTGCGACCCATGGTGTAATAAAATTTGGTTAAATAAGAAAGGTAATATTTACAATTAATAAAGTCTAAATAGTGCAAAATGTAAGGAAAAACAAAGAAAAATAAAATTAAATAAGAAAAGTAAATCAATTGAAATGTGCAACATGGGGAACATTATTTACAATATGTGCAATATGCAGGAACCTGAGTAATCAAAAGTGTACATTTTAAGGCCATTGCGATGTTCTTTCTTCGCTACTCTTCTTTCAAACTCTCTCTCGAACTCTCGCCTTATCCCTTTACCCCTTTCTCTGTCGTTCCATCCCTCCCTCTTCATGGGATGTATGTAGTAATAGTTATGTATTGAGAACAGCGATGGTTTTTAAGCATGCATTGATAGTGACAGTTCTTCATTCTTCGCACAGCGATAACCTTACTGCTCCATTAGCTCCCTTCGAGCTCAGCTCCTTTGTAGCGTCTTCTAAAACCCCCCAGCATTATGAGTTGTGATCATCGCGGTGTCGTTTCTCTCCTAAAGCGTCCCGATGCGCCCCTGTCGGAGCCATTAAACATCTCATTACTGCGTGTGATGAATTCCCGCCGACTGCTGCTCAGTGTAATCAAACCAGCAGGCAGGGCGTCCACATCACGGTGGTTTTATCGACTGGTGTGCCATCGGACGCTACCCACAGCATGGGATCATGTCGCATTAGGAGCCTGGGGCTGGAGAACCCTAGACATTCCTGGTTCTCATCGCTGGTCTGCTTCGGGCTCTGCTGGGATCATGTCCCAGGAGGCACCGCCACGTTTTGATATCAGTCCGAATAGGGAATGCCTGTATTTGTCCCATACTGTTTTGTATGCAAAACAACACTGTTGATGATGTCCTGGGGAAAAATGTTTTTATCGATATTGATCGATTGGAACCATATCGCCCAAAAAGGTCCGGTTTAAGGGGGGGGGGGGGGATTCTAACGATCAACTCCTCCTGTTAATAAGAGATGTGTTGGTTGATCCATTATTTGGGTTGACGGATGAGTAATTCAATTTTAATAGCTGACTAAGTAGCATCCATTACCGTGCGTTTACTGGACACCTGCTGCTCTGGGTTTCACAAATGCAAATCCTTGGTTGCTTTTCTCAGTTTCATGCTATAGAATTCGATCCTCAACGGGGGTTTATGCCAGCTGCTTTTAAAGATTTATAAAGCAAGACATTGCGGTAACTTCTGATGGAGCATTTGCCAAATGATTTATGACTCAAATCCATTTTATTTGTACAACCCTTAATCACAGTTCCGGCCACAACAGGCTTCTCAGTCCACATTTGATTAGCCCCTTAATAATCAATAGATTATATGATTAATTAACATTAGTTGGAGCCTTGAAAAACTATAACCCACTCCTTGTATAACATCGAGAGCAATCAGGATAATCAGGAATCATAAACATATAATCCAGTCATTCGCACTGTGTGATACAGTATGGCTCACAACTTTAATGGCAGGAGAGCAAAGCACCGACCGTGAGATCGCTGTGACGGCCCCCAGGGTTTAGGAAAAAAAAAACACACACAGGATGTCCTTCACCTTAAAGAGGGGATGCGTCACGCAGCTCTGAGCTGCTGCTGCTGCTGCTGCTGCTGCTGCTGCTGCTGCTGCTGCTGCTGCTGCTGCTGCTGCTGCTGCTGCTGCTGCTGCTGCTGCTGCTGCTGCTGCTGAAAGGCAGCGAGATCCGGTCCCTGGGAAAGGTGACGGGCAGCATCGATGGAGCGGCTCTGATTACACAGAGGGACTCTGCTTCAAAGAGGCAAACACTGAGAAGAGGCGCTGTCTCACCCACCGCTCCGCCGGGTGGGGGGAGATAAGGCGAGCGCAGACGCACACGCTGCAGAGCACCTCGATCTGTTCACCGTGGACTGTGAAGCTACGCTCCATTTTGATTGAATGGCTTGATTGTTCTTGGCCTCACTTGTAAACGCCTTGGGATATAAAGCGTCTGGTAATTGACTGCATTTATATGTCAGGTAAATGTTACCCCTCACAAGCACGGGGAACAGGCCCCATGTTCTAGTGCGAGTTTGATTCGTTTATTTTTGTAGGTCTCAATTTAAACAGGCCCGAGTTTCATTATGGTGCTCTGGTATTGGTAGATGCCAGACTTCAGGGGAGGTATAAGATTCGGTGCCTCGCATGTCATGCTTCAGGCTGAATGCGCGAGTGCTTTTATTGTAGGAAATACAGAATGGAGTGGAATATACATTATATTGATTGAAAACTCTGTTGGCTGATCTAAATGTCAGCAAGAGCACACCCTGTGGTTTATAGACTTTTGTTTGACATCTTGGGCACCTCGAGCCATTTAACCAAACAGCTTTTGCAATGAAACATGGCTTATGCTTGCAGCATCCCCTACCTTCATCCTGTCCCCTCTCAGTCTGACCAATGGCATGTACCCCCATGGCTCCAAGTACCCCTTCATCCTTACCAATCCACAAATACTTTCCTCTGAACTGTTGAACTAATGTAATTATCATTAAGCGTCATTAAAAGAATGTATTGGCCTGTGCGTTTTCGATGAAAGTAGTTGCGTTGTAGGATTCTATTTCTTATCTCAATTTCATCAGCAGCGGAAATTTTTATCATGATTCTATAAAATAGCTAAATGAATTTATTTTTTTAAAATAATTTAAGGTTGTACCCCCGGTTGAGAGTCACTGTTGTATAGGGATACGCGTGAGTTCCCTGGTCTGTGGCGCTGACCCAAGTGTTTTTGGTTAATGTTAACCCCAGGTGACGGACATCCAGGCCAGGGGGGCAGTGTTGAGCTGGAGCGCCCCTGCCAGGACACCTGATAGCCAGGAAGGAGGCGTGGACGAGGTGCCAAGCCTTCCAGAGCCAATCAACTACGAGGTGTCCATTTCGTTCAGCGGCAAAGACGGGAAGTACAACACTAGCTACAGGTGAGTGGGAACAGAGACGCGGGGTCAATTGGAGTTCAACATCTAAACTGGGGAGATGTATCCTTTGTATCCTTACGCCTACCCGCTCCTTACCTGTATCTGATTGAACTGTGTGCAGCTTTTGATAAAAGTGACTGGTACTAAATCCCAAACCAATTTTAAGAGGATAGATATCAGGCATCTTAAGCTCAATTAAGGGGTGCAGGGAATTAGCTGACTTGGGTAGCCAAAACGGAAGAGAGATGGATTTACATTCTGAACTGCATCTAATGATGTTCTATCTTCTCTCAATTTTTTTTTTGATTCAGTGGTGAAGAATTAAGTGCAACTTTAGAGGACCTCCGACCAGCAACAGATTACCATGTCAGGTAAGTGTCTTCACTCCAGGATTTAAATTTCTTTAGTTATAATTTTTGCTTTAAACTGTATCATCTTTATTCAGGGTGTTATTTTAACAATAAAACAAATGCAGAACTAAAATGTATTTCAAACTTATTCCATATAGTCGTCTTCTTTAATGTATGCTAAATTGCTAAAATAAACAAAGAAGATTTTAGTTTAAAGCATAAATGATGTCTATATTTTAAAAAAGCAGTACATCACACAGACATTTTACCTTAAGACGGTCTACAACACGCTAGGGCTTTGACTCTGAACTTCGTTATTCGAAAATAATTTAAAATATCAAAAAATAAATCAAAATTGGAACGAATATTAGGCAGCCCATAATATTGGAACTTGTTATGGGCAGGCCAAGAGGGAGAGACGTCGGAGAACCCCACGCAGTCTGTTCATAATATTGTAATGACCACGGAAGAGGCAGTGGGCGAAGTATTGATTAGACAGCGATTTATTAGAAACCTAATAAACCGTTGGAACACACAAGATCGGTAACCATAGCAACGCGGTAAACAAACCCCGCGAAGCCCAATCCAGGTCTTACTGAAGGCATTTAATGATCAAAATATTATTAATAAATATTTGAATATATTCGAATATTAATATTAATGAACAAACAAACTTCAAATATGATTTTGGGGCAAAAGTCAAAGCCCTACAACACGCTACGGTGTGGAAGCATTTGGTCTGATTTTTAACCTTTTAAGGTGACAGCCCAATGACGTAACAGCTCCATAGGGGAGCTCCTGTCTAACCTCTCGTCCTCCTCCTCCTCCCCCCCCCCCCCCCCCAAGGGTCAAGGCGGTGTGTAAGTGTGTCCACGGTGGCCACTCCGAGTCGGTCGCCTTCACCACGCTCACCTGTGAGCCGGAACCCCCCAACGCCCCCAGGAAGGCCAGCGGGACCAAGAGTGCTCTCGTCCTTCAGTGGAAGGTAGTCTTTTCATGCTATATGTCTATAGGGGTAGCCCTGTACGTCATCCTTCTGTCTATAGGGGTAGCTCTGTGCGTCATCCTTCAGTCTATATATCATCTCTATAGAGTTAGCGCTATACCTCATCTTTTTTATATATATAGTCTGTCTATAGAGGGTGCTCTTTGTGTCATCCTTCTGTCTGTCTATAGGGGTTGCTCTTTGTGTCATCCTTCTGTCTATATAGCCGTCTGTCTATAGCAGTAGCTCTATGAACGTCATTCATCCTTCTATCCATCTTCGTATACACGTCTGTCTATAGAGATATCTCTGTATATAATCCATCTTTCTATTCGTCTTTCCTTCCGTCTGTCTACATCTCATACGATCATCCATCTGTCTTTCTATTTTTAGCTGTGATTAGTAATAATATATAATTGAGATGAATGCAAAGTATAACGATTGTCTGTATCACGGCTCTCCAGACACAAGTGAACACATGCTACAGCAATCCTTGGCCGAGAAATGTGTGAAAGGCATAAATCACTACTGTGTTTACATCTACCTTCCCTAACATTAACAAACCAGGCCAGGCTAAATGATGATGTCACAATATGGGGGAGGGGCTGATGCATATTTAGCTTGAGTTATTTCGGCTACAACAACAAACTTGAGTCATTGGCTGGAACATAGCGAAGCAATGTCTGACGTGGCTATTTCCGTCTCGTCCAACATTATCAATGGCTCTCTTCACACACTTACTTGGTGCGTGAATGCTTCAAATGAACACAACTCCTGCAATAAATGCATCAGAGCTGGGTTTACAAGAACATTGTGCGCACTTGACAAAGAAATTACTGTTCCGCAATCTAGGCCTGTTTTTTTCTTTTAGTTGGTCAAAACGCTCAAGGTTAGATGCAGGCTAGTTGAAGGGTTTTGAGCTGAAGTTCCCAGACTGTTTGAGGATAAAATAAGAGAGAGACCTTCAGCAAGGCACTTGACCTCAAGAGACTTCATCAAAGTTGCATAACTGCCAGGTAAAGGCATGGTCCAATAATGTCCCCATCTCTCGTTGTTGTCATAGCGAGCAGTGATTGATTGGCAGTTTAATTTAGAATTACAACAGAGAAAACTAATACCGCTGAGTGTAAATTCTGGTTTTGATTTACACAAATTAAAACATCCATCAATTGAATTCAGTAAAACTAAATGACGCACAACAACTTTATTTGCAAACTATCACAGACAAAATCAGAAAGTAAAACACAAACTAATCGGTACATTTTGGGCCACAATATTAAATGTTACTTTTCAGCCAGTTCACTTTCCTATCACGTTTGTTTATTCACAGGCACCATGTGACAACGGTTCCAAAATCCAGAACTACATTCTCCAGTGGGATGAGGTAATGTTCATTTCAACTTGAATCAATGAGTCTTAATTATTTAACATTTAATGTGTTTCCTATGTAAACAAGGGGCCATGTATGTACACATATCATACCTTTTTATATAAAAAAGGTAAATACTCTAAATATTTGACTTTAGAGTTCTGGTTTGGTGCCAGATTCTTATCAACATATATCAATTCATAAATTCATATCGATTCAGGGTTCTGTGATAATCGTAATTGCCTCTTTTCCTTGAAATCAGATACCATTTATGTGACCCCTTTTTATTTCTATCTGCAAGAAAATTCAGGCGTCACAGCAGCAAAGAGAATTATAGTTAACACAAATGTAAATGAGGAAGGCTTTTGAGGCTGTTGCGCTGCCTGCTCCTCAGGGTAAAGGCACAGGCGTGGACAAGCAGTGCTACTACGGGCTCCAGAAGCAGTACCGCGTCACCAAGCTCTCTCCCGCCTCTCGATATTCATTCCGCCTCGCCGCCAAGAACGACATGGGCACCAGGTAGGCGACACTGACCAATCACCGCTCCGGGCTACAGCCGAGACCCTCTGTCCGACCAATCACAGCTCAGGCCTTTGGCCCCCTGCCCGTCTCACCAGTGTCATCTCATGTCCTTGCAGTGCATTCAGGTCTCATTGCCTCCCTGATGTATTCTCTTACTACATTATCTCTGATGCTCATGCCTCCAGTTTATCTAACCCTCTCTCTCTCTCTGTCCTTGGTGTGCTCGGTCTCTCTTAGCCACCCACACCTCTCTTTCTCTTTGTCTGTCTGTGTTTTTCTTTTTTCCTCCTCTCCTCCCTCCTCCCTCCCTCCCCTCCCTCCCTCCTCCCTCCCTCCCTCCCTCCCTCCCTCCCTCCCTCCCTCACCCACCTCCTCGGTCTATCCCTCTCGCTCTTCCTCTCGCTCTTCCTCTCGCTCTCCCTCTCTCTCTCTCTCTCGCTCTCTCTCTATCAATTGAAATTCAAAATAGTGTTTTTGGACTGGCATAAAAAGATTAACATTTCCAAAGCAGCCATGGAATAAATACTAAGTAGTAGAATATAAAAATAACATACTTCCTTGGTGAGTTTATGAATATACATTACGATCAATTAATGTAAAATACTAAGCCTTCTCTCGTCCCTCTCCCAGTGAGTACAGCGAGGTGGTGGACCTGTTCACCTCCTGCAGCGTGCCCTGCCCCCCGCTGCCCCCCGAGCTGGTTAAGGCGGGGGTCACGTGGCTCTGCCTGCAGTGGCAGCGGCCCAGCACTTCCCCTAAGGAGGACGACGTCTCCTACGTCCTGGAGATGGAGGAGGAGGGCTCGGTAAGACCCCCGCAGACCCCCAGAGACTCTCCTAGGGCCACGAGGCGGGTGGGATGGCAGTCTACTTCCCTGATAATCCTTTAAGGCCTTAAAAGGTCTTAAATTTGTTACAAATGTCATATGCTGGTCTTAAATACTGTAACTCAAGGTCTTGAATTTGTCGGGCAGGACTACATATTTTTTTTATTTATCTCGAGGGACTTTCCAGGGAGGACATGTAGAGAGGCTTGTTTCTTGCTAGCTGCATATATAAACGATTATCTGCATGCTTGCTAGCTAGTCTGCGACAATGGGTAGGTGCAAATTCAAGGACAGTTGGCTGGAAGACGTCTGTTTCTGAAGTTGGCTCGCGTCTGTGGCCAACCCCCACCATCGCGTGTTTTAGGTCATTTCATTCAAAGTGGTATTAAAAAGGTCTTAAAAAGTCTTAAATTTGACTTGCTAAAACCTGCAGATACCTTGTTTTGGGTAAGAGTGTCTGGTAAAGGGTTAAGGTGTTTGTCAGGGCTGGGTATTGCCAGGTACCTCACAATTCGATTCGATTCTTTAGTTTTTTTTATTCGATTTGATATTGATCCAATTGCTTCGATATCGATTCAGTAATACTTGCAGATGACAAAACCATTTCATATTATCATTTCATTGTGCTTTAATTAGCAAAAAGGGAAGACACCATTGTATAGTATTGTTCCTGAGCTAAACTTGCAGCATGAAAGTAATAATCAGAACATGGACAAATGTAAAAGGGCATGTACATTTAGGCATACTCGCTTCTAGATTACAATGACTGAGTATGCTTTTTTTTTTCTTTTCTTTTTTATGGAAATAATCGATTTCAAAAGAAATTCTGAATCGAAATTGAATCAAGAACAAATAAATTGCAGTGCATTGATGAATCGATATTTTTACCCAGCCCAATGTTTGTGTCCATCCGTCTCCGTCCAAAGAAGTGATAATTACTTTACTGGCATGAAATTCCGCAGTGACAATGATATTGCCAAGCTACTAAAATCAGAAAGAATTATTAATGAATAACCATGAACAAACCAAAGACAGTCTTCCAGTGTAAATCAGGTATATTTTTCCCAACTGTTGGTCAAAAATGTAGCTTAGCATCAGTTTTTTTTTTTACACCGTGTTACATATCCGTGCGTCTATCTTTCTGTGTGTGGCTGTTTCTATCGGTCTGTATTTTCATGTCGTTCTACATTCAGCTACTTCTAGTGTCTTTCAGTGTATTGGAAACACTCCCGTCAAATAAGACTTTAAATGTCTGGTTATGACTCCACAGGGCTATGGCTTCCAGCCCAGCTACGACGGAGAGGACCTGTCGTGCACCGTCAAGAACCTGCATCGCAGCACCAACTACAAGTTCAGGGTGAGTGCTTCCACTGGGGTGACCAGCGAGTGTGAGTGTGTGTGTGTGTGTGTGTGTGTGTGTGTGTGTGTGTGTGTGTGTGTGTGTGTGTGTGTGTGTGTGTGTGTGTGTGTGTGTGTGTGTGTGTGTGTGTGTGTGTGTGTGTGTGTGTGTGTGTGTCAGTCAAGCCTAGGTAAGTAATCTGCAGTCTTAATTAAGGCTTTGGCCTGGCGGTGTTCTGGGTGGGTGGTGGTGCTGGAGCGACCCAGTGACTCATTCTCATTGGCTGGGTTGGCAGCAGGGGTTCGGTGGGAGGAGGGGGGGGGGGGGCTTTCAGGGTGGAAGATAATGCAGCACGCCTCTTACGCTTCCTAGTCAGGGGAAGTGAGGAATTATTCATAATTTGCACTTTGCGTCTGAATGTTTTTTCCTGAATGGATTCACGTATTTTAATGTGGATGCCTGGAAGCTATGCCATGACACATGCACCGCACAGGAAGAGATGTGTAATAAGCGTTTGACTCCCAGCCTCTATCCCAAACGTCTGCAATCTCTGTGAGCATCCTGGCACAAAAAGCACTATAACCTTTACCTTGCGCTTCCAAAATGCACTGCAAATCGCGTCGAATGTAAGCGTCAGCTAGATGACTTGGTAGTCGTACATAGTGGCACTAAACGGTCAACTGTCATCGCCAGCCAACTGTTGAATATCCTAGGCTGTATTTCAGCAATAATAGGTTTCCCATAAAGTTTAATTAAATGACTATTATTCATTACGTGTCATTGTGGATTACGTTTATTTTGCGACACGAGCAGGGGGCCCGCTGCTGCGAGAAGCATTCATTTCAAGTTGCAGTCGATAATTTCAGAGTAAAGGCATCAGGTTGTCCCCCTGCGTTTCTTTGCGGTCTGTTATCTGCTGTGTGTAAATGAGAGAGGTAACCAGGTCTGACAGTCAGGTTGTGTGGGAGCTTCCATGGCAATCGATCTCCCCCACCTCAAGGTTGTTAGGTTTTACAATATGATAAATCCCTCCTAATGATGACACAGGAATGCAGTTGGATGAACCTGCTGGAGTCCAGTATATTCCCCTCCGAGAGACTAAGCAGTAGAGTGCGGTGTGGACTCTCATCAAAAAGCACGGCGATGTCTCACTTGTCTGAAATATGTCTAGTGGTTTGGTTTCTGATTTATTCTTGCTTTATGACTACTATCATACAACCAGTCAGATCACGGATGGGAGTGTATAAGTGTGACTCTTGCTGTCGCGCTCCTGCCAGCTCAATTTACTTCTCTGAATTTCTCTCCCATTTTGCTCTCCCTCCCACGGTTTCTCTCCCTTACTTTCTACGTCTCTCGCTCTCTTTCCCTAATTGTCTCTGCCTCTCTACTCTCTCCTCTTTCTGTCCATTTCTATCTTCCGCAGTGCTTTACTCTTAAGGGGACAATAGCCTTACTATTGCAGTTCTCTGGAGTAATCGGTTGTTAAATATTAATTTAACAAAGTGTTTTTTCAGTAGCCTGCTGCAGTAGTAAAACTAGAATCAAATGTATGTCCCTGTAGATCCCATTTCAACACACATCTTTACATATTTACTTAAACCTTGACTCGCACAGTGTAAATACAGTGAATGTTCTGCCAGTTTTGTCTGAGGAAAAGTAAATACAGCTGTATTCAGAGTACACACTACAGTACACCCTAAAGTACACAGTACAGACTTCATTGCTGTCACATTACACATGCTACACTCACACAGCAGTACACACCTCACTAAAGTACCATAAGCCTCAAAAGGACTGCATTGTGTCTCGGCTAAATATTTCACTGCTTTAGTTTTCGCTTAGCTCCAGTAGGCCTGTTGGCTGAAGTGCTTCTCTTAGAGCTAGTGGTCAGTAAACTCTAGTGTAAGCTCTAGTTGTTCAGTAAGCTCTAGGGTTTCAGTTCTCTCGTTCAGTTGGGGCTAGTTGTTCATTTTACGCTAGTGTTTCAGTAAACTCTTGTGGTTTGTTTAGTTTCAGTGGTTCAGTTATCTCTCGTGGCTCAGTTATCTCTCGTGGTTCAGTTAGCTCTGGTGGTTCAGTTAGCGCTCGTTGTTCAGTTAGCGCTCGTTGTTCAGTTAGCGCTCGTTGTTCAGTTGGCGCTCGTGTTTCAGGTGGTGCTGGCTCGTGGTTCGGTTAGCTCTCGTGGTTCGGTCAGCCTTGTGGTTCAGTTAGCTCTCGTTGTTCAGTTAGCTCTCGTTGTTCAGTTAGCTCTCATTGTTCAGTTAGCTCTCGTGTCTCAGTTAGCTCTCGTGGCTCAGTTAGCTCTCGTGTCTCAGTTAGCTCTCGTGGCTCAGTTAGCTCTCGTGGCTCAGTTAGCTCTCGTGGTTCAGTTAGCTCTCGTGGCTCAGTTAGCTCTCGTGGCTCAGTTAGCTCTCGTGGTTCAGTTAGCTCTTGTGGCTCAGTTAGCTCTCGTGGCTCAGTTAGCTCTTGTTGTTCAGTTAGCTCTCGTTGTTCAGTTAGCTCTCATTGCTCAGTTAGATCTCGTGGCTCAGTTAGCTCTCGTGGCTCAGTTAGCCTTGTGGTTCAGTCAGCCTTGTGGTTCAGTTAGCTCTCGTGGTTCAGTTAGCTCTCGTGGTTCAGTTAGCTCTCGTGATTCAGTTAGCTCTCGTGGTTCAATCAGCCTTGTGGTTCAGTTAGCTCTCGTGGTTCAGTATTTGTAGTGTAATACTGGGTGTTTGTAAGAATGAGTTGTGCATGGTTGTGTAAGCATACTGTATTGTTGTGTATTTTCCATCTGATAGGGTTAGGCATTGCCTGGTTCTACAGGTCCAGAGTGAGAGCTCATACTGGTTTTATCTGAATGCAAACCGGCTGTACCGGCAAACTTCATTATGAAGACCGACCTGGTATACCGAAGTCCCAATCTCAATGTCACATTTCAACTGCCTCAAAACAACCTGGTCATGTCTGTTGTCAATGCTTATCGATAGGGATTTCATAAATGTTATCAATAAATCATATCCTAGAACTCATCTGTTTACAAAGGACACAAACCCCCGTTCTAACTATTAATCACAACAGACGCCATGGCAAACAAAGCGAAAGTGGATGGATTTGTGAAATGGTGGAGTCCCAACTCGCGCCATCTCCATGACTCTTTTTGTAGTAGTTCAGGTTGCCAGAAACAAACAAGTTTAAAAGCATACATAGCTATCACATCATTGCCACCGTCTGCCATGCTGGTTGACACTAAAGTCATGATTTTAAGTTCAAGATCTAAATTGCGAGTTTCGGTTTTGAGAATCAGCTCTAGGTTGTTGGCAAGTGATTTGGTTCATGTGTGGTGTACTGGTTTGGCAAAATCCTTGCGTTAAGGCGGCGAAACACAGGACCTTGAGAGGTCGGTGACATGAGTCTCTTTGGTGTGTATGGTGAAATCGGCCACTTCGGCGTTTCTTTTCAGCCGAACCCTTTAACCCTAACCTCAACATGTGTAATCGGCCATTAGTCGTTCAGTCTTTTACCATTCTGATTGGTGGAGGGCTAGCAGCTTGACTAGTGAATAAGTGAAGCCTGGAAGTGAGGATGGTAAACATACCAGCTAAACATAAACTATAAATGTTAAATAAAAATAAATATAAAACGATAAACTAAATTTGGATAAGTTCGTCGGCCTGCTCGCCGTTGTATCCACAGCTTTACCCACTTAGTGCGTCTCACTTTTCTCCTTATTTTTTCGCTTACGACTTTCTTCTTCCAAAATAAAAAGCGCAAGAGCTGTCGAGGCCAGTATCTTTGTCTCGACATCATCCATCGTTGACAACAGGGACTGGTGATGACAGCTGTGTTTTGGTCTAGAGAGAGGACCTGGTATTTCGGGTTTTCGTTTTTTTTTTGGACCACAATACAGATTAGCGCCGCCTGTTGTTTTGGAGACATTACATCTCGCGCAAGCGCAGAGCGTACGCCGTCGGCTGTAATCGCGCAGGTGTGTACTTCCCCTTTCGGTTGATTGAGTCGGCCAGATTAATAGCCTGACTTCCTTTACCGACGCAAAGGAATGTGTCGTCGCCTCAACAACCACTGAAATACCAAAAGTTACATTTTTCGTCAACTATCCTTTCTGAGTAGTTTCTATTCTAAATTCAGGATATAGTCTAGTGCGTGACGGGCACGCAGAACTCACTTAACTGCCTTTTTGGAAACGCTCCATCTTGTGCTGAAGCTCAATATCCCGGTGCGATTTGGTCTCTGACTAATTATCAAACCTGTTTGAAAAATCTTACACTGCCCAACCCTAATGAGTGATATGTATTCAGGAGCAGATCTTGCTCTCTGGGATGCAAATTTCATTCAGGGCACCCGTCATCTATTGGCCGGTGTCGCTGTTTATCCGGGGGCAACGTATGGATGACGCATTCTATTGGATACGTCTATTTCCGATGGGTAATTATATGGCGAGAGGGTCTCTCGGATCCCTTCATTACCCTCCATGTCGGTGTTCAGTCAGAGTTTGTTATCTATGACCTTTTTGGTCACCGTTCCCCCACCACATACACACACATCTACACCGACACATCCACAGAAGCATAGAATTACCCGTACATATGCATACACAGATCCACACACACGTAAACAGACATGCACATAGATATTTGTATACTCACACACACACGTCACGTAAACATACACACCGACACACATCTACAAATATCACACAAACATACATTAACACGCTCACACACGCAGACATGCAAACGCACTTTCACACATCCACACAGTAGTCTAGACACTAATTGACTCTCTCTGCCTCTGATTCATTCACACTCTTACTTGCACACAGACACAAACACACACCTTCTCCATTACACACACCCAAACCCACTCGCTCTTTGTCTCATTTACACACACTCTCCCTGCCCGTCAAGCCGAAGCAAGCCGTGGCCGACCATTCCAGACCACTCGGACCCAGTGGTATATTTCTGACAGATGGTTGTTCCTCTGTCTGCCTGCAGGTGGCAGCATACAACACGGAGGGGAAGAGCAACCCCAGTCACGTAGCAGAGTTCACCACCAGTCCAGACCGGCCCGGCTGCCCCTGCAGACCCCTCATCAGGGGCCGTGTGCTACCCAACAGCTTCAAGATGGCCTGGGGTAAGCCTGGTTCCCCGACCCAGCCCTAAGCTGCACCCAGAGTTCATAATGGTTGTGTTCTGTTCACTGCATACACTTGCTTCTAATGAGTACCCCTGCTCGCTGACACATGGTAGTTGGTGTGTTGTCACAGTGTATTTCTGTTGTATACCCTGTGTGTGAATATGAAAAATATATATTTATATCTTTTTTTTTTATTCAACAGAACCTCCCAAAGACAACGGTGGATCGGAAGTCACTAAATATGTGGTGGAGCGGTCCGAGGGCTTGAGCGGTACGTTTCCAGAACCACATCTATCCCATCTTTAGTCACTGTCCAACCCCTACCAGTGTCTAAATGCACTGTCTAACCCCTACCTGTCTCTATTAGGGGTGCAAACGTATTAACATCAAGCTAATCAGAAATAAAAAAGAATTGTTGTTTTTTTGCCATTTTTCTGACAATACGTTTAGGAAATTTTGGCAATGTTTTGAAGCAGGATATATCATTACATGTTCAAAAGCACAGTCATGCATTGTTGTTGAGAGGCTGTATACAATGGGTTAGTTGGCTAACCAGTCAGCCAGCCAGTCAGGCTAGGTGCGGTTATATATTTCACAAGCTTTGGAATAAGGGCTGTTGCCGGGAAGGTCCTGACATCAAAAGTGAAAGTGAAATGTATAGCACCATAGCGCCGCTGGGGTGGTAGATTAGAAAAAAGCAATCATATATCAATAGCATTTTATTCAGTTTGAAAGTTGTTGTAAGTCAACAGATATTGGATCAACAGAAATACCAGTATGGCTAGTATCCAAGTGTGGCTAGCGGTGTTTACCTGCCCAGGGGACCCAAAAAAACTCAACTCTACGACTACGACTACTCTAGTACTCGTTTTGGACCTTGTGTTTGTCTGTACATTTTTGATGCTAGCATCCTGAGTCTGTATCCACTGTCCAACTCGACCTGCCACTTTCTAACCCTTACCTGTCTCAGTTTTAACTGTCGACCCGCTCCCTGTCTCAGTATTGTCTAACCCCTACCTGGTGCTGTATTCCCTAGCTTACCCCTACTTGTCCCTTAATGATCTAGCTTAGTATGAACTGTCTAACCCCTACCTGGTGCTGTATTCCCTATCTTGCCCCTACTTGTCCCTGAATGATCTAGCTTAGTATGAACTGTCTGACCCCTAGCCGTCTCTGGACTAAGCGTCTCACCTCCCCACCGTGCAGGGGTCTCCTGGGAGCTGGTGTACACAGGGCCGGCCCTGGAGTATGTGTGTGAGGGTCTGAAGCCCGGCTCTTCGTACCAGAGCAGGATCTACTGCATGAGCGAGGGGGGCCAGAGCCTGGTGAGTCATAATCTCACACACACCCTAGCTCGCAGGGACACGCACACACGGGTACACACACGGGAACGCACCGACATGAACACGCCGGCATTCAAACACAGACACACAGGTGCAGACACGGGGGTGCGCACACACTCATGCAAACACACTTGTATACATGCAACCGTGTGTGTTCAGCTGTGCCTGAGATGGATACACAAAGATGAGCGCACAAGCACATGCAAATAGAGTGCAAGCACTCAGTTGTATACGCAAAGTTACACTGACGAATGCATACAGCCCGCCCTACTCATGATGTAGCGGAACACGCACACAAACGCACATAGTGTGCATGCACGCAGACGAGACAGATACGCAAATACAAACGTTCGTACACACTGATAAACAAATGTACACTCCTACAAGCGTGCTCGCACCGTGATATCAGTGAGCACAGATCGAACCCCAGTCGAGACCAACAAGAGGACTTCCTGTGACTTTCTCCCGCTCATCCTCCCCACGCACCCGTGTCGTGTTTACAGTCTGACCGCCGGCAGCTAGCCTGGGGGGCTCGCCGCACCGCTGCAGAGCTAGCCGCGTCATCCCGGAGTGTGGGGCAAAAACAGCGATAACGAAGTCTCAATGCCGCGCTCCCTGCGGCATTCACACTCTCCCAGGGCCTGTCTCGAGCCTCATCCACCCCCCCCCCCCCCACCCTCCACCAACGGGTGACTCTGACAAACTCGACGTGACTTCATTCCTGATATGTGCTCTATTCCTAGAGATGATAGTTGTCCCTTTTTTTTTTGAAAAAAGCGGAAATTCTCATTCAGCCGGAGTTCTTGAGAGACGGCAGCAGTTGTTTTGGGGTTTTTTTGCAACACTTCCTGGCGCATAAGCATACACCAGATGAAAAAAAAAAAAGGCGAAACGTGCTGTTCGATTAACCCTCGGCACGGCACGAGGCGGACGCCAATTTAGTCCAAATTAGCGGAATGTTTTTGTGGCCATCGCTCATTAGCGTCTGGCGTGTATCGCGGGTGCGTTCTTATTCAGGGCGGAGTACGGCTGGGGGAGGGGAGGGTGGGGAGGAGGGGGGAGGTGACTCATGGTGTTCTCAACGTGACTGAGCGCGCACATGCACACTGATTCCTTTGCCAGAGAGGCAGAGAGTCTGCCATTTAGTTTTATTTATTCATCTCCGCAGGAGCACCGCGTCGGTCACATATGTTCCCGTTGCGCTTTCCCAGAGAGAGGCGAACGACTGCGTCATCGTGGTCGGGCTCTCGTGTTTTGACGCTTAGCGACAAGCGCGGACGCACCGTGGAGAGACGGGGGAGAGACGGGGGAGGGGGAGAGACGAGGGAGAGGGGAAGAGGGGGAGAGGGAGAGACCGAGTGGAGGAGACGGACACGAGCACGAGCGCCACACAGTCGTGCTCAATGAGACACGCGCACACAAAACAACACACACGCACGCGAGCACACAGAACACTGATGTGCACACACATAAAACACATACGCGAACACACAGAGCAACACACATTGCGCTCACAGAGAACCCGCACGCGCAAACAAACAAACACAGAGAACAGAACCATGCACACAGTTATGTCATTTGTTTGTTTGTGTTCTCATGTCTTTAATTGGGGTCTTGTTTTTGTTGTTGTTGTTGTGGTTGCCAGCTGTCGGAGACCCTGCAGGTCCAGACGCCCGCTGTCCCCCCAGGGCCCTGTCCGCCCCCCCGGCTGGTGGGCAAGGCCAAGGCCAGAGAGGTGCAGCTGCGCTGGGGTGAGTCAGCCCCCAGCCCAGGCCGGCGTGGGCGGAGGAACCTTGGTCCCCAATGGCTCTCTCCCCCATGCCTTTGTGTTGGGATAAATGGACAAATTGGAATGGCTGTGTCTAGATGAATTGGTGCATACAAACGATCTTCATCCTAAAATTGATTATGCTGTACAAATACAATGCAACGAGCTAAGAATTGTATAGCTTAGCTATCCCAAATTGCGAAAAGACTTGAGAAGTGGCTAATGGCATAGAGTATCAGTTACAGGCTTCATATTAGCATTTTGATTTGGTTTGTTTACATCTACGGTCAACCAGAGTAACCCTAAACCTAAGCAACAGCGTCGTCTTTTGTGGAGCAGATTGTTGCAACTGCTATTCCTTATCAGCCAATCAGAGAGCATCTGCGATGAACTTTGATCATCGCTGCCCCTGTGTTTGCACTCTTGGTCCGTGTTTCCTGGCCTACATTGAATAATGAATAATTGATGGGCAAGGCTAGGCTGCTAGGCTGCCCTACACCATACTACACAATGCCGCGTGATGCGACGCAACAGCAAAGTACACTCTTCCACATATAATGCTACACAACACCATATAACACCATAGCACATGATGCCACGCTACACCATATTATAGCATGCAACATGATGCGACGCTACACCATAGTGCACGACGCAACACATGATGCTACGCTACGCCGTAGTACGCTACGCCGTAGTACGCTATGCTACGAGATACGCTATACCAGACATTCTTTGACAGTGATGCTAAGCTAACGTGTGTGTGTGTGTGTGTGTGCGTGTGCGTGTGTGCGCGCGTGTGTGTGTGCCCGCTCCAGGCCCACCCCAGGTGGACGGCGGCTGCCCGGTGTCCTGCTACAGCGTGGAGGTGAGCGGGCCGCAGGCGGAGGACAGCCGAGAGGCGTACCAAGGGGCAGAGCTAGACTGCACCGTGGGCAGCCTGCTCCCCGGCCGGACCTACAGCTTCCGCCTGAAGGCCGCCAACAGAGCCGGGGTGAGGCCAGACACACACGCGCGCGTTGCTCGCCGTTGTTGCCATGACAACCGAGCAACCACGACGGCCGAACCACCTACTCCACCAGCACCGACCGCCAGGCAGCACAAAGCCAGCCAAGACTCCCAGAGCTGGCCGGACTGACGAGTGGAGCTCGCTGAGTTGGGCTTTGTGTTGTTGTTGTTGTTGTTGTTTCTTTGTGTAATGTTCTGAACACTTTGGGATTCCGAGTTAGTCATCGCCGCTGACTAGGCGCCCACGCGCTGTTAGGTCATCACGCGTGGCGATCCGCCGCGCATGGAAGTCATGTATAGCAAATTGTTGATCGTGCATTAGTCTTCCCCTGTAAATAATTATAGGTGGATGGTGGGCTCTGAACCTTTTAACTTCATCATTCTCGTTAGGGGTTTTAATGCGTTAGCCTGGTGATTCTGTTTTTCTTTTGACTCCCGCCAAAAGGTTCTGGGTTCGAACCCCAATATCCACAGTCTACCCTTAGGGATCCCTAAGGGTTAGGGCAAGATGCACTAACCCTTCCTGCACCTTAATCTGAAGAGCCTTCACTGTAGGTGAATGGTTGACGACGTCACACCTGTTACGTTATGCCTAGTGTGTGTGTGTGTGTGTGTGTGTGTGTGTGTGTGTGTGTGTGTGTGTGTGTGTGTGTGTGTGTGTGTGTGTGTGTGTGTGTGTGTGTGTGTGTGTGTGTGTGTGTGTAACGTGTGTTGTTCTCCCTCCAGTTCGGCCCCTTGTCGGAGTGCTGTGAGGTGACCACAGGACCCGGGGCCCCGGAGCCCTGCAGGTCCCCCAGCACCGTCTGCAGGTCCCCCAGCTGTGTGGTGGTCACCTGGGAGGTGAGGCCCCCCCGACCACACCGGCGCCTCCATTACCTTTACAAAGCAATCACCTTAAATTACCAAACCGTGACTTCAATTACCATGCCATTACCGAACCAGGAGTCAAATTAACATACAGTTATCAAACCGTGACCTTAATTATGTATTTTTTTTTCCATGCGAGCACTTTGCTCTTAGGTTGACATTTTTAAAGGCACAAGCCACAAAAGTGGTATCCTGGCAACCAGATAAATCTGCGAGCGAATGTTTTATCTGCTCTTGAGTTGAGGCCCCATCCCGTTTGGACTGGTTTCCAGGACTCCCGGCCTGAGTCTGGCGGGGCCTGGATCACAACCCTTTATCTATCATAGGTTGGGTCATGGGTTTAAAATAATGACTCTACAGTACACAGGACACCTCAACACTGCAGGAGCGATGTTGAGGCATTTTCATAAATCACCAAGATAACAAACCATGACCTTATTTATCATAATGCTACCAGACCGTGACGCGAGGTAACCAAACCATGACCTAAATTAACAAACATTCCCCAGACCATGACAGGAAGTTTCCCAACCATGACCTCGATCTTCCTCATTCTCAGATTTTACGAATCTCTTAAAAAAGAAAAAAATACAAAAATAACCTAAATCTATAAATAAACATTTTGCAAACATGCAAGTGATTACGCGGTGACCCGCAAAGTACAGGGTCCAGTCACAAAGTGCTGATGGGTGTGTTCTTCGTGGGGGGGGGTTCAGGTTCCCCTGGGTAACGGCGCCCCGGTGACGGAGTACCGTGTGGAGTGGGGCGCCGCGGAGGGAACCATGATGGTGTCCTACACTGGCCCTGCCCTCAGCACCGAGGTCAAGGGCCTGCTGCCCGCGACCAACTACTTCTGCCGGGTTCAGGTGAGAGAAAACAACCCCTGTCTGTCTGTCTGTCTGTCTGTCTGTCTGTCTGTCTGTCTGTCTGTCTGTCTGTCTGTCTGTCTGTCTGTCTGTCTGTCTGTCTGTCTGTCTGTCTGTCTGTCTGTCTGTCTGTCTGTCTGTCTGTCTGTCTGTCTGTCTGCGTGTCTGTCTGTCTGTCTGTCTGCGTGTGTGTGTCTGTCTGCGTGTGCGTGCGTGTGTGTTGTGTGTGTGCGCACCTGACGGGGTGTGTGTACCTGTGTGGTTTCAGTTTTCAGCAGTATTATTTGGAACGATGAATTCTATGTTGTCAGTTTTGCTTTGCCCGTGGATTTTCATTCTCAAATCCTGGGCTGCCTACTCATCACACCTTGGGCCAAGTAGAAATTCTTCCAGAGTTCTGTAAACTCAACACAATTTTGATCTGGCGGCCAAACAGAAAAGTCAATGCCAGCTTTTTTTTTTTTTACCAAAAAAAAAGAAACGAAGGGTACATATATAGAGAATGAGACTGCCACCCTCAGGACAGAAGGTGCCACTGCACCGTGAATCACATCAACACTGCCTCCTCCTTGTTGTCAGTACTACTCACTACACACGTGTTTTATCATCGAGTTACAACGTGCATGAAGCACGACATACAAGCACGGCAACATAACAGCGGGCGACCATCGAAGACACCTCTGATGTCATCATTTGTGCGCCACTGCGTGTGTGTCTGTGTGCGTCCAGGCGGTGAATGTGGCGGGCGTGGGCCCCTTCAGCGACGCCGTGCTCTGCCAGACGCCCAACTCGGTGCCCGCCGCCGTCACCAACGTGCACGCCCTCAAGGAGTCGGAGATGCGCACGTACGAGGCGACGGCGCACGCGCGCAAAGCCCGCGTGGGGGACGACGAAGACGAAGAGGAGCCGGAGGAGGAGGAGGAAGACGACGAGGAGGAGGATGACGACGACGACGAGGAGGCGGTGTCGTCGCGGCGGGCGACGCGGTACTCGCCGTCCACGTGCCTGGGCGTGCGGTGGGAGCCCCCGTGCGACCACGGCGCCCCCATCACGTCCTACCTGATCGACCTGGGAGATCGCCAGCCGCTGGCCGTGGGCCCCGTCACCCGGCACGTCCTGCAGAACCTGCAGCCCGACACCAGCTACCGGTACGCCCGACACACACACACACACACACACACACACACACTGACACCCCCCCCTTCCCCATCAGCCCTTCATCCACTTGTACCGTTTATGGCGGTCCGGGTCAGGAGGGTCGATGGTGTTTGGCCCCCAGTCGGAGACCTTTGGGTTTGAGAGTCAACGGCCACATTGTACCAGCAGTGTACCTGACGACCTCTAAGCTGATTTCAAGTGTGTTGTGTGTGTGTGTGTGTGTGTGTGTGTGTGTGTGTGTGTGTGTGTGTCTTGTGTGTGTGTGTGTGTGTGTGTGTGTGTGTGTGTGTGTGTGTGTGTGTCTGTGTGTGTGTGTCTGCGTGTGTCTGTTTGTGTGTGTCCGAATATTTTAGTTATAGAAATAAGAAATGCATGGCTACTAATATTGTCCTCGTAGCCAGGGCTGATTAAACATGAGTGAGTCTTTACGTGTGTGTGCGTGTGCGGGTGCCGTTCCGTTGAAACCGATGGACTGCCATAATGCGTTATCGTCCCCAAAAGTGGTTCGTATTGTGATATCGTCCCCAGACGTGTGTTAACGTGTGTGTGTGTGTGTGTGTGTGTGTGTGTGTGTGTGTGTGTGTGTGTGTGTGAATGTGTCCAGGATCCGGATCCAGGCCCTGAACAGCCTGGGGGCGGGCCCCTTCAGCCACCCCTTCAAGCTGAAGACCAAGCCCCTCCCGCCGCCACCGCCACGCCTCGAGTGCACCGCCTTCAGCCACCAGACCCTGCGGCTCAAGTGGGGCGAGGGGCCCAGCAAGGCCAGCGCCTCGGACGCCCTCCAGTACCAGCTGCAGATGGAGGACCGCAGCGGGCGGTGTGTACACACACGGGGGGGCGCTGACACCGCCCCTGGGGCCCCAGAGGCAGTGTGTGTGTGTGTATACACACAGGGGGGCCGCTGACACTGCCCCTGGGGCCCCAGAGGCAGTGTGTGTGTACACACACAGGGGGGCCGCTGACACTGCCCCTGGGGCCCCACTCTGTTGGGTCTGACACACTCTTGAGAGTGTGTCAGACACAGTTTGTGTTTTATTTCGAAGGGGATCATTGAACAATTCTAGAGAGAGCAAACCTTTGGGTTGTCTCCGACCTCGTTGTTTGTTGAACCCCGCCTTTCTGCTGGATCGCCATCCGCAGCCTTTCGGGGGCTCCCGTCCCGATTTGTTTACCGCGGTCTTTTTCCAGAAGCATGTTCCGGCATGCCTTTTTATTTTTAATTTTTGTATTTCTATACACAAATGATTAACAAGTGGTAACGGGAAACGAGTTCAATCCGTTCAAACCTGAGGATTTGACGCGCATCCATTTGTTCGAAAATTGTAACTGAACCGCTCCTTTTACAAAAACATCTTTAGGGAATCAGGTCTTTGACCTCGAAAAGAATGCGTCCCTTGTCAGGGTGTCCGCGCATCCTTAAGGCTGCGTTCAGACTGCCAGCCGAAATCCGATTTTTAGCCCATCCAGATTGGAACCGGATGACTCTTTTGTAGTCTGAACAGTCCCAAGTCACATGAAATCCGATTTTTGCGAAACGGGTCGGAACCACCTCCGGGAGGTGGTTTCAGATCGCATTTGGACAGATGCGTCTCAGTCTGAACAGCTCCAAACACTCAGATTGGATTTGACTGTGTGTGACTGTCCAGTGACGTCACTCTACGCGACGCCAGACCTGACCCAATGCGCCAAACCACCCGCCTCAGTCCTTGGACAGAGGAAGAAACGAAATGCCTCATTAATCTGTGGGGAGATGGGTCCGTTCAAGCGAAGCTCGAGGACATGTATCGGAATAAGTCGATTTATGAAAGTCTTTCGCGTTCTTTGATCCATCTTGTTTGTTATTGTTTTTCTCGTCGCTATTACATGACGTCACACAATACACACGCGCTGGATGACGCCTCCGCTCCGACGTCGTTGCTACAGCAACCTGTCAGGATGGGTCAATTAATGTGGCCCAGTCTGAACAGAGCCAAATGCGATTTGGACACTTGCTAAAACAGTGTGGACAGTCAGCCCTAAAAATCGGATATGAGAAGGAATCCGATTTGAATCCGATTTGCCTGCAGTCTGAACGCGGCCTAAAAAGTCTTTAAAAAGTCTTAAATTCATGTTTCTAAATTTAAGGCCTTAAAAAGTCTTAAATTCGTTACAAATGTCATATGCTGGTCTTAAATACTGTGTAACTCAATGTCTTAAATTTTTCGGGGCAGGAATTATAATATATTTTTTTTTTCTCGAGTGACTTTTCCAGGGAGGAACATGTAGAGAGGCTTCTTTCTTGCTAGCTGCATATATAAACGATTATCTGCGTGGCTTGCTAGCTAATCTGCGACAATGGGTAGGTGCCAATTCAAGGACAGTTGGCTGGAAGACGTCCGTTTCCGTAGTTGGCTCGCGTCTGTTGCCAACCGCCACCATCGCGTGTTTTTGGTCTTAAATTTCATTCAAGGTGGTATTTAAAAGGTCTTAAAAAGTCTTGAATTTGACTTGCTGAAACCTGCAGATACCGTGATTGTTTATCACGCGTTTTCTGATCTACTTGCGTTTCAGTTTCTGATGGTCTCCATGTCTCTCTCCCCCCCCTGCAGGCTGGTGTCCCTGTACAAGGGGCCGTGCCACACTCATAAGGTCCAGAGGCTTAATGAGTCTACCTCGTACACGTTCCGCATCCAGGCCTTCAACGAGGCGGGCCAGGGCCCCTTCTCCAATGTTTACACCTTCACCACCCCCCGCTCCCCCCAGCGGCCTGTCAAAGGTATTGTCTCTCTCTCTCCGTCTCTGGACTCTTTGTTTTGTCTGGGTGTGTGTATCGCGCTCTCTCACACTTTATTTTAGTTCGTCCTTGCCTGACTCTTCAAACATTCTCCCGTCTCTCTCTCTCTCTCTAGACTGGTAAGGGTTTAATCACGGGGAAACTATGCTTTTGAAAAAAGGAATTGGTTTAAAGCCTAGCCAACCAGGGGTCCCTATTTTGATGACCCTCCAGTCTCTCTCTCTCTCTCTCTCTGTCTCTGTCTCTGTCTCTGTCTCTTTCTCTCGCTCTCTCGCTCTCTCTCGTCCATGATCAAATTTTGTTTTGAATTAAAATAACAAATGGCCACCAAAGCACCTTTCACTAGCGTTGTCCTCAGCAGCTAAGAACTTGAGCATGTGATTCCCTTTTGTCTGTCCATCTATTTGCCACACGGAAAACGCTTTAATTCCCCCTTGTGTACACGTTTATGTGACACGGTAGTATAAATGAAGGCAGCTCCGGACAGATCTGCGGCGTGTCTTTTCCTTTGTTGACGTGGATCTATGCAGACCACTGCTGTTATATCAAGCTGAAGTCAATCAGCCAACCAATCAATGTCATTTAATTAAAAGTGCTTAGTCGAGTAAAGAAGTGCCCATACTGTCTCCACTCTCACACTCTCTCTCTCGCTCTCTCTCATACATATCTCTTCTCCGCTCTCTCCTTCAGCCCCCCGGGTGGAGCACACCTTGAGAGACCCACGCCTGTGAGGTCTCTTGGGAGGCCCTGCCCCTCATGAAGGGAGACACCAATCATTTTACACCGCTGCGCAAGCATGCTGGGAAACTCTGACTTCAAACAGAGGTACGGAGGCTTTTCTCTCCGGTGTAGTCTTTATCTTTATTCACGAGAGGGGGGGTTGTGTGCGTGCATTGTATTAGTCACCGCTGGGCCTTAGTGACTCATCGTATAAAGGTCATTGAACCATAGGAAGGCTTCTGGGAACGGAAGTATGCAAGTGTGCCATCCTTTTATAAGTTCTATGTAAATGGACTACATTTATGGCGCATTTCCACTAGCACGGCTCGGCTCGGTACGGCTCGGCTCGGCGCGCTATTTGCGTGTTTCCACTAGCACGCAGTACCTGCAACCGGGTACATTTTAGTATCACCTCAGCCCTGGTTCCAAGCGAGCCGAAGCGTTACTAAAACGTGACGTCAGCCGACTGCCTTCCACTGATTGGCCGATGAGTGTCGTCACTGGAAGCGTCATAACACCCGCGACGAATTTTCTCAATAGTGTTTTGTCTCTCGCGGCCCGGAGTCTTCTTGTGGCTCTCTTCTCTTGCCTCTGTGCGACAAAAAGCGCACAGGGTAGTAGCAGCAACACGATCGCCTCCATGTCCTCCATGCTATCCTCCTCATGATGTTGTTGTTGTTGTTCGTGTTCTTGTTCTTCCGGATTTGTACGTTGCTCCGGCGCCGTGTTAATGACGTCACAGCGAGCGGTTTCGCGCAGCCGTGTTATGACGACCCCGCCCACGTCGAGGAGGCACCAGTTGTAATGGAAACACAACCAAACCGAGCCGTGCCGAGCCGTATCGAGCCGAGCCGTGCTAGTGGAAATGCGCCATTAGATAGCGTTTTTCGTCCAAAGCATTTTACAATATTGCCTAATGTTCATCCATTCATGCACCCAACACCGACGGCGTTGTCAGCCATGGCAGGCGACAGCCAGCTCGTCGGAGGCAGTACGGGTTAGGCGTCTCGCCACTCGGGCCAGGAGGAGCCGGGGATTGAACTACAGGGTACCCGCGGGGTCTTAAAAACTTGAAAAAGTCTTAAATTTGATGACCGTAAATTAAGGCCTTGAAAATGTCTTAAGTTTTGTTTACAAGTCTTAAATTTCATTCTCAAAGGTCTTAATTTTTCCCTTTCTTCTTATCTGCATGATGAGTACCGCTCAACACCATAACTGGTATTACTAAGTAAAACACTAACAAAACACAAACATGTGAACGTTGCGTTGTATAAATTTTATTATTTTTTCTCTTCCGACTATCGATCTCCGACATGAGGTGGCATTTACGTTGTCACTAACGTGGTCGGAAAATCCTGATTTCCAAGTTTACTTGAACGCCACATTACGCTAGAGCGTGCACAGATAGCCGTTTGACCCACCGGATGTCGTCGTTCGCACAGCAGCTTTGGGATGGGGCAAGTGCAGATTTATCCATGTGGCTCAATGACTCAAATTGACTGGGTTCAGGCTGGTACCCGAATGGGTGAGTGGGAGGCTCAGTGGCCGTCTGCCGAAAAAAATTCAAGCTCGGCACAATGGGTCATTTGGCCTTGGAGTCCGCACATGAAGAGTGCTAACATTTAGCATGCTAGCAGCTACACGAAGCAGGCGCCCATATTCCCCAGTTTCTGCCACCGCAAACCCGAACCCAACCCAAACCTCACAGTCACCTCGGCTGCCAGCAGTACCAGCACGAGGCCACACAGCCAGGTTAACTACACAAGCTTTTTGGGTTCGACGCCAACTCTTAAGAGGCAGAGGTGACGTGAATACTAAAGACGATATCGGACCACCACTCCTACACGTCAAATGAAAATATAAGCGAGCTCTTCAAAGTGATGTTACACCGAGCTCGGAGACATCGCGGGCTACTTTCACATGTGGGAGCAACAAGACTGCCTATATTACCAGAGTTTGTCTGGCCCCTTTCTCATCACCAAACAACTCTGACCGACCAGGTCAATAAGGCGTCTGGATTTGTTGGTCATGCTTGACGAAAGTCAAGACTGCACACGCACACACTGTATTGTTGAGTTTTATAGGGCTGTATGCTCCATTTGTATTACATTTGCAAACAGGCGTGCACACGCACACACTTTATTCTTTATTAAAAGAAGTAATTGTTATTTGTCCCTGTGTTATTCTGTTATTCTTACTGTTACGGGTGGTGGGGTTTTGCTTTGTTGTGTGTTTACTTGTTCTGATCCTGTGGCTCATCTGTGTTTTTTCCCACTCTGTTAGGACGTGTAACACTTACAGATTTATTTTGCATTATTTCATAAATGTATGCCAGAATAGGTGCGAGGTTGGTCTTAAATTTCATTGGACGTGGTCTTAAAAAGTCTTAAATTTGACTGGAAAAATCCTGGGGGGACCCTGAACTAGTAACCTTGCGGTCACCAGCCAACCCCGCTCTACCTCCTGAGCTACTGCCGCCCTATGTAGGCCATGACCGCCACCCCTCCCCAACACTTTACCCTCTCTCCCCCCCCGCAGGCCTACAAGGGCCCCGCCACCAGCCACGTGCTGCACGGCCTGCAGCCCAGCAGCGACTACCGCTTCCGGGTGTGCGCGCATCCTCGGCAGTGCGCGACGCCCCAGAGCTCAGCGGACCCTACAGCCCCACGGTCACCCTCTCCCGCGCCGCGCAGCGAGGCGCAGGGGGGCGGGGCGCGCCGGCCCCGGCGCCGCGCGGGGGCGGGGCTCCGGGCGGGGCGGCTGGGGATCGGCCGCGGCCGCGGCGCAGCTCCAGCGACGAGCAGTGGCGCCTTCCTCCTGCTGATGGCGTTCGCCGTGATCGCCATTCCTCATTCGCGTTCGTTCATCCAGTACTTGTCATCAAATAAGCACTTTTCTCTCTCGACCCCTCTCGCTCTCACACACACACACCACACACACACACACACACACACACACACACACACACACACACACACACACACACACACACACACACACACACACACACACACACACACACACACACACAGACGGTCACAGCTTTACTTTCTTTGTTGGTTAGTTCATCGTTGATTGTTTGATATCTGTGTTGTTTTGCGCACACACCCCCCCCTCCCCCCCTCACACACACCCTACCCTCACGGTTAATTATTCATAAGAAGTAGAAAGAGGATGGGACGGTTTCAGCTCCTTTCCGATTGGCCGCCCTCAGGAGAGGGGATCATGAGAGCGCCGTGATTGGCTGAAGGAGGCAGTGGGTAGATACTCTTACTCATGTACTTGTTGATTACAGTATCTGTATATACCTATATTTATATGAGAGTTATTATTATTATTTATATTTTGCATTTCTGTGTTCAGTATAGAAGCGTTTCTGTTTTTCTGTTTGGTTTGTTTAGTAGTTTCAGTAGGAGAAGAGAATGTAGACGTTCTGGTAGCCGGCGCCGTGTTTATGGAGGACCTAGCATGGCCAGTGTTCTGCGCCAAGCGGTTGCCAATCCGATGCTTTCAGGTTGGTGGAACTCATCACACCCCCCCCCTTTTACTCCCTACGCTGCGCGATGGGAAAACGTGGTCACACACACGATCGTGATGAACCATGAATGATTGTTGTTGGTGCGCTTATATAGAACATTTCATTTAGCACTTTCCAACTTTTTGATGTTCAGAATTGTCTAAGGATGCAAAAAAATGACTGGAAGATATGTTGGTATATTTTTTTGTACAGCAAGACACAAAAGTTTGACAGAGGAAATTCTGCATTATGCTGGTTATAAAGATTAGGAAGGAAGAAAAAAAATAGGAAAAACCAAACTAACACAACTACTTGTGATTATTTTTTACTGTCTTATGGTTGAACTGTAGCTTTGTTGCTATGGACATGCGGCTGCTTCACTATGAAAACATGTTGTTCTTCACACAAAGTGGACGCTTTCACCTTCGGTTTATTTTTCCTTTTCGGTTGGGGGTTTCCCAGCTAGCTGATTTTGCACCTTAGTAAGAAAAAAAAATGAAAAACAGACAACCCTTTGACTTGGCTGTGACTTGGTCTTGTGGCGCGTTTTTTAATCCAACACGCCTTGTGCGATTGTGTGCGAGCCCTTCTGTGCTTTGCGTGTTGTTTTTAAAAGTCGCCGTACCACAGGATGTGTCGGGGATGGGGGGGGTAGGCGGGGTCTGCAGAGGGCGCCATTTTTGAAAGGCTCCAGAGGGAGAAAAATCTGGATGATAAAAAAAAAAAAAAAAAGCTAACTGAAAATAAATCACATCAACGCGACGGCATAGGAGCGTGTTCTGCTGTTTCTATTTGTTTTTCTTAGTTCCTATTTTTTTTTATTTTTAGAAAAACACTAAGTGTTTTATTCCACTTTAATTTTTATTAGCTATCTTAAGAAATTAATTTGTTCATAATTTGATATTAGTTCATGAGATAATTTTCTTCTCAATCCTAGGTCTATGTTTTACTTCTTTTTATCTTGATTTCTTCCGTCTGGTCATATATATGTTTGAAGTATATTTTTTTATGATATTGAAGTAATATAAGTGAATACTCTCCAGAGAAAAATACAACAGGAATGTGGAAACGCAATGGCGGCAGATTCAAAAACGTGTTATCTCATGTACTTCCCGTGAATTTAAATTTGCCTTCTTTCTCTCTGCGTGTTTGTGTGTTCGTAAAACAAGTTCTCTAGCGCTGCTGCGTCGGTCCTCTAGTCTGTTCTTGTTGTTCTAGTGTTGGGTTGCAGGCAGGCCACTGTCCGTATGATAAACAGGTACCTTGCAAAAACGTCTTGGGGTAATTACATGATTTGGTCTTTTCAGGCATTTCGCAAATGTCTTCTCTTTGTCCTTTAAAGAATTCAAATTCCTATTTTTGATAGTGATTGCAACGTGTGCCATTTTAACACCTCTTCACCGCGGGTCCCGCTGCCCTCGACTGGAGAGATTAGCAAAAACGCTACAAAAGAAAATCATAAAATATGCACAAAAAAGACCATTTTTATGTAATTTTAATGTTTGCAGTTACCTCATACACCGTACATTCCAAAATGAAAATTTGTTATACTATACATACGACCAGACATATCACTTTAAGATGTTGGTTATGATGAAAAAAGTATAATCATAGATATGTATCTGTATAGCCATGATATCTACAAAGAATCCATGCACAATAAAAGATTTATAATTCTTTATCGTCTGTTTGTTTTTGTTTGTATGGCTGTCTTAATTTCTCTCAGATTTAATACTGATCAAATCATTGTTTCACAAATTATATGTATTGCGGGGGCCCCCACAATGTGAAGCCAGATGAGGCCATAAAGTAATTTTACTCCCCGTCAGGCTGCTTTTTTGCTTGTTTTGTTCAGACTTTGTTTCAAGATGGGTCCATTCTTATCTTTTGGATTTGACTTTTATATCAACCACCACCGAAATAAGTGCACTCATCTGACACATAGACTATAATAAAAATAATATAGATGGATGGATTGACTCCATATGGGCGGTTGTTGTTTTTTTGAGAAACATTTAAGTTCAAGACATTTAAGTTTTAAATGGAGTTAAGTTACCGAAGGCAGGTTTAAAGACCCATTATAAAGGATGTGTTGCCAGCAGACTGACTTTGGGGATGCGTCCCCCAGACGACAGCAAAACAAAAGCACTGTTAATCTGACCTGGATAAACATGGACACACACCGTATGAATTAAGGTGTATTGGTTTTTCACATGGTCGTATTACAAGAACGTTTTCAGGTGGTTTGTTCAAAAGAAAGGTTTGTTTCACGGTTAATATATGCTACTTCTACAACGTGACTGACGATCCTTGGTATTATATTAAAGCCATTCATATTCGTTGGTTAAATCAATAATCTTATTCACTATACAATCTGCTCATATACACTATTCTGTATGAGCAGAATGGTTTTAAAACCACTGGCATTGACAGTCGAGAAATCTTGATAAATTGAGGTTGAATCGAATAAGCTGTGCCTGTTATGTTAAAATGGCTTTTAATTGAGATCCAGTTTTAATAAACTTGACAACCATTACATCACTTGTGCTGTTTGTAAAGGATAATTGGCATCCATTGAGACTTTGAAAGCTTTGCTTCGAATTAGTAAAAATTGTGGCCTTCTATGTTGGGTATATTTAAACCTAATGTTAACTATCTTGAAAGCGATAGTCTGCATTCTCTGCTCAACTAATCTTGGAGGGGGAGTGGCTCCCGTTCTAATCCTGCCATCCATCACTACCATCATTTGGTTAGAAATGTAATTATTTTAAAATTACATGGCACCCACATGTAGGCACACACACACACGGACACGCACACACAGACGTGCAGAGCCTGGGAGGAGGAGGAATAGGAGGAGGTGGTCGCGTCATTGTTTGACTGTGGATTCACAACACACAGGACCGTCTCTGCCAGCCTCTTTAATCGGTGTGCTCCCACAGACACACACACACACACACAGCAGAGGACATCACCAGCACCACGCACAGCCTCTGTCTCCACAGGTAAACCCTCTTCCTTTTCTACCCTGTGTAAAGTATTACTTTGATGACGTTTTTTTTTACATAAAGGACACATACTATACTAATCATTTAGTAGAAGGTTTTATCCAAAGTGACTGTGAACATAGAAGATTATGGAGATGTTGAAGATGAATAATGTTATAATGATGTTGTGGGGGACGGTAAGGATAAGGGGCATGACGGTCACGCGGTTAGGTTGTTTGAAAAGCAAAAAGATTTTAGGGTTGAGTCCTAAAATCTACGTCTACCTTTAGGCCATTGAGAAAAATACGCTAGCTCCTACCTGCTCCTCAACGACTTCTGGATACACTTTAAAGTCATGTTTGGATGAACGATTGGATCAGTGATTCCTAACCGGGGACTTGGGTAAACAAAGGGGTACAGTAACAGGTTCCAGGGGTGACTTTGCGTCATTAGACCAACAGAACCTGCATAACATCAAATATTAATATTTGTTCTGTATTATGCTGATTGGTCAAGTTAGTGTCAGTTATGGAATATACAATATTAATAACAATGCTAAATTATATTGGTCAACTATTAGTTGAAGGGGATTAATCTGTGGTTTGGTGTTGGTGAAGGGGTACACGAGACATACTGACAGGGCTCTGCAAAACTGGCAAATAAATAGCAAGTCCAATAATCTTTTTAAGTCATCATTACCAATTTATCCCAAAGGTTTTGTCCTTTGTGGTACCCATTCATTCTCGTATGTTAATGTGTATATATTAAGTTCTGTTCTCATATGTATCCACATTTATTTGTGTGTTTGACTCATTTTTGGTGTGTTTATTTCGGGCGGGTCGGAGGGTATCTATATTTTTAGTTTTTATGTTTATTGTGGTTTTCTGTTTTCTAGTTCCAGACCTAGGTCTAGACCTTTCTCCAGGTCTCCGGGTGCGTCCTCGCGGAAACCCGAGCATTGCCTCATGGTTCAGTCCCCCGGCACCATGCCTTGGACCAGACCTCAGGTGGAGCCCCACGAGAGCGTGGACCAGTACCCCGCTGACCACCACCACTACGAGGGCTCCCTGTTCCCCACCTCCACCCTGGTCCCCGTCACCGTCATCTGCATCCTCATCTTCGTGGTGGGCGTGGCGGGCAACACCATGACCATCCTCATCATCCAGCGCTTCAAGGACATGAAGACCACCACCAACCTGTACCTGTCCAGCATGGCCGTGTCCGACCTGCTCATCTTCCTCTGCTTGCCCTTCGACCTCTACCGCCTCTGGAAGTACGTGCCCTGGCTGTTTGGCGAGACGGTGTGCCGGCTGTACCACTACATCAACGAGGGCTGCACCTACGCCACCATCCTGCACATCACGGCGCTCAGCGTGGAGCGCTACATCGCCATCAGCTTCCCGCTGCACTCCAAGGCGCTGGTGACCCGCCGCCGGGCGCAGTACGTCATCCTGGCCCTCTGGGGCTTCGCGCTGGTGTCGGCCGCGCCCACGCTTCTCCTGGTGGGCGTGGAGTACGACAACGCCTCGCACCCCGACCTGAGCACCGGCCAGTGCAAGCACACGGACTGGGCCATCGTGTCGGGCCAGCTGCACATCATGCTGTGGGTGTCCACCACCTACTTCTTCTGCCCCATGCTGTGCCTGCTCTTCCTCTACGGCTCCATCGGCTGCAAGCTGTGGAAGAGCCGCATGGAGATGCAGGGGCCCTGTGCCCTGGCCCGCGAGAGGGTCCACCGGCAGACCGTCAAGATCCTGGGTGAGTGGCGAGCGGCGTTGCGGAGGACGGAAGAACACGGTTTGCCGAGTTATGGGTTAACCGCCCTTAGAGGCAGATTGATCATCGGCGTGCCGTGCGTGTCCAACCGCGTCATGTGACGGGCATCTCTGAAAGGGTGCAGCTCTGTGCAGACATAGTGTCTGGTCAGCGGCAGCAAAGGAACGTTACTGCAAAACGGTGACAGTAAATGCCACGGCGTGGAGCGTGGATTACCCACGCACTTCACGGCACAATACAGAGTCTTTAAATTCCACTTATCACCTTAAACTTTGATACACTACTAACCCTACTCATAAACCCACACCTTAACCATTAAACCCGTGACCCTATCTCTATTCCTAATACCTGACTTCTTCATTCACTTATTTGGGCAATGCTATTGAGCTAATTAAGTTATTAACTTATTAAAATGTCATTAGATGTAAATAAATACTTCTGGTTGAACACGTCCAGCCCACTTAAATAGCCTACCAAGGTTCATCGTCATAGAAACAAGCTCATGTGGGAACCAGAGAAATGTTGTGTAAATTCCATGGTAAAAACATATCTATAATATATATATATAATAATATATAATATAGGCCTACTTCCCAACTTTATCCACCGTCTTTATAACACAGTAAACAGCTTGAGGCAGTTGGCGGTGAAGGGTTCAGACGCTTCCTCGTTTAGTCCTGTTCCTCTGCAGTCGGAAATGATGGAGCGACGCCAGGCTTCGCGTCTGACGGCTCTGATTCCTTCCCGATGAAGGATGATGTCATTCCCGGCCGCAGCAGCACAAGCAGACTGTCATCATTGGATGGCTCCGCCAGCCCAAGCAGAAACCACAGTTTAAAAAGGCCGTAACCACACTAATCCGTCTAGTCCAAATATGTCATGTCGGCGTGCTCCGATTAATCCTGTTCATTAGGGGGCCGCCGGAGTCCATGTCGCGGGCCCCGCTGCCTTTTTTTTGTTCATGTTGGTCGGTTCCCTAATTGGATTGTCATCGAAAGCCATCATAAATCAGAGCTAATGGAAGTGTGCATAGCCCCAGGGAACCGCCGCTCTTCTTTTTTAATTCTGTGTGGTGCCACCCGTCTGCGAGGGGGGTTGGTGGGGGGGCATTAATTCCAGCTTTTCCCCACAAGCGTGATACGTTGTGATGGCAATTCTGTCTTCCAAGAAGCCCTTGTGAATCCTAGTCAGTGAGGATTTTTTTTTTCATTAACTAATTAATTATTTATCCGATTTGCATCGAGTTGTAGTTGACATGTTACGCCTCTTCCCTCGTGTTAATAAGATTGCCAAGGCCCAGAATCCCGGGAAATATGCCACAGGGACGGGAGCTGGGGTGTAATAATGGACTTTCATTGAACATGTGTTTTTTGCTCGATGAAAAGGGTTAGTTTAATATATTGTTTATGATAGCTGTTTCAACATTTGGACCATGTTGAGTCATAATAACCCCAAAATTGACATTATTAGGAGAGTGCTGCTTGCAGCGCTCAGGCAGTGTTGCCAGATTGGGCGGTTTTTCCCACAATGTTGAGCTACTTTTAATCATCACGCACAGGCTCGCTATTGTCTTAAAGACACACGCGCACACAGTGCAGGACAATACATTTGACGTTTCAGATTCTTCAGTTCAATTCATTTTTATTTCTGCATTTTTATCTATGCTTTGCGCTTTTCATTTAGCGGTCACTTTATTTGTTTCCAACCATTTACTTTTTCTTAAATTGTGTACAGGTTTACATTGTTTAGGCCTACTCCATTCAGACTTTGAACTTTTGTTTAAATCCCTTCACTTGATTTAAGGCATTTAACGTTTCTTTATGTCTTAATCTATGTGGCTTCATTAACAAATATTTTCAACCTCACTTTGTAGGCCTACTACAGCACTCACCGCATTTTCTGCAGGAAATGCATTTTCTAGTTGTTCGTTGCCAGTGCCACATAATCAAGTAAACTCCCATTAGGGGCCCAAAAACAGTCCTAACTTTTCTCATGCACGACTGGCGTTTTATTTTCTCCCCCTCCTGTGCGCTACAGTGGTGGTGGTGCTGTCCTTCATCATATGCTGGCTGCCCTACCACATCGGCCGGAACCTGTTCGCCCAGGTGGACGACTACCACACCGCCAAGCTGAGTCAGGACTTCAACGTGGCGTCCATGGTGCTGTGCTACCTCAGTGCCTCCATCAACCCGGTACTCTACAACCTCATGTCACGCAAATACCGCGCCGCCGCCCATCGACTCTTCCTCCTCCACCGTCGCCCGCGGCGTCGAGAGCTCTGCGGCCAGCCGCAGCTCAGCGCCATCGAGGACATCACCACCCTCCACGAGACGCTGACCGGCGTCTGAGAAGAGATTGCGAGATTCATTTGAAACGGCCGCTTGTTGATGGGAAAGGCGCTCATTGGTTTTGGGGTGTCCGTTTTCTGTCCAAATAAGGGCATGGTGGTTCCGCTTGCCGAAACGTCAAAGGTTTACATTATCTAAAAAGAGTTAAAAGTGAATTGTGTTTATTTGTTTAATTCATAGTGTAGTAAGCGATACTGGTTGCTATGATTGATTCAGCTTCGTCATCAATTGTACTCGTGTTTGAAAAGTTTGAGTACCATTTTGTAGCCTAAAGTCCTAAAACTAAAACCGTAGGCCTACTGCAAAAAATATTTGTATAACATAGGCCTACTTGCCAAAGGTTTCAAAAGTAAAAAATAAGGAGAGTTGCTTCTGGTACTTTATGGTTTAGTTCTAAAGACTCCTCTGTTCGTTTGTACCTTATATTCTGGCTATAGTAAGCCTTTTGTGGGACTATTTCACGATTAAAGATTAACAATTGATTATCATCGCTTGAGAGTAAGAAATTCCCTTTGTGCATTTAGAGCGAATATATCCGTTTGATTAGGTTTGAATGTATTTATAATTGCCCATGTGTCTGTTGTACCAAATACTCCCTTCTTCACGCTTTAATAGCTACAACAACGGGGGCCCTTTCACAAATGAACGGTGCTTTGTTTAAATTGCCTGATTACTTTTTCTGTGTAGCTGTAATCGTATTCTGGTGTTCAATTAGTGGCGTGGTTATCAATTGTATTGCTGAAGTGTTTGGTTCTCATTTGTCTTGAGGGATATGAGAGAAAATATATTAACTGTTTCATTTATGTTGCCTCGGCTAGAACCCTCTAGCTGTGGATTTACAATTTGGGGTTTGTGTGTGTGTGTGTGTGTGTGTGTGTGTGTGTGTGTGTGTGTGTGTGTGTGTGTGTGTGTGTGTGTGTGTGTGTGTGTGTGTGTGTGTGTGTGTGTGTGTGTGTGTGTGTGTGTGGGCGTGCGTGCGTGCGTGTGTGTGGGCGTGCTTGCATGTGTGTGTTGCTAGTGTGTGCATGGGCGTGTTTGTTTTTTGTGAGGCTATTGTATGTGTGTATATGTGTGTACACATTTGTGCATATAATGTGTGTTTCATTGTGTGTTCCCCCCCCATCTCTCCAAATAACTCCCATTAGGCAAAACAGATTTCAATGAACACAAGGTATACTCGGTGTCTATGCAGGTCTGATTCCAGGACCACCTGAGCCCTGCGGTTCTTAGGGTGCGTACGTGCTTGCCCCCGGATCTAATCGGACGCTAATATTACATTACCTGCCCTGATCCCTACAGGATGCGTCCCGGCATCACCATATATTCAAAGTAATTGTGGCACTAAGCACATTTCAGGGACATCAGGAGAGATTGCCTGTGCCAAGCGCGATGGCTCTTCATGGACATTACAACCTCAGCTACAAGAGACCATTCTCCTCACCTGAGGAAAGGCCCTCTTAATGTTTTCTCCGTGGTTTAAAGGTGCTGTAGGTAAGATTCAAGAGCAGTAATTTGAGGCTAATGTGTTCGAAAAGGCCTAGTTATCAATCTGCGGTCCATGACATGTGCTGTGAGAATATCCGTTTTGAGTGGACCTCGCTTTCACTCTGTATGAGATTGATTTTAGAACATTCCCGGCTAATTTCTAACCAATCAGGACATCTGTGCCCTGATTAGCTTGGGGGATCCATCTTGCGTTTCAATCACAGGTTCGGGAATGCAACACTTCCCAATGACGTGTAACGAAAGGGCAATGAAATGTAGGGAGGGAGAGAGCAGAGGGGGGATACATTTTTGGTTGTTTCGTTTCAAAACATTGCTCTCTTCTGCTTTTTCCTGCTCTCTCTACAACTCTCAAATAGTACCTACAGCATCTTTAAATATGCCAAAAAAGCAATTTTTGTGCTATGTTGTGCCAAACGTAACATTTGATAACCTTCATCCAAGTGGGTGAATCGCAGATGAGACTTCATCGCCCGATCGTGTCACTTGCGTGTTGTCCTCCCATATGTTTCACCGTTGGAATGGAGGCTGGGACACAGCATGACTCACCCTGCCCCCAGCGTCTGCACATCGCTGGGTCTCCTGTTGTGAACCCAGGATTGGATAAACAAACTAGTAGACCGTGCAATGAAGTCTGACATCAAATCTTCTGTTCTCGTGACGCTTACCAGCATCCGGCACAGTGACATGTACAAACTCTTCTTCTGCGGCCCTTAGTCAAGCACAAACACCATCAATAAACCGAACTCACCGATATCAAAGTCTCCCTGACCTCTCTCGCTTTGCAGGCTATTTGATATTTTATGCAGGTTACACTGGTTTTCTTTTAATGGAAAATGTATGCACAATTGTTGTGTTTTGTTTTTACTGTTGATTGGTGTATATTTGAAGTGCATTCTCTGTATGTTTGTTAAAATCCGCAATAGGTTAATTCAAATGGTAAAATGATGCCATGCCTAGCAGTCCAGACAATTTAAGAAGGGGTAACCTATAGTGTCACAGCATAAATAACTAATGTCACTCAGGGTGGCCAATTATTTGTTTGCGGTGGTATGTGCCTCCTCAGAGCCCCTACAGATACGGCCCTACCCCATAGCAAAAACATCAGCCCTGTTGGGTCCCTCTTGCTAGGTTTTATATCTGTGTTTCTTTGTATCCATCCTTATGAATGGTCAATGCAAGATGAATGTGTGCATGTAAGCCTATAGATAGATTGGGTAAGTTGTAATATTTATCTGTGACTTTACATTTTATGTATAGTTCATTTTAATAGGAGTGACAGACAATACATATACATATTGAGTTACTAAACAATTAAATAAATCTTAACCTTTACATCGTGAACATAATATGGACTTCAGGCAGCATTCGTTCCCTTTTTTTTAATATATATATATAACTTGCATTCAAGTCGTGCTTCGGGCGTCATATTTAGACCTAATCTACACAGGCCAACTGACTTGAGTGAAGTAGGATATGCTGTGAGATAAAGACAACACTTAAACATAATATTTATTTTTGTTTTAAATGGGCTTGTGAGACGAGACAACTTATTTTGCAGGTTCTGCATGTTTAATGCCGGTATAAGTGTGTGATGGATTTATTTTCACCAGAAGGGAGAGCCAAAGTGTAACGTTGAGAAGGCATATGTATTGCAAAATACAATTATTTATAGCACATTACACGTACATACTATTTTACGTTTAATTGTTTCTTTTCAAAATTGAGTGACCCTGTGAAAGGTTTTTAGAGAAGTTCAATGCCTCTTATATATTGTTATCCAATGAAAATATACACATTTTTGAGTTCTGCTTTTGCTTTGTGATGATGTTACAAAATAAAATACCTATTTATTTTACAGCTAATAAAGTTCACGTTATGTAGGTTTGGTTTTAATGGATGCTTTACTCAATGAATAGGTACTCTGATGATTTAAAAGCAAACAATAATTATTATAATTAACTACAGTCCTAATTAATTAATCAATTACAGCCGTCATGTCAAAAGAAGAGGCTCTGAGGAGTCGCGTGGGACTTTCTCCATGGACATAGGCCTACTATCTCCGAGTTGAAACTTCCAGCGCGCGTCCCCGCGGCATGCTGCGCGGCGGCGCGGGTCTCCACTCCTCCAAGCAGTCTTGGAGCCATTTGGCTCCAAACATCCAAACAGACCAGCCCCCCGTTTCAACCTACCACTCCGTCTGCCTCAGAGCAAGGACTTTAACTCCCAAGTTGAACTCCTTCCAAAAGAATAACCACTTCGTCTCCCCAGGATGGAGGTATGTAGCCTTGTCTGCCTGTTGTTGTGTTCCTTAAAAGTCTCACAACACTTCTTAAGTATTTCCTTTGCGCTTTTCTACGTTTATTTACAGCTGAAACAATGCACCATGTTAGTGGCTGGCTGGCAACATATGTCAACAAACAATGGAGTGACTACTGGTCACACAAGGCGGAGCACATCACAGAATGGTTCTGCTATGAGTTGTTATTGTAATTGATGGGCAGCGGGTGGTTTATGTCTGCTGTCATCGTTGCACTTCAGTGCGAGTGAGAGGAAATAGAGAGTGACGGCCATCTGTCATCCGAACCGCTCCACACAATCCATCAATCAAACCCTTTAGTTTACATCGTGGATAGTCGTTTAAAGGACGGTGAAGGGATGCGGCCTTGCTTTGAAGAATGATTTTTTATTTACAGTAATCAAAATAATAATTATAATAATAGGTTAATATTATATTAACCTATTAATATAATTTGCATATCGCAGGTAGGCCACGCCGAGTAACCACTCAAACTTCATGATATAAAAAGACACATTACAGGAGTAAAAGAGAAAGAAAAGATCAATAAGAAGTTCAATTTAAACATTTTAAAGCATACGAAATAATAGGCTGAAAGAGGGAAAGATAAGACACAGTAGAAAACCGTCAGAGACTGTTGATCGACTTGATATCGACTTAAGTGAAGGGTGAATCTTTGACAGCCAAAACCAATGTGCTGATTCGAGACATATGTGTGTTTCTGCATGACTCGAGGTTAGAGTTGCAGAACATACTTCACCCTGTAACTTTCAAACGAGTCTCCAGCCACTCGTGTGTCACGTGGGGAGAGAAGGAGGAGGAATGTCGATTTTTCCGTGACTTTATTTTGAAGTGAGCCAAGGCGCGTAATATGAGGTGATGTTGTAGTACATGAGCAGTGGAGGACCTTACACATGCATCCCTGTTTCAGGGAAGGGCCCAAACTCAAACTATTGGAGCACATATGTGTTTATGTCTCTGTGTTAATGGAAACCCAAGAACCGGCAGACAATCGGTTCAGCCTGGGCACCTTGTAGATAGGTTTGTCTATTGTGAGTGTGTGTGTGTGTGTGTGTGTGTGTGTGTGTGTGTGTGTGTGTGTGTGGTGTGTGTGTGTGTGTGTGTGTGTGTGTGTGCGTGTGCGTGTGTGTGTGAGAGAGAGGGGCAGAGGGCGAGAGAGAGAGAGAGAGAGGGTGTGTCCATGGTTACACACATTTCAATAAAACCGCTTTGTAAAACCACATAGTGGAGGCAGAGGGTTGCATAAGTCTGAGCCATATGGCATACAGATTGATTGATTATGTAATGCACGGCTAGGAAACTCTGACACCAGTGCGTAGTAATGACCTGTTGTTTTCCTGCTCTCGGCCTGCCACACATCGTTACTATTGCTGTCATCGGTGTTGGAATATAACCTGGTGTAGGCCTACAGTAAAGGAGGGGAAAGTACAGTGACCATTTCAGATTACAACCTCAGAAATGCAACATACATCTTGTGATCGAGTTCCCCGAATTGTTCTATAACCTACCTGAACGGTGCATTAGGTACTAATCACTAAGTAATGCACCTTTCAGGTAGGTTCCTGTGGGCTTAATGTATAGGTGACCTCCCTGTACTGGCTAAAGTGGCTCATTAGCATTGGGTTGAATGGTTTCAAGTTAATGTCTCTTGCCCACACAAACCATGAGGCCGGACCCTAAGCCCGCTCAGCGTTTGGTACAGTCTCTACGGTTGGTTCGTTTCGGCAGGATAGTTTCTTGTGTTAGTGCTGTTTGAGTCCCAGCCGAAAAGGTTCTGTTTTCAAACCAAAATGTCCACAGTGAGCAAGATGCCCCCTAAGCCCTATTTGCTCATAAATGGCATTTATCAAACGTTTGTTAGGTTGATCCCTCTTTGTCTTCTGCATGTTGGGATTATCTACTGCCTGCCAGCTGCTTCGTCCTGCTTCCAGCGATGAAAGTCATGCCACGTCAAATGCTGCTTCCTGTGAAGGATAGTGCCCGGTACAGGCCGATAGAGAGCGTGTGGGACAGGGAGATAGAGCGTGAACTGGACAGGGGGAGAGTGTGTGGGACACGGAGATAGACAGGGTGTTGTGATCTTAAGACGAACATTGTTGTCTGACCGTGTTGTATTGGCTGCTGTTTTGAGCGATGTGTACAACCGCTCCTAAACGTTGAGTACAGAATACACACATTTTAAAGGGAGCAATCTTTGCAATTTGGTCACTATTACTATAATAATAACATCTGTGAAATATAAAGTGTAAAATCCTATGTTTAAGTCTCTGCGTACCAGTATGTGAACGTTCTAGTTTACTCCGAACTCACGTCATGTTCTCATGCCATGTTTTCTTGAAGAAGCAAACAACTATTCTGTCTGGCTGCTAAGTTTGTTGTTATGGGGTCAACACGGAGAACTTTAAGCGTTAGAAGGTGACTTTAAAACAGGTCTGCTGAAGTCATAGACTTAGTGAAACTCACCTTTGCCCTTTGACAGGAGACCCGGGGCTCTCATGTAACTCACCGTCCGATCAATAGGTGGATCAATGAGCAATAGCTTTTACTAAACAGAACCCGAAGCTAACTGTTGAACATGACTTCAGGTGGCCAAAATACTAAAAAACCTTTCCAATATTTTCCTATCTCAAACTCTCAAAATGTATGTCAAATGATATTTAGTTCTCCAGTAAACCTTTTTTAATAAACTACTCAAAATGTTTTGCTGAGACTGCCAGAGTATTGACTAAGAGATGCACTCCTCAAGCGCTTCAAGCGCCACGGTCGACATATTTTTCATATTAAAATTAATTAAGCAACAATTTTAAAGCTAGGGTAGGCAATTTATTTAGTTTTTTTTACATTCCATTCGTCATATTTGTTTTAATCACTTATATACCAAATGATCTGTTTGATTGTTCTATGTTTTTCTAAAATTCTCATGTGTGATGTTTTTATTTAATTATTTATATCCAAATGATCTGTTTGATTGTTCTCATGATTTTTCTAATAGATTATCCTGTGGTGTGTGGGTTATATTAAGATTGTATTTTACTTTTCCAAACCTGATCGGGGCCATAGAGGCCATTTAATTACTTAATAATCTTCCTCCTAGATTAAAGTAAAAACATTTCTACGTAGTGTTTTTCTGATCCAAGTGTGTTGGTAATGATGTTGATGTAATGATGTAAAAGCCTGCAAAAAGTTGTGGTTCGTTAGTGAATGGTCAGTGCATTCCAGTCTTTGATATTTTCGTTTGTTGAGCATTTTCTTGATTACATTGTTTTAAGACTCCAAACATGACGCAGTGAATCGTAGCCGAGACTCACAAATGATCTGTTTTATTGGATCCTAAAGAGAGTACCCCACCCACCAAATAAACACACACACATATGCTCCACCACATATACACACACACACACACACACACACCAAATAAACACTCTCTCACACACACACACACACACACACACACACACACACACACACACACACACACACACACACACACACACACACACACACACACACACACACACACACACACACACACACACACACACACACACACACACACACACACACACACACACACACACACACACACACTCAGTTCTCCCCAGACAGAATGCCAGGGAAGCAAGTGGAAAATTTGATTTTTCGGATCACATCATGGTTTCCTAAAGACGCTGTGTGAGGGTTTCTAACAAGTGCAGCATAGAGCCTACCAGCACCTGTAGCTCACCCCCGTAATTCACCCCCAGGGCCTCCCTCCAGTGCGTACTACCCTCAGGGTCCAACCCTGAGGTGAACCCCCTGTAGCCTGGAGCCACCTGGGGCTCCTGGCTTAGGGACCGTATCCCCAGAGCTCTTGTGGGAGGTCTCATGGCTAGCTCCGCTAATCAGCCACACAATCAGAGCAATATGCTGAGATTATCAATATCTTAGTCAATGTTTATTTTATTTTATTCATTCATTTGTTCCTATTTTTCATTTGTATTGCTGTGTAAAAAAAACATATTTGAAAAAAACAATGTATATGCGATTATATAAATGTCTATACAATGTCTACTTTTTAAAGTAAACATAGATCACTGCAGGGCTTGTTACAGCGCTGACTATAACGGCACTAGCTGACCCTAGCAGTAGTGCACACAACACCATGCACTATCGGACCATAGCCACCACTAACCAACACAACATAGGGTGGCGCTAGCTCACCCTAACTAACCCATAAACTGAACAACTGCGGTGCTAGCGCTCGTGGTGAAGCTGTAACAGGCTGTTACCGGTCATTTCTCAAAGACGTGCCAGAGGGTGTGTGGTCAACATCACGTTCAACAGCTCTGTGATAGATTGCACAGCCTGGCGCTCCTCTTCCAGCTGCTCATATGATCCCCAGTGGTGTCATGTGCTAATAGGTTGACATGAGGCCGGGTCAAAGACACTCTAAAACGACTACACAAGAGCAAACATCATCCACAGTAGTGGTGGTTATTCTTTTGGCTATGTTCTGCTTTAATTCCATGCCTGTTAAAGTGCCCCCGAGTGTGAATGTATATAAACCACTTTCTGTCCCTGCAGCAGGGCCTCAGTTAAATATTTATATTTAACCATAGTAACCACAGTTTTATTGTTTCATGGAAAAGACAAATGACCGTTTCAGTGTATTTCTCTGTATGTTATACCCCTTTGAATCACAAGTACATGTACTGTCTACCCACTGTGTACTGATCAAATACTTAGCCAAAGAGCTGTTGACATCTGTTTACATCTGTACGCAGCCTCTATTAACAGAGACATATGGAACAATTATATACACACATTCATCTAATAAATATAATACGTTTGCCCTGACTGAGTGACTTCCAACAGAGGCTGACAACAACAAAAACATCACTCCTGTTGGAACCACTGTATTGGAATCACAACATCTCCTCTCAACAAAAGAGCTTAGCCTAGAAGCGGGTTAGGGAACCAAGCCATTCCAAGCCAGCCAGCCAGTCGTTGAGAGTCTCCTGGAATTGATTGAGTTGTGTTTTATGATCATTGTAATAACCATGAAGAATTTTACACAATATTGATACGTTTATCACCAATACTTCACATTTACTGTTTAGCACACTTTAAAAGTGTCTTCACACTGACCTAGAGTTAGGAGGCATCTGGATGGTTAGGCTAGACACAAACATACACAAAACATACACAAAATACACAAAACATACACAAAATTGATTTGTAGCATTTGTAATTGATCTACTACACGTTTACAATATGTGCATTGTACAGCCCATACTTTGCATATATATGCATGAGTGTATACTACTACACATGTGAAGCATGTGTACTGTATTGTGTATACTTCACATGTTTACCTAGGAGCCATCTTCCTAGTTCTCAGTCGCTGGTGCAGCCCCAGATGTTCTTCTTCAGGCTAAACCGAGGGGGATGTCAGCCCCTGGTTGGCTGTGTGTAGATCTGGTTGTCTCTCTATGGCTCCAGGGTGGAAGCTTGAGTAGAGGATCACCCAGGAGGTCCTTCTGTCTGCCTCCAGGCCGGTTCCCAGGCCTGTAGCCCCAGAAATAGAGCCCTGCCTCTCCCCTCCCTGCCCTGGAATCCCACCCCCCCCCCCCACACACACACACACACCCCTGGGGTCCCGATCGAGTCTTTCACGAACATAACTGGTACCCAGGCCTGGTTTCACTCAAAACATCTGCTGTGGGACTCTGGAGAGATGCATCGAGCCCTGGTGCCTGTTTTGGGAAAGCTGTCCCGTATAATGCTCTTATCTAATGTTGTCTTTACTTATCCTGTCTCATCTCATCTCATCTGTCCTTATTCAATCTTATTTTATCTCCATCACATCCCGTTCTTATCGTTCATCTTAATCCATCTTATTTTATTAGATCGTTAAAGTGAGCCGCAGAACAAAACAAACATTTTTCCATGCTATATCATCTGTTAGCATCCTATAATAATTGACAGTGTTACTAGATTGCACAGTCTTCACCATCTTAAATATACCCAAAGGCCCAAGTTGTGCTTTCATTGAAAGAGCCATTTCCATCAATTCTTGTTTCACTATGTAGTCACTATGTTCACCGTCAATTCTCATTTTGAGTTTCAGTTCGAAGGCTATGTGAACGAAAGCATTGTTGCTCACACTTCCTCTCACTCTGTCTCCAAATATACATGACCTTTTGGTTTTAAACCAAATAATGAATACGCGACACTTAATAATTGGCAAGCAGGGCTTTTGTGTGCGTGTGCGTGTGCGTGTGTGTGTTTGTGTACACGTGCGTGTGTATGTGTGTGTATGTTTGTGTGTGTGTGTGGCACACAGTCCTTTGTCATCGGGAGAAAAGGAAGCAGGTATATTTTTCGCTGACCTCCAGTTTGTGAGAGTTGATTGGTCCTGACCAGGAAGAGCTTCCTCCGTAGGCTCAGGTCCAGCCAGGGCCCCTGGCTTCAAGGGAACAGGAAAGAGTTAAACAATTAGACGCCTCAGCAAATAACGGCTGGGTGGTGCCTCGGGCGAATTCACCATAGCAGATCAGAGGAGATATGCTTCTGAAACATTGTTTGTTCTCACATCTTTCCACGTCTACAAGGACATATGTAGACGTCTTTTCACGAAATCATACAACTAATAAATACATAGACGGGGAGAGAGAGAGAGAGAGAGAGAGAGAGAGAGAGAGAGAGAGAGAGAGAGAGAGAGAGAGAGAGAGAGAGAGAGAGAGAGAGAGAGAGAGAGAGAGAGAGAGAGAGAGAGAGAGAGAGAGAGAGAGAGAGAGAGAGAGAGAGAGAGAGAGAGAGAGAAGAGAGAGAGAGAGAGAGAGAGAGAGAGAGAGAGAGAGAGCAGCAAAGAGGGCGTTTAAAGTAAAACACTTGGAGCAGAACTCCAGAAATGTTGGAAAGCTGGTGGATGTTGTCATACTTTAGGGTGGAGGCGAGAGAGCGCGGGGTTGAGGTCATCATGGCAGTGTTGGGGTATATGGGGGGGGGGGGGTGGGTGTGTCTGTGAATAAAATGTGGAATGGTGGTGGCGGTGGTTCCCATGCTCTGGAGATGAAGTCCTGCAGCAGCAGCAGAGCGGTGGGGGTGGGGTGGGGGGGGGGGAATAGCTGTTGCACGTACACACCAAGTTAATGTTGCAGGTTTTGCAGCTAAGGCCTGATTTGTAGGATGTGAGAGAGAGAGAGAGAGAGAGAGAGAGAGAGAGAGAGGAGAGGAGAGAGAGATAGAGGAGAGAGAGAGAGAAGAGAGAGAGAGAGAGAGAGAGAGAGAGAGAGAGAGAGAGAGAGAGAGAGAGAGAGAGAGAGAGAGAGAGAGAGAGAGAGAGAGAGAGAGACAGACTGGAGGGCCATAAAAATATGGACCCCTGGTTGGCTAGGCTTTAAACCAATTCCATTTTTCAAAAGCATAGTTTCCCCCTGATTAAACCCTTACCCGTACCAGTATATTTGATTTTCGTCAAGTTAAATGTCCATAATACAAGATAAAGAAATGTTGTTTTGTTGTCTCTCTCTTACTCTCTCTTGCCCTCTTGCTTGCCCTCTTTCTCTCCATCTCTCACTGTATATCTTGGTTAAATGATAGACACTCCTACAGTCTGGCTGTGTTCACAGACTGTTGGGAAGTCTAAAACCCAACCAGACCCTTCAGAAACGGGCTCGCTATCATCTCTGGTGCTGAGATGGTGAGCAAGCTTATGGCCATAGGAGAGGAGGGAGGAGGAGAGGAGAGGAGGGAGAGGAGGGAGGGAGGAGGAGGGAGGAGAGGAGGAGGAGAGGAGAGGAGGAGAGGAGGGTGGGGAGGAGAGGAGAGGAGGAGAGGAGGAGAGGAGCGAGAGGAGAGGAGAGGAGGGAGGAGGGGAGGAGGAGAGGAGGGAGGAGAGGGGGAGGGAGGTGGGGGAGAGGGGAGGGGGGAGGGGGAATTGGTGAGAGAAGAGGGATGGAGAGGAGAGTTGGGATGGAGGAGAGGAGGGGGAAAGAGGAGAGTAGTGAGGAAAGAGAGAAGATACCGGAGGACAGGACTGACGAGGAAGGACGAACGAGGGCAGTAGAGAGGAGGGGGAGGACGAGAGGGAGGAGGGGGAGAGCTGGGGAGGGAGGAGAAGAATGGAGAGGGTAGGACAGGGAAGAGCAGGAAAGGAAAGGAGAGAGGAAGGATAGAGAAGTTGGGAGGAGGTAGGGCGCGGGGGGGGAGAGGAGGGAGGTGTTCCTGGGAACGAGAGGGGAGAGTGAGGGGTCATGGGGTGATAACAGTGATAAGGACAGGCCACCTCTCCCCGGGTTGTGACGGTTAGCAGCTGTGTTCGCGTTGGGGGTGGATGACATCCGGTACCATATCTTCATCTTCTTTGTGTTCTTTTGTGGCGCGGCGACAGTTCCCCAGATGTCTGTGCTCTCCACATTACCATGTTGGGTATATTTCACAATCCCACACTCCCATTTCCATGCGAGATTGGGAAGTGAAAGACTTAAAAACATGAACGTATTTTTGGTGATACTAGAGAGCGGTTGAATTAGGACGAGGGTTAAGGCCAAGGTTGAGCCTTTATGATGACGCCTTCAAACAATGCAGCACATTGTCAAACGCATAAATCCTGAATTATGTTTTGGTGTGAAGACTCATGGGAATTGTAGTTGCTGCATGCTGGATTAAGGTTCAAACAGAACAGAGATGTAGAAAGATATACGACGGAGACTATAGTTGAACAGAGACTACAGTAAAAGAGTCTAGGACAGAGTCTAGAACAGAAGAAACTATAGTAGAACAGAGTCTAGAAAAGACACTAGAACAGAGGAAACAATAGTGGAGCCGAGACTAGAACAGATTCTAGAACAGTCTTGAACATAAGTGACTATAGTGGAACAGAGAGTAGAACAGAGTCTAGAACAGAAGAAACTATAGTGGAACAGATTCTAGAACAGAGTCTAGAACAGAATAAATAATAGTGGAACAGAGACTACAGTAAAAAAGTCTAGAACAGACACCAAAACAGAAGAAACAATAGTGGAACCGAGACTAGAACAGATTCTAGAACAGAGTCTTGAACAGAATAAACAATAGTAGAACAGAGACTAGAACAGAGTCTAGAGCAGAAGAAACTATAGTGGAACAGAGACTAGAGAAGAGCTAGAACATAAATAGCGGTAGGGGAACAGAGACTAGAACAGAGCTAGAACATAAATAACGGTAGGGGACCAGAGCCTTGAATAGAGGATGGAACAGAGGCTTTACTGGGAGGAGGAGTTTTAAAACAAGAGTTTTTCAATTCTAGTGAAACATTAATTTCTGTTTTACAGGAAGGTTCTCCATTCAAGTCTGTGGCGGAGCTGGCCGGAAGGTTCCGAGGTCATACCATAGCATCGCCGACCTCCAACGAGGAAGTACGCTCCGATGACCAATGTGTTGTTACGTCAAAGCATTTAGAGAACCTTAATATCCTATAATACTTAATGCAAGTGGATGATTCTAATTTGTTGCACATTCTAAATAAGTATTACTTATATTATATTCCGGTAGTTTTTGGATTTTGGTTATAAAGTGTGGTTCTAGAGTTTGGTTCCTGGTTGTGTTATATAGTACTATATCTTCTGGTTGCGTTATAGATTGTGGTAACTATCTCCTGGTAGTGTTAAAGTGTCTAACTACTTTCTGGTTGTGTTATAGTGTTGGACTAATTCCTGGTTGTGTTATAGTGTGCCACCTGGTTATATATGGAGTATGGTAACTCCTGATTGTGTTATAAATTGTGATATCTACTTCCTGGTTGTGTTATAGAGTGTGTAACAACCTCTGTGTAGTGTTAGAGTGTATAACTACTTCCTGGTTGTGTTAGAGAGTGTGTAACTACTTCCTGGTTATGTTGTAGAATTTGTAACAATTTCCTAGTTGTGTTGTAGGGAGGATAACTACTGCCTATAGTGTTTAACGACTGCCTTGTTGTGTTATAGCGTTTAACTACTGCCTTGTTGTGTTATAGTGTACTGCCTTGTTGTGTTATAGTGTTTAACTACTGCCTTGTTGTGTTATAGTGTTTAACTACTACCTTGTTGTGTTATAGTGTTTAACTACTACCTTGTTGTGTTATAGTGTTTAACTACTACCTTGTTGTGTTATAGCGTTTAACTATTTCCTTGTTGTGTTATAGAGGATTCATTTAAGGAAACTACCATGCGCTCTGAAGCTGGGCAGCCCGAGAGATGAGAAAGAGGGGGAGTCCCAGGTAGGTTGGGTTAAATAACATGACGCCACACAATGATATTTTGCAATACAGTATAATTCAAAATCTGTTCCTTGTGTTTATGCAGAAACCTGTGATTCTGTTGCCGAAACCTTTCAAAGTGAAGATAAAAAACAACTCAATCATTGAAAAACTGCAGGTGAGAGAGACGATCATTATTTTCATGCCCACAATAACAAATTTGGATAGATATAAGGTTGTATTATCGCCTGAGTGCTTTTATTAATTCCATTATGTTAATGGAGCAAAATGACAGTATACCTTCGATGGTCCTCCCTAACCTCTAGATCTCAAAAACACACACACACACACACACACACACACACACACACACACACACACACACACACACACACACACACACACACACACACACACACACACACACACACACACACACACACACACACACACACACACACACACACACACACTAACTAACCCGAGCTAACCCGACTACCCCCACTGCTGTACCCGGGCCAGGGCATGCATTAACATCTCCATGTAGATACCGTCTCTTAACCTAAAGTGTTCCAGAATGTCTCTAACCCTTTAAAGTAAACATTTAAACCTAAAGCAAACTTTACCAGTTTGCCCCAGGAACCAACCGTACCTGCTTTCAGATAAACAGAATTGATTGGATGACCGTAGGAAAATGTTTGTTACAAAACATTAGCCTTGCAGTGACATGTATGAAAAACGTTTAAAAACTCACCTCCTCTTTATATCATATCTCAGATGCTGAGCATAAGGTAATGTTTCTTCAAAGTTCAAACTACTGACAACAATCTGCATTTATACATTTAATTCAAACACAAAAACCAAGCTACCTCAATTATAATTAAAATTCTAATCATTATAATCGTAAAATGTCTTACAATCACATCAACGTAACCATTTAAACAGAAAAAAAATCGCTTCAAAACAAACACAGAGAGGCGGCTTTAGCGACCCTGCTGCCATCTGCTGGTGGGATAGTGTCACTGCACTGGGGACTGCGCTGTAATGGTGGGGGGCGGGGTTCTTCCCTGATAGCGGGACAATCTGCTCAGAATGACGGGTTTAATGGGATCAGGGCCCGCTGATCCTCTGGAGGGATGGTAGCTCTCATCAAGCTTTATTTAACCAGTCGTTCAGCGGGCAGCCATGGGACAGAAAGGCTGCCGTTTTTCACTCTTCTTCTTCTCGCCAGTGCAGGTAGGAGGGGGGGGCGATTATGAAACTTTGCCATGAGATTGGCGAAGGAAATTTGATAGGGTGTTGCTCGGGAGACAGGGACTGCGTGTTGTCATAGTAGCTGTGAGGGCCATAGGGGGTTTGTATGTGGGTTATAATCGTTCAGGACGCGGCAATAATCTCTGTGACGCAGACTAAACGGTTTAATGCGCATAGCTTTTTAAATAGATTCAACTCGTGTTGATTTAGATATTTTACTTTATTCAAAAAGGTTTTACAAAAACGCATTTGAAAAAATCGGTCAGTTAAATAATGGTAAGGCCTATAATTAAAATAAATTTCCCTATACATACAGAGCTATCGGCTAATTAATAGTAACATTGTATAGGCCTACATATATGTTTTGGTTCGATTTACTTTCATTTTAATTTAAACCTAAATTGTATTTATATTAGTGTCCAATACTTTCTGCTGTGAGCTGTGAACAAGTTTCCCATCAGTTATAAATTAAGTTCCAACTCTTAAGTCGACGGATCAAAGTCAAGTTTCCAGAATATTCTCACAGTCAGTTCTCTGTATGACAGCTATCCTACCTCTCCTTCTCCACCCAGGCCAACCTCGCCCTGTCCCCCAGCTCTCTGTTTTCCTTACCGCGACCCCCGAGGTTAAGCTCCGGACGGCCTGCGTCCCCTCGTCCCCTGCCCCAGTGCCCTGTTCCCCCGGTACCCCCCGTAGCAGCCCCCCACCACCAACACCACCACCGCCACATATCCGCCAGTCCAGCGAGGAGGAGGAGGCGGTTTGCTTCGAGTCCCCACCCGAGGGCGCACCCCTCCCCAGCTTCAACAAGGTAGGACCTCGACTGTGCCTCCAGGCTAGCAGACGGGTTGAAACAGGTCGAGAGACCGAGTCGACTCACTTTCCTTTTGTAAAGATCCCTGTGGAAAAAACAACAAATGGTGTGTCTCAGAGTGATACATTTGGACCACACTCTCCAAAAAAACATTTATAAGATATATATGACATGGTTTCACAGTATTCTGAAGAGGTTTTTTTCTTAGATCTGCTCAAATCCATAGCATTATACCACGCCACAATATCCTGTGCCTGGATTTACTATTACTATTTAGTCCTTCTGCAAAAGCGAATCACAGTGAGTTCAGATGCTACAACATGTCAATAAGGAGCAGGGAGGAGATACCGAGGTTGACTAATGCGGAGAATCGGGCAGAACCCAGTGGCTTTCAGCTGGACGTCAAACCGCCTAACCACTGCCGCAGCCTTCTGCCCCCACTTCCCCACAAATCAACCTGCTATAGTTTCTCTAGCAGTGTTTGCTGTTGGCGGTACGCAGGCTGTGAGCCAGAATAACCCTCAGGAAGTGGAGCGGTGGAGTTGTCACACCATCTCCTCGCTGTGACATCACAGTGACATCACACGCCACCGTGTCCACGGACACATGTGGCCCAGCGGGGGGGGGGGGGGGGGGGGGCTGCGTCTCTGAATAGCTGCAGATAATCTGGCAGAGGAAGAGGGCGCCACTCTTACCGAGTGCTGAAGGCGCTAAAATGGGTGTTGGGAGGTGGATCAATAATCCTGTTAGCCTTGTTAGCCTACAGGCAAGTAGCCTTGTTCTGCTCCATGAAACCATCACTGTTCCCTGTGGTCCACCAGAAAAATAACAACTCAGGGCTGAGTTTAAATGAGTTTCTTATGTTATTCTGACAGCCTTGTTTCGGTATGTTTGTGACAACATATATAAAGAATGGAAACCAATGCTAATTCAAATATGTATTTTGCAACATACACAGTAATGCACGTAGACTATAAATTCAACGTAAGATATGCAAAAAGTTTACACTGACGTAGTGACGTCCTTTATTAAGTAGCAAATACAATTTAAAATGATCCAGTGCTCTTGTTGCCAAGTTACATAAACATTTTATGTTTGTAGACGTGTGAATATTTGCACAAATTACTACAAACTACAAACTTAGTGTTCACTAACCAGCCATTTGAGATCTTGAAAGTTGTCAGTATGTAGTTAGGGACCATTTTTGATGAAATTCTAATAATAATTCTCCTTTTCCTTCTGGTTCACACAGACACGTGTACGCCTGTCCGTCAAGAGGCGCCCGCCCACCAGACGCCACCGCCAGTCCCTGGGAGAGGAGGGGGCGGGTGGCAACGCCCTGACTCCATGGCAACCGGAGCCGGCCAGTCCTGGACCGGAGCAGAACACGGGGGAGGAGGCGTCGGAACGCATGTCACAGGACCCTACCGCTCCCCTGAACCAATCAGAATCCAGGGAGGAGAACCATGCACAGACAGTTGGGGATGAAGACCCGGCTGAAAACGCTGAAGGTCGCGAGGCAGATCTGGCAACCCTGGGGGGTTGGGATGCTTTGGGGGATGAACGGCGACCCACTGCCTCGGCTGGCGTTTGCAGTGCTGCGGGGAAGGAGGAAATTACGGCCAAGAACGTATTGCAACAGGAAGAACGAGAGACGGCCTAGACTGCATAAATGTTTCCATGCAGTAAAGGAACAGAAAATACATCAGGGTTAATAAGTTATTTGATAGTTCAAAGATCAGTACACAGATGACAGAACTACAGATTAAAATATTCATAGAGCATCGAGTATCATCAGGCAAAACTATTTGTTGAAAAACTAAAATATTGGTTTAAGTGTGTGCTTGAAAGCCTTAGGTTTTGATGAATTTGCCCTGAGATTAAACTCTTATTGCCTTTGTCTCCATCTACCGGTCTTGTTGGAAAAAGGTTGGGAAATACAAATGTGGGAAATTACACCGAATCCCATCAGTCGTATTGAACATTTCCAAGAAACGTCGGTTCTTTTAGCGGAATTAGGAGTTACGATACAGTATATAACACATTTAGACTTAACTTAACCAGACATTATTGTACCTACATAAGTCTTGAACACCAGAATCAATCAAAAAAAAATATTATTGTTTATAACCATTAAGGTAATTTAATAAAAATTGACCATTTTCTCATATCAAAGATTTATACATGTGTGTGATCGGAGCCATATAAAACAGAAATGAAAAAAACATCGCAACTTCTCTCTTTTCCTGTAAAATGAGCACATGGGTGAAGTTCTTTGAAATGATTTCTTGTACTGTCGTTAAGAGGGTATTGTTACATGAGGATGACATTCATTTGCAAGGGAAATGAATGCACGCGCACACACACGCACACGCAAATAAGAACATAGCGTTTTGCAGCTGCTTATTTGTTTTAAACCGTCCAAATAGCGGCAGGTTGAATAGATCATAACAACACTCAATTTAGTTTAGATGCAAAGTGTCACCTATTCTATTCCTCCCACATTGACCTCTCCTCACCTCCCCCCTCCACTGGAGAGACAACGCCTTCGACGAAACTTAAGTCAGCAAAACTAAAAGGAATTCACCTGGCGGATCTGAAGTGTGTGTGAGAGGAGTGCTCTGTCACCTTTACAACTTTACTACTACAACAGCCTCAGAAGCAGGAATTAAAACTACGAACATCTGATCGACGCGAGGAGCAGAGCAACAGCCATTTACCTTAAATATCTAACTATGCCCTGATACTTCTGGGAACTTATCGGTGACTTGGGCAACAGGAATAGCCTACTTTCTCAAGGAGTTCCGGGTTTATGTAACACAGCTATAATTCAACCAGCGTATTGCCCGAAGTAGTGGACATGGAACTGCAGCCCTTAGGGACGAATAGGAGCAATGGCGATGGAGCAGATCATGTGTCCGCCAGTAAGCAGGTGGGTCCAATTGTCCTCATCTAGTGCTATCGAGAGGGGTCACACCATGGGTCCAGCGGTGCGCCGCTCCACACGCGTGTTTGGGTGCACTGCTGAATGCTGTTCAACCCTCGGTCCGATGGACTCATAGTCTAGTTTGGCTTGCAGACTAGACCTTGTATATTTATATTTACCCTCTGTCCGACAGTTTGTAGGCCTACTCATAGTTTGGTCTTCAGAATAGAATCGTAGGCTATATTTACCCTTGATCCGACAGTATGGGCTCATAGTTTAGATTGGCTCGCAGACTATAAAGACATAGGCTATATTTATCCTATAGCCTACTCCATGCCCCCGTAGTGTTTACTCAGGCCACGCTTTAGTGGATTAATTTGGTATGATGTGTCCGATCTCACCTTGTATTGGTTGTTTTGGTTTGTTGTAAGTAATATTTCGTATTCCAGTGGCAGTTTGGTTTGAACATTGAATGTGGGTTAATTTAACAGGCGCGTAGGGTCCTGGTCCTCCCATAGCAATATTTGTGCTTCATAATTTCCGTTAATGCTGGAAATGACTTTAATAGCCTACGTAAAGGAAAAGGGACAAAATCCAGACACCAGGTTACAATACAAAATATAGCCTGATGGATTAATCTGCAGCAAAGCTGTCAACACACATAGGCCTATTGGCATTTTACTCTTGTGTCCCCTGTGTTTGGGGAATTGTGCATGTGTGTTTTTGGGATTAAAAAAGGGGTTTGGAAAAATACCCGCACCTGTCGGAGAAATTGTTGAGTCTATACGTTTTAACTTTTTGATTGGCGGGGACAAATAAACGGCTTGTAAAAAATTAGTGCGCTTTACCCAAAAGTCAAGTTTGCTTGTTTATTTCTCTACATTATTTATGGGGGGTCGGTACCTCAGAAAAAGAAGTGAAATAAACATGTGGCGCATATTTTCTTGTCCTCCTCATTTGTTCGTGATAGAAAAAAAAATGCTGATTACACGCATAAACTTATTTAAAGAAAGCAGTGTTTGGATATGGAGTTGGAAGGAGACGTAATTTTAATGCCGTATTTTTCTTTCCGTATGTAGGTTCAAAATGGATCGACCCCTGCCGAGCAGAATCCACTGCTCTCCACGGTAAGCTGCGCATGCTTCATAAAATCATAATAGTGTAACATATTCCCCCTCATTTTTGTAAAAGATGTAAACATCGGTGTTATTGCAGGACAATCCCTGTCACGTTGTGTGTTGTTATTGTTTTGAATGAGGAATGTTGACTTTTACCTTTAAGGAAGACTGGAGGAATTTAAGGCATTCATTTCGTTTCAAGTTTAGTAAAGACATGTAGGAGTCCAAGGGAAGAGCTGAACAGAGCAGTAGGCTGTAGTGTATGTAAGGATCTATTACACATACGATGACTCTTTTCTCTTGAGATGATACCTCTAATAACCTCTTATCTTGTTGAAACCCCTCTCTTGAAATCCGTTTTTTTCATGTGGCCACCAAAGAACACACTCTTTATTTTCTAATGGGGACAATCTGCAGACAACAGTACAAGAATCTTTAGAGAGGTTGTAATGTTCTGGTCAGTGACCCAGACGATATCACAAGGTCTCGGCAACGCTGCACTCCCTCGTGGAACGGAACGAGGTCAAACCTCAGCCCGCAGTTCCTCTGAAACCATGTTTCTCTGTCTTTAACCCCAACAACAAGGGTCAGGTGTGTGTGTGTGTGTGTGTGTGTGTGTGTGTGTGTGTGTGTGTGTGTGTGTGTGTGTGTGTGTGTGTGTGTGTGTGTGTGTGTGTGTGTGTGTGTGTGTGTGTGTGTGTTTTGTGGGGGGGGGGAGCCATGTGACGCGATTGCGGGGAAATTACACGTTTGTTTTTTTTCCCTTCCTAAGTCTCCTGAGAGCAATGGAGACGCCATCATTCTGGTCGCCCAGGATGTCTCAACCGAGCGCTGCAAGGACAAAGTGGTCCGTACCGACCCGTTGCTTCAAGTATTAAGTGGCCTGCTATTAATATCAGGGCAAACATTTCGATTACTGTAATTATTGTAATAAGTTTTTTTGATTTTTTTCCATTGAGTGCGACGGCCCCTATTTATACTCTAGGGCCGTAGTAATGAACGGTTGGTTGGGTGTCAGTACGTCTGAATGTTTGTGTTGTGACGTAGGTTTGCGAGGTGGAGAGGTTGACGACAGCGCTCAGTGCAAAGGTCTTCTGGAAGTGTCGAGTGTGGATGGCCCTCCTCTTCCTCCTCTTCTTCATCGCTGCTGTAATCTTCATCTCTATAGTCCTGTGCTCAGGTAGTTACTCTGTTGATAACTTCTATAGAGTCAAGGGCGAAGGAGAGGGTGTTTGACTACCCGGCCTCATGGTTCTGGGGGTCACACCCCAATGTCTGTGAGGATACCTGTGGCCATCCCAGAGCAAGATGCTGATGAGAGTGCGCAAGCATGAGCACATTACCCCCATCCTCAACTCACTCCACTGGCTTCCGGTTTCCACCAGGATTGAGTACAAGTTTTCTCTCCTCACTCATCAATGTATCCATGGACATGCCCCCCCCCCCCCCCCCCCCCCACACACACCTCAAAGAACTTCTCAACCAACATAACACAACACGCTCCACTCACTCTAACCTCCTCCACATGCCCAGAACGCCCTCCCTGACACCTTGAGGGCACCACAATCCACTAATTGTTTTAAAAAAGGTCTTAGAACGTTTCTTTTTAAGAAAACCTTTGGCTCCCACTCTTAGATGTTTTTAAACCCCCTTTTTATTTTTATTTTTAAAATAAATAAATATATTAACAACACTGCTTTTAATCGTAGCCCTTTATTTTCGGATGAAAAGGGCACTATAAATTAAATGTATTATTGTTATTATTATTATTATTATTATTATTATTATTATTATTATTATTATTATTATTATTATTATTATTAAATGCCTCAGTCATACTGATGAAACTCAGGGGCTGATTGACACCTGGATTGGGAAATTGGGAAAATCAACGCATTGGGAAATCAATGCACATACAGGAGGTATCAACTTCTCCTAAAGCTGTGCTAAATCACCTCTGTAATAAACTGGTTTATACATCATCAATATTCTCACACTCCATAGACCTATATCTGAAATAACTAATGCATTTTTAATAAGAACGTCTAATGAATTTTGTACAAGAGTGAAGGTTTTGGGTTTTGAAACTTGATTTGTGTCTTCTCAGTCTTGCGTAAGGATCCGGACGATACATTTGACCGTTCATCCTATGAGATTCCTCGAGACTTCAACGGAACCTTTCGGCTAACCAATCAGGTGTCGGCAGAGGAGCTCCTCACCTCCTCCAATCAGAGTCAAGTCCTGGCCTCGCAACTTCAAAAGAAGGTTTGGCCTAACTGTACTCTAACTGTATAACAAGGAAAATGAAAATGCACCCGTTAAACCGGTTTCACGGCCTAATGGTGTCTTTGTGTCTGCCACAGCTCTATGGCCTCTACAGTGACTCCCCCGCTCTCAGTCGATACTTCTCTAACGCTGAAATCTACGACATCAGGTTATTGTCTCACAGCTCATCAGAGCCAGATTCTGTATCTTGCCTTAAAGTGTTTGTCTCTGTGTGTTGTGTGTGTGGAGGTCTATGTCTTTGTCTGTGTGTCTGCTTGTGTGTTTGTGTGAGTGTGGTTGTTTGTAGGTCTATGTCATTGTGTGGCAGTGTCTTTGTGTGCGTCTGTGTCGTTGTGCGCGCCGTCTACGTCTCTGTGTGTGTCTAGGTGCATGCGTATGACACCCTCTCTTCCTGTCCAACAATAGGAACGGCTCGACGGAGGCTGTGTTCGGACTGAGCTTCCTGCTGCCTCACGAGGACCAGGAGCGGCTGAGGAGGTTCACGTTGAGCCGCCAGCTGGTCTACAACGTCCTGCGCCAGGCCCTCTACGACCAGGACACCAACCCCCCCGGGGCCCTGTACATAGAGCCCAGCAGCCTCCAGATGAACTGAGGTCTTCCAGGGTCCCCAAGAACACCAACGAGAATGTGTGTGTGTATGTGTGTGTCAGGTTCAGAAGTGACTGGTAGATCGGCAGCCAACAGCCTCTCGTAAAATTGTAAAGGTCATGACACCACACTGCTTTGTCATGTTACTGTGGGTGCCTTCAACTCTAAGGAAGAGGAGTCTCTCTCTCCCTCTTCTCTCCCCAACACTCCCCCCCACAGAACACACTACAGTGTCCTATAATCCAAGATTTCCTCTAATTGGGGCCGACTACCTCACTAGATTGCGACTTCTATAAATGTTGTAATAACCACTACGCCATGTGCATCCATGCAAATGGTGGTAAGGCTGGCCCTTTGATTTCATTCACGTGATTGTAGTCAATTAATTGGACGTCCAGTACAATACAGATGAATTGTGTTTTTGCACCATGTTCACGACCAGATTGAATGTTTATGTTTGACTATCAACCAAAGTTTCTGGGTTTGATCCCCAATGTCCACAATCCTCCTGTAGACGTCCTAGATCAAGGTGTTCTACCTGCACCTTAACGACAAGAACCGGAAGACACTGGACGTTACCTTGGATGAAAGTAGCTGGGTTCGAAATTGTTCCCTATCAAGGATATAATGCAATGTATAAGGTGCTCGCCATTTTGTAGTGGCCAGAATTTGAGTGAACATACGATGTTCCCTACATGTTACTCCCGTATACCACAATGCAATGGGGTCATGTTTTCTAAACGTGATTCACTGACGCAAATGACGTTTAGAAATGTTAAGCGTAGTGTCCGAATTCTTGTTTGTTAGTTCCCTACATAGGGCTATATCATAAACACTATGTAGAGAGTAGTGAAGAACGATTTCAAACCCAGCTAGTGTCTGATAAATGTACATTGGTAAATGTAACATGGGTAAATGCAATGAGGCTCAATATTTTATATTAAACGTTTTATACAAGAAAGCGTTGTGGTGAATGATTTACATTCTCTTACAAGAGAAGAGAAAAAAAAATGCTAAATATTGTATCTATTTTAAACAGCCATTTTATTATCTCTATCACATTATCGTGCATTTTAGAAACAATAGGCCTACTTTTTTTTTTTAAAGGGCTCACATAAGCCTGTTCTTCTTGTGCATTGTACATTCTTACAGAAACCAATGCTTGCCAAACTGAACATGGCTTCCAGTGCCTAGAGTTCCTTCAACGAGACAGCAGTGTGGTCATGTTTGCGGCTGGTTTCTAATTCATTGGGGCCTTTTTAATGTATTTGGAATGAGGAATGCCGCCATCTGGTGTCGACCAGTGGTAGCGACCAAGGCCGTATATCAGGGCAATAATTACATGCAGGTGGGCACAACGAACAGTGAATGCCAGAGAGCCCACGGTCTTTTAGTACTCCCAACAAACTTTCGAATTTTTGAGTATCCAATCCACACAGCCTCCCGGACAAACTGCGTCAACTTCGACAGGCCAAATGGGTGCAGGGAGGAAATTGTAGGCAAGTACAAGAAACCCTCGAAGGCATTAACGCTGTAGCATGGACCTATAGGGCTTTAGCTAGCACCAAGCCAAATAATCTACTGACATAATATTTATTATATATTTTTTAGACCAATTAGACCATGTCATTTTCAGTACACACACATATTGTCTTATCTTTATCTCCTTCAAAACAAACAAGGATGAATAAACGAACTAAACTGTTAGTAGGGAAGCTTGGAACAGCTGTGTTTAGGGTGGTTGAAAGGTAACTTGGAACCACTTGTTCATCCAGACGCAACCTGTGGTAGGCTACCTACCCGACCCGCACCACGTGCAGTACGTAATGCAGGTGGTGCGTCCATAGACATCTTGTCTATGGGTGCGTCCAGGTACTGCAGGTGGTACGTACAGGAACCGCAGTTGATACGTGGAATTATATTCTTGATATGTACAATACAAATGTAAAATAATTAGGCATAGGTAATACAAAATACATATAGGCCTATTATAAATACTGTAGTATAATGGCTTGTTATTATTGAACAAAAATAGTTGTTTTGTTTTCTATCGCGGTTTCCATTGTAATTTTTCCCATTGATGTTTTGTATGTTGTTATTTTGTGTTATTAGTGTTATTTATTGTGACCAACATTAGCAACGTTTCTGACATTTTTTTTTCACTGTTTCCCAATGGTCATGGCCTTCCTGCAGTAATTATTGCGCATGTAGGGGGCGTTGCCACTCTCCATTGGCATTGGGCGTTGAGCCAATGCCAATATTACAAATATATTAGGGTCTACATCTATCTGTCTCTCCAGATTTTCTGGCCTCTTTGCCCCATGCTTCTACACATTCAGGTGTTTGTATGGTTGGTTTAATTTTGAAAGTTGTGTAGACGTACAAAAATTATTACAATGAACTTATAAACTAATAATTAATAAGATAATTACTCGCAATCAACTCATAGTTAATTAATAGCATATTCACAATATATCCTAATAGACATGATCGATAACTGATCAACTCCAAATGAATACCTTATCAATAACAGATTCACTAGATCCTGGACACAATGCCCAATAAACACCTGAGCTGTGATGTGACTCTGGCTGAGACCGCCTTAATGCAGGCTTCAGACCACGTAATCTTCTGTCGTTGGCGCTGCTAAAACGAGCAGGCTAATCGTTTGTGGGCTGGCAGAGTTAAAACGCTGTCCGCTGTGTGCGGTGGAAAGCATGCAGGGCTTCGAGGCCGTGATCTCGCATCACGGCGGGTCAGACGATCAGGTCACGGGGGTTAGGATAAAAGGTAGAACGTAACCAGATCGTAATCAAAGGGAGACACACCGGACCAAGCCGATGCCTCACGGTTCACGCTATATTCATCTGATAAAAGAGTTGATCAAATGAATGTCGTGCTGTGTAGAGAGCGGCAAGAGAGTGCCTTTTTTTTTGGGCTGCCTATTTTCTGCTACTTTATCTCTCTTGACAACTCAAATTAACCCAAGTAGGCCTACAGCCCGTTTTTGCATTTAGTTGCAAGAAACGTGCTTTATAATATTTGATCGAGAATCTGGTGGCTGGAGTCAAGGATCGTAACGGATGTAAAATAATCATCTAGGTTTTTACTCAGTCGTTGTGTTACTTTCTTATCGTCAAAAATGACCCACTAACATGAACATTCAGTGAAGCAGACAAAGAAAGGTGTAAGACAGGGTTTGTTAGTGAGCACAGGTCACTTAAAACAGGTAGGTTGTTGGATAGTAAATACAGCACGGGTCACTAAGGAACAGGTAGGTTGTTGGATAGCAAATACAGAGACGGGTCACTAGGAGCAGGTGGGAGCCACACCCTGAACACGGATACGTATCACTAAGGACGGAGCAGGTAGGGGATTAGGGAACACAGAGACAGGTCACTTACAGGGCGGGGTTAGGCGGTGCATTCTCCGATGGCGGAGTGTGCAGATAAGGGGATGCCTTACTGGTTGCCCTATTTAGATGGCAACCCAATTTGACCCTATTGGTTTGTGAGTGCGCTACAGATGCATCTTTTTAAATTAGTCCTCCGGAAAGATCAGCTGAGGCAGCACGTGCGGCACGTGGTTTCGCGTTCGAGTATTTATTAGTTTCTTAAATTGCTTAAATGTTTATTTGAAAGAGTGAGGCTATTACAGAATGATGGAAAGACATAACCTTTTGACAGTTTTGTTATTCCTATCCAATCTAAGGTCAACTACGTCTCGTTTGTTGTGGTTCTACCGGTCAGGTTGTTTCTACAGATATCTTTCCCCTTCCTCTACAAACATGATCGCTGCCTCCACGAACATGATTCCTTGAAACAAATTAGAGGCAGGAGAAAACGAGCTGCTCCGTTCACTCCGATTTGGGCTTGTCTGCCAACCTACTTTAGCTGTTAATCTAAAGTCCGAAGACTTAATGTAAGCAGAATTACATTCTAATGGTGATTACACACCTGTTGTACACATAGTGTTGCGTGATGGTTGATGGTGGGGCTCCTCCCATCTCCCCCCCCTCCTCCCCAGATGATGTCAGGCTTTGGGAGGGATTACACCTGAGAGGAACTCCCTAAATATCTTACAGGGTTTCCCTCAGATCTAATTAAGGCAAAGTGGTTGTTGCTATCCATATCTTTTTTCTTTTTGAATTTCCCTGAAGGAGCATTCCCAAGGGATCAATAAAGTTTCTATCTTATCTTATCTTATCTATAATGTACAGTCAAGAAAAGTACGTTAACATTTTGGAATTTCATTGTTTTCTGAATAGATTTGTCCAAAAATGTGATCTGATCTTCATCTACCTCAAGGGTATTGACAAACATAATGTGTCTAAAAATAATACCAAAAAATTATTATCTTTCATGTCCTTATTGAACACAGTCATTCAACATTCAAAATGGAAGTGGAAAAAGTAAGTGAACGCTTAGAATGGATAACTGGTTACATCACCCAACTTCTACACAGTTTCAGCTGACGTTTCTTTACCTCATTGATGAGTCTTCGTTGTGCTCTTGGTGTCATTTTCAAGGGGCGCCCACTTCTTGGTAGAGTACCAACGGTGACAAAGTGTCTCCATTTGTAGATTGTTAGCCTAACTGTTGACTGGTGAATTTCCAAAGTCTTTGAAATAACTTTGTAACCCCTGCCAGCTTTACGTGAATCAACAATTCTTGATCATTGAACTTGTGCAGAGCAAACTCCAAGAGTTTGAGTGTTTTTTATCAGTCAAAGTAGCTGTAGTCCACACCTCCAAACTTATTATCTGAACAAGACTCCATTTGTGCTTAAACCTTACTCCAATTAGATTTTTGAGGTCATTAACTCAAGGGTTCACATACTTTTTCCACAATCACTGAGTTTTTTTTGGTTGTTCTCAATAAAGACATGAAAGTTCAAATAAATGTTGTGTTATTATTTTAGACACATTTGTCAATACCCAATATTTTTATATTTGAAGAAATACAATGGAACATTTCAAACGTAACAATAGAACATACAAACTTTGGGCTAATTTAGAAACGTAACCCTTAAATCACTGAAGACGTACAATATTATGGGTCGAGTATGAGCAACCCATCCACACATGCATACAACGAAAGCATGTGCGAATGGGTTTATATAAATGGCTCTACAAACGGTCACTGTGGAGGAGCAAAAGGTACATATGACCCTGCCTGCAGCCCATCCTCCAATACCATGTATTCTGGAAGTGGTTCCCACCCCTGAAGCTGCGTGCCAGGTAACTCCAAGGCGTTCCTGGAAGACTTATCCCATTAGAGGGGTTTATTTCCCCCTTGAGACACTAGAAGACTAAGAGATCATGCCAATGACACACCACCGGCTTCTGTCAGCCCCCAAGCACTCCCTCCTCAGGTGATCTCCATCTATCCCGCCGTCCCCACCCGCCATCCACCCTGGTACCGCCCGTAGCCGCTGCTCTCCGGGGACATCCTCGGCTACCGTCGTCAGCAGAAGAAAGGTGTTCATCGATCGAGAAGCAGACGATATGGGTGCCCACGGGTCGAACCTGGACGCCATCTTGGAGGAGGACATGCATCACTGGTACAACAAGTTCATGCGGGAGTCGCCATCGGGTCTCATCACCCTGTTTGAGCTGAAGAGCATGCTGCAGATGAAAGGCATGACGGAGGAGGCCAGCAGCTATGTGGACCAGATCTTTTTAACCTTTGACATGGACGGGGTAAGAGGACCACCTTATTCATGCTTTAGGGGTTACTCTATTCTGTAGAAGGCCTTGCACTGGTCCCCATGATGGTGAAACAATCAGCGGATGTCTAAGGAGGCTAAGGAAGAGCGTGGCACGGCTAATGTCATGAGCTAGTGCCGTGTGTTTTTCTCTTGGAGATGATAGCCAATACTGCTGTTTATTCCAAAAGAAATTGATCATATATATTATGAAATCATTTTTGGAAAAGTTCAAGAGCAAGTCTAGTGTGGAGAATATTAAAGGTATAAAGTATAAAGCAAGGCTTCACCACAAAAAAAGAACAATATTTTTTTTTGTCTTCCAGGCATCAAGTTTCATGGTGCATTCTGTGCTTTGTCGTTCTCTACAGGACGGATACATAGACTTTGTTGAATACATTGCAGCAGTGAGTTTACTGCTCAAAGGGGAAATCAACCAGAAACTCAAGTGGTACTTCAAGCTCTTCGATCAAGATGGGAATGGAAAAATCGACAAGGACGAAATGGAGACTATATTTAAGGTCTGTGTCCTTTGAACGGCGTGAAGAGACCCTCAGCTGTGAAGAGCAGTCCTGTCTCTGTAATCCTTTGTTTGTGAAGCTTAAGGTCCTAATGGGGGAGTTAACCTGTACATGAACTAGACTATTACGTGTAATCTCTGTGATCTTGGGTCTTCTTGTAGTTATTTATCGCTTTGCTTTCTATTGCTTTCTTACGGAAAAACGACTAGGGACACGCGTGACGTGAAACATAATTAAACTTTATAGTCCGAATCGGAGTTTAAAAGTCACAATTATGGATGGGAACCACACGCTGACCTACGGGAGATACAGAAGGAGAGCATTAGGCCACGCGTGCATTTTCTTTATAGTTCTGAGATTAAAGTCAGAATTCTGAGAATAAATTCAGATTTTAATCCCTGAATTCTCAGAAAGTTCACATGTGGCCCTAAAGCCTCTTCCATACTTTCTCAATGACCTAAATCACAAAGTAGGAAAAAAGGCAGCTGAAGAAAGCCTTTAGCTTGCATTTAAGTTACCTCGTCATGGGGCGTGCTCTGCTTTTAAGTCTTGCAGCAAGCACCTGTATCAGAAGTGACAATCAATGGATTCACTGACATGACTTTAAGGAGTGAGGGCATCTTGCTCAAAGTTGTTTACATGAAGACTGGAGATGGGGTTCGAACTCAGAACCTTTTGAGTCCAATACCCTAGCCACCAGCGACTACACTATCCTATCCTGCCCCCCCCCCCCCATGTGATTCATTTTAATCCTCACCTTGTTGCAATGCTGATTCTCCAGCTAAAAAGTGGATTTACTTGCATCAGTGATGCTACCGCTAACTGACGGCGTTGTTGCTCCTGTAGGCAATTCAAGACATCACTAGGAGTTACGAGATCCCGCCGGAGGACATTGTGACTCTAGTTTATGAGAAGATTGACGTAAATGGAGAAGGTAAGCAGCCTGAATGCACTTTAGAACAAGAGCAAGCCACACTAACATATTTACAACTGGCACATATAACATGAGGACCTTAGACGGTAAAATTAGTCGTGTGTCTATCATTTTCTTAAAGCCAGCTAGTACAGAACCTCACAAAATGTATGGCAACAAAGGCCTCATCTAAAAGAAGAAACTGTATATACACGTGCATTTCTTGTATAGCTCATAGAAAGTCCCCCAATATCTAGATTGTTCAAAGGAGCAGGCATTCAAACGCATTGACCACAGGAATGAATAGTCGCATCACGATGAAACGAAGATGGCTTTGTGTTAACGGTATCTTTCTCGCTGAAGGGGAGTTGACCCTGGAGGAGTTTATCAGCGGAGCTCGTCAGCATCGGGACATCATGGACATGCTCTCCAAGATGATGGACCTCACCCACGTCCTGGAGATAATCGTCATGGGGCAGAAGACCAAAGCTATCAACTGACAAACCTCTGTAATTCCCAACACGGGGGGATTATCAATGGAAGAGAGAAGGGTTTGGGAGGGGTGGGAAAGGCTGGATTTCAAAAGGCAAACCGCAGAGAGCTTCAAGTGCCAAGTTTTGTTTTTGTTTATCTCTGGGGAAGGATTTTGGATGAGTTGGACTTTGATCAGTAGTCTGAAAGATAGGTCTCTGTTTGACTCTAAAGTTAATCCAGTCCTCTTTAACAGATTCACCTGCGTGTGTAATGCAAAGCATCCGGGGCACCTTCGGTTCTGTTTTAGGTTGCATGGATACCGTTTTAAATGGTAGTTCTTTCAAAGGTACGAATAGATCCAGAAACCCATGGCCAGTATGACGACGCACAAGATGTTTAGTAGTTTTGATGAGATGTTATTTCAAATAGACGAACATGTTGCCTTATCCATCAATACAATCCGTTTTTGATTTTATATTCACTGCAGTCTTGTGATCTTTCCTCAAAAGTTCGATGGGAACTATTGGCCAACGTATTCTACCACTTATAAATTATAATGGTAGGGAGATACATTTTTGCTATCACAGAATGTTATTTGGCTTTCTGTGACGCAAAACAATGTACTTTCCTGAAGTGTGAGGCATACATTGATGGTAGGCCATCCTGTGTGAAATGGAATATAGCGCAAGATTTATTTAGGTAGGAGATGTCACCTGCATTTTGGGGAAAAACCAGTGTGCTTAGTGTCCAAGACGTTACATTAGATGAATCTACCTATCCTAGTAACTCTAAGCCTCTTATCAACAGCTTGCTAAATGGTTTAACATAATGTCTAACAAGTCGGGGAAAGGATTTCATTTATAGTGAGCCTGCAAAGCTTAGTGTCCACGCAAAGGTTAGTTTCCATTAGTAGTTTGCAATTGATGGCAATATTGCGAAATACACACGCATGCAAGCGCACACGCACGCATCCAAATAAATCCTATTTATTCCCAGTTTTCTTTACCACCCTGCAGTATAATAGCAAGATCATCCAGACCCAACATGTGTTCTGTATTCAGATTTCGGAGGGCTGCTGAAGTTCAAGCTACCCAAGTTCAAACACATTATCTGTGCCATGTTTCATGCAAACATGTAAGCTGAGGACTTGCCATTTTTAAAACGTCATGTTCTGGACATGACCTTTGGTAAAGGCAGAGCCGAGCCCCCCTCTAGACGAATCCCCACAAAAGGAGGTCCTTTATGGAAATGATCCATCTGTGTAGTTAATGATTTAACAAGACATGCAGTGAGTTTCTGGACTTTCAGACACTATTTCAAGCCCAGAGAAAGTTCAAATGAAGTAAATCAAATATAGATAAGAACTTGACCGCACATAGCCTCCACAATGCACCCCGACATCTAATCTGACCTCAAGAACCACTCCCAGAACAGGCCACCTTTTGCATCCTATAAAAGCAGCTCTCTGCGCTCGTGGTGCTTCGCACTGCACGCAGGCTTTGCCCTCCTTCACCACCGCAGCAGCAGCCAGGCCAACCACCTCACACCGTTAACCATGCAGTTGGCCGACAACAGACTCAACAAGAACAGCATGGTGCTGGCACTGAGGAGGTACAGTGCTGCCGTGAACCACATGGAGCACACGGTCCTCCTGCCCAACCTACTGCGGGACGTCCCCTCCGACGACATCTGGGACGGAGAGGTGGAGGAGGAGGCGTCTCAGGACCTGTACCAAAACTATCTGACCCTGAAGGCCATCAAGGTCACGGTGGAGAGTGGACTGATCCCGCTGGACGACCGACGATCTGCCAAGAGGAGAGCGGCGACGCCGAGCCTGACCTCAGGGTCCCTGCTGGAGGCCGACCAGGAGGCCCTGTTTCACTTCCACCTGAGCGGCCTGTTCTCTGTGCTGGGTCACCTCACCAAGAAGTCCCAGAGCCTCACGGAAAAGTACCAGGAGATCATTGGAGTGGCGTATTGAGACGATGAAATGTGGACTTTGATGCACCTTGTTGAAAAGCCCCAGAGCGGGGTTCATATGTTGCATATGATGTAGAATATAGCTCAGAATGTCTCGGAAGAAACTGTTAACAACTGTTTACATGTAATGGTGAAACTGATGCCGGCGGAATACGGAAACTGAATAAAAAACGTTGCCAGAAATGTTGTGCATTGCTGTATTTTGTGGGGCTTGTGATTTATACCTTTTCCCTCTTTGCATTCAATGTTGCAATATCTGTCATCTGTGATTTTTCCATATTATTCATTACGTAATCCAAGAGCACACCAAGTCCAAACTAAAAGCAATTTAATGTTGAGTTAGTAGCAGGTTTGTATATTTGTTTTGATAGCCTTTATAATTTTTTCCTAACTTCTAAAAGGAATAATAAATAGAAATGAGAGTGCTTTTTAAATCCGATTTTTTTTAAATTTATTTACATAGATATTTCACAACAAGTAATAGAACAAGTTTGCATCACAGAGTGGTGGGTGGGAAGGTGTTCTTCAGCCAACTGTTCTGCCTTGTCCTGTCCAATCGGTCGCCGGTGTCTAGCGGACGGGGTGGAAGGGCTCGGTGACCTCGGCTAGAGTCTTCTTCTCTGATGGGTCATAGAAATTAAACACATGAACAACGCGATTACTATTTAAATCAGTAGGCTGCTCAAAGCTCTCTCGATTATTCATTTTAACTCCATAGCACTACCATTTTATTCAACCCATAACTGAATGACGGTACAATACTTATAAAGTGCTGTGTAATCCAACTCTAGAACAGGGGGCTAGATCTACATTAGACCATTATCCACAATTGTATGTTGGTCACCGCATAGAATTATGACTCAAAGTGCAGAAAGACCTGACACTACCTTCTAAAAATATATATATATTTGGGACTTTTTTATATTGCTAAATCACCATAGCAACAGCATACATGATAAACCGAGGAATCCATCTTACATAATCAATATGTTAAGTAAACGTCGTTTTTTTTATACATCCTGATTTCCCATTTCCAAAATTGTCGACTTGCAATGGATTATCTTAAGCATTCAGGGAGGATATTTGGCTACACTAGAGTTAGAGACATATTGGTTGAAGTGGGAACCAAAGCTTTAATATCTACCTGCCCTGTTAAAAAAATATCCTTAAAATTTGATTTGAGGGTTGTGATTAATGTCCCAAATATGGTAATGTGTGTAATGAGACCACTGCTGTATAGTTTTGTGATGTGAAGGAATGTTCTCTAAACTGCTTCTATTCAATAACAACATTTGATTTGTCTTTTCTCTAATTGTTGGCTTCCTACACTTACTCAGCTGTAACTGGAGACCTAACTGGCATTTTAAACACCATTGATTTACTTTAAAAGGGGTAGACAGGTATGCTACTTCATTTCTTCTAGAGTTATTAAATAATGGATTATCCTTTGCACTAACAGGACAAACAGTTTAAGTGAAAAAGTAATGCGTTATAATAGTACATGCACTACTCAGGCCCAACCAATAGGATAAAGGTGTTTACCACTTCTTGGAAAGGCGTCTGGGTGCAGGCTGATGTACTGGTACATGTCTCGGTCGAGTTTAGAATAGATGTAGTTCTCGTATTTGGAGATGTGGTAGCCAAGGAACCAACCAATGGTCGAAAATAAGACCTGTCGATGGACACCTTTAAAAAGGGGGAAAAAAATGTAAATTTAGCAATTTTGCGATGAAAACATTGTTGTTCCTGTCAGGTTGAAAACAGATCCTTGTGTGTTGTTGTCAGATGTTCCCAGCACTGCGGTAACCTTTAGAGTTAAACCAATAACAAAGGCCATTCACACGCCTGCTTCGTGAATCATCATTATACGAACTTCTGGAGGTCTTCCTTTTTCAGTGTCCAGAATATATATATACATATATATATTGTGTGCACGCTGTAGAAAACCTTACAGACGTCTCACCTGATTTGAGAGGCGGCCTGTGGCAGAAGGCGTTGTGGAGCATCGCTGTACTCCAGCCGACGAACCCCAGCCACACCGAGTTCCTGTTCACAATGTCGGGGGGCGGCAGGACCTTGGCCTCGTCCGGTACCAGACCCATGTTTGAGACCTCCCGGTACCGAGTTTATTGATATTAAGAGTATGATCTCCTCTCCCGGTTACCAGCTCTCAACTCAAGGGCAATAGGGTGCAACACGGAAACGTCGCCGGTGGAAACACGCAGCCGGTTGATGGGTTCCGCTCGTTTATTGTTTGGATTTTTACTTTATGCGATTTATCTTCTTAATGAACTGTGTGTAAAGGTGTGTATTTATGAAATTAATTCAATTAATTATAGCTTCTTTAAAACGGTTCCATTAGTATGCCACTTGCATATTTATTTCAATTAAATTGCTTCGGGGTAGCAACTTTAAAAATAAGATAAATAATCTAAAATGATGGCAAATATATAAATATATCTGAGCATAATTTGACAATATGGATGGCATAGAATCATATTTTTTTTCAATTGACCGTCTTTTGTAATCTATCTGATCAGCACAGTCTAGGCAAATCAGGGACTGATGACATCATTGGAAACGCAGTCCTCCTCGCTCTCTGACTTCGGAGAAGCTGCAGATGATGAGGGATACGCCAAGCCCAGCTGTAGCCGAGCCTTCTTTCACGCTTTCACCGATGCATACCAAGTAACGTTACAATTGGGGAGTGTCCCCCTTGTTTTGGTGAGTAAAAAACCGAACGATTTACTGTTGAATCCGCCCAGGGTTGAGGTTTTATGATTTCTTCTCTTCATGCATTTCATTTTCTCCTAGTGCCAAAATGGCCAGTGGGACGGTAGCTCTCTAGTTCTTGCTCCAATTGCTATCTCCGTTGCTCTTCCACCCTGTATTAGACAGGTTAGATTACACATAAAGAGTGAAATAACTAGAGATATTTCCCTGCATGAATGTGTGCATCCTCGTTTAGATGCTAAGTAACGCCTCGTCATGAAATACACTTAATTAGGAAACAAGGGGTTTAAAGGCGATCCTGAGAAAGCCACACATTTCTGGCATACGTTAGATTGCATAGGATTTTTCAATCTACGTTAATATAAAACAACATAACCCTTCGGATTGTAAATTCATTTATGCTGTTTTATCTGTGGTTGAAAATTCTAACTATCGCTATTGTCATGTGATCTGTTTCGGTTATTGATTCGACTCGATAATGTCATCATGATCATGTGTCAGAATAACAGACATGGGTTTGTTTTCACTGAATCAAACCCCGCATTTCTAATTACATTGGACTTTTATAACGTTGTTATAATGTTGCAATTTTGGGGGTGTTTTCTCTCGGGAAGCACCCTAGGGTGCCATATGCAGCCATAAACCACAGATAGGCCCTACAGTACACACTCTCATACATTCATAGGTAAAGCATTTGCGATGCAGCTTTGTCATTAAAGTCAGAACATAAGTTTGTTGTAGCACATTAAAAAAAACCCTTTGAGCAAGGCTGGATAATAAACGGTAGGAGGCCTTATTACATCAAGCTTATTTCTGACTATACATACCAGTGTCAACGGCCGGCAGTCGGTGAACTACTTACATATATATTGTAGATGACTATGATTTAAATAATACACAGTTAATCTAGAATAATTAATGCAGATTGTAACATTATCAAAAATGTATTGCAAGAATATCTGATACCATACAACAACAATGTGATTGTGAATGTAAGGCACAACCTCATATTGCTAATAACAGACTAACACCTATCTAATGTTGTTAATAAACTAGTTAATGAACTTGTTTATGAACAAGATAAAGTAGGCAGTACTGTTTTGCATTATTTTATATGGGTACCTAATTGTGACCATTGCCAAATGTTGGCAGTAACAGGGATAATACAATAACTTTGATGACATTAGGTTGGGTTAGACTGGCTGGATTATTTCAATTAGAATCAAAATGTATTTTTTTCATTAGATGGCGTGTGTCCAATAGGCCTATATAGCCAACCCGGCCACCCACAGAGATTGTTCACCCTCACATTACTGTAAAGTGTTTTTAGCGAAATGCATCTGCGAGCATATTATTATAATGGTATATAATATTATATGGCTTTGTCATTTCGATCTGTGTTGTTTTGAGTTCTGAGAGCTCTTGCTGTTTTCCTTGGTCTGCACAGACTCTGTTCGTCTCGTTCGACGCAAGCAAAATGATTCGTACACTGAGAAGCTAAGATCTTGTGACGTTGTCTCAGATGTGAGGAATACAATGTAAAATGCTGTCCACTAATCATGCATATTCGAATGGCAATTTCAGACGTCAGTGCATTTTTGCCTAACTCCTACCTGCTCCCGAATGACCTGTCTCTGTCTCTGTATTGTATCTCTCTCTCTCTCTCTCTCTCTCTCTCTCTCTCTCTCTCTCTCTCTCTCTCTCTCTCTCTCTCTCTCTCTCAATCAATAACTTCTCTCTCTCTCTCTCTCTCTCTCTCTCTCTCTCTCTCTCTCTCTCTCTCTCTCTCTCTCTCTCTCTCTCTCTCTCTCTCTCTCTCTCCCCAATCAATAACTTAACCTCTCAGAGTCGGAACAGAGGTGCTAACATGCTGCCTGAGCAAGCAGCAGAGTGTTCATTTGAACTGAAGTGACAGCAGCTTTCCATTCAGTGGTTTTCCATTACGGAGATCAGGAGCAAACATCTGACGGGCTTGCCTCTTTTACATCGTTATTCAATGACGTTAGTTAACAAGACAGAAAATAATCAACATAACAAATCCATCTTGATAGTGAATTTGTGATAACGTTGCATCATTCCAGCTCCATCTATTCAACATCTAGGCCCTCAAGGCCATCGATCTAAAATGGCTCTTTAATTCACCACGCATCCTTCCTGTGATTCTATCCCTCCTTTCCGCCCACAGCCCAGCCAAGATGAGCATGGAAGACTATGATTACCTGTTCAAGATTGTTCTGATCGGGAACGCCGGCGTCGGGAAGACATGCCTTGTCCGACGCTTCACTCAGGTCGGTATCCGTGGCAACTAGGGCTCAAAATGTAGAGGGTAACGTAGTCAGCCATTCCGGCTGACTGGACCAGGTTGCCGGTTAGATTCCGCTGCCCCTTCTGCTGTTGAGAGTCCTGAGGTGTCCTTGAGCTAGCTTTGCAATCGGACCCCCGATGAGAAGGGTGTCATCTTGAATAACTGTCTTCTCTGAGTTCTAGTGCTACATGGCCAGTGGCCACATAAGTTATGACGGGCTTTGGGTGATCCCAGCGGTTCGCCCTAAAAGTGCAACTCACAAGTTGTGATGTTGATCATCCATGACAAGCCTTATTAACCCTATGGTGACATCAAACATGGGAGTGTATGATGTCACCATATTGTGCGATGGATAGGTTGGGATTCACCAGTTGGTACAGTCCACCTGGAAGGGGTGGTCGGTTGATCTATCCATCCTATGTCAGGGATGAAATAGGAACCCCTTTATAGTCCAACCCATCTTGAATGACCCAACCCTTCACCCGCAATCATTTCTCTGTGGTTCTCAGGGTCTCTTCCCTCCAGGCCAAGGTGCTACCATCGGAGTGGACTTCATGATTAAGACGGTCGAGATCAAGGGGCAGAAGGTGAAGGTAAGAGAATCTCCGATTACTCTGACTTATTACTTTGGTGGGTCATCATCTGACTCGTGCACTTGTTTTTTTTTTTGCTCCTTGGTTAAGAATTTACTTTGTTGTTATGCTTCGCTTTAATACACTACAAGAGTTAAACTAATTGTAATACAATGATTATCAGAAATTTGTGGAATGGTAATAATAAGTATCTATTTTATAACTAGCCTTGATTTGGATAAATGCTGCGTGTGTAGCTAAATGTGGCTAAATGTCAGACGCAAATCTCATTCCATCTCTCTCTTCTTCCTCGACGTCTCGGCTCCCAGCTGCAGATCTGGGACACGGCGGGCCAGGAGCGGTTTCGCTCCATCACACAGAGCTACTACCGCAGTGCTAACGCTCTCATCCTGACCTACGACATCACCTGCGAGGACTCCTTCCGTTGCCTCCCCGAGTGGCTGAAGGAGATCGAGCAGTACGCCAACAGCCAGGTGGTGACCATACTCGTCGGTGAGGAAAGCCAACGGCAGCGCTTTGGTCCTCTCTGTTCTCCTGGAGGCTGGGTTTCAGTGTTGGGTCAGGGGGAACAGGATAGGGATAGGTTGTTTACCTCCCGGATGAAAAGGTCCCTGGTCTATGTTGGAAACCTTACCAAAGATAAGATGCAGTTTATAAAACAGGACATTATGGTGTTGCAGCATAAACACAGATGCATAAAAACTACAAGAAATATAGAGAAAATAATGAGCATATACAAAATAGGATTAGTAAAGGTGTAGATGCAAAATTGTACGTACATAATATCCAGAGTTGAAGTAGCTACTACTGACAGTATGTGCTACATCACTGCAACTACATTGTAGTGTAGGGATAGTGTTCTCGTTAAGGTGTTTGACTCCCGGCTGAAAGGTACTGGGTTTGATTTCTGTCCACAATCAAAGCTGTGGGCATCCTTGAGTCAAGATATCCTTACAAGCCCTACCTACTCCTTAATCACATGAATTCAATTTACTTTAATTTACTTTAAAATGTAAATGTTATCATGAGAAAGATGTTACGTGAAGAACAACGTGCATCTGTCTTCTAAAATAAATACTTAATTAAATGTAATCAACTGCATTGCTCACAAGAACTTAAGATCCTTAATGCGTACTGCAGATTACAAGAGAAAAAAAAAAGTCTTTTAGCATGCTTAAATAAAAAAGCAACCGTGTTTTGTTCCTCTGTATACTTAGCTGTCCCACTTTAGGGACAGATTTAGGGTGAAATAAATGTAGTCAGCAGCTGAGCTCTCATGAGTTTAGGTTCACATTTAGGTGAACCTAAACTCATGAGAACTCATGTTCACATTTAGGCTCACATTTAGGTTCACTTCACCAGGTTAAAATAAGTTCCAATCCCATATGCACACACCTCAAAATGGATTTGGAGAAGACATTCAGGTGTTATTTGTTATTTCGATGGGATTTCTGTGAATGGATTTGTTCCTTCCGAATGTTCAAAATACTTGATAGCACAACGTAAGTTTCTTATACAACATTCATTTGAGGTTTTGCCTCATGTGAATGATGTTTGGATGGTGTGCGTAACGCCAAATGTAATCGATTCATTCAAATGATATGTATCATTTTATATTATAACCGTATATGATAATTATATATGGACAAGGATGAAGGATGAAACTACACCCTTTCCTCTACAGAACCGACACAACCAATCTACAGAGGGTAATCACCCACTTCCTGTCCCCCAACAGGTAACAAGATCGACCTGGCTGAGAAGCGGGAGGTGAATAGACACCGGGCGCAGGACTTTGCCGAGTCCCAGAGCATGGTGTACCTGGAGACCTCGGCCAAGGAGTCGGACAACGTGGAGAAGCTCTTCCTAGACCTGGCCTGCGAGCTGATCCGGGAGGCCAAGCAGAACAAGCTGGACAACAGCGATGCCGCGCCCATGCTGGGCGAAGGCAAGAACATCAGCTACCTGAGCTGCTGTAGTATCAACTAGCAGCCCCAGTACAGCCCTCCTCAGGGGGTCGGCTGGTGGACAACATGGTCTGCCATGGAGCAGTCAAAACACGCCCACCCAAAACCGACCCCCCCGGGGGGCGAGATGAGGCTTGAAGCATCTAGGTGTTATTCTATCGCTATTAAAATCCCACCCTGCCTTTTCTACCAGGGATTGCCGGTGGTCTTCAATTGGCCAGCCCGGGAACCAATCTGTTATGGTTTCCTCGTTGGGGAAACAAATTAAGTGGCGGCCATTTTGGATAACAACAATGTGTCTTGAACTGCAACAGGATGCAAAGACTTCAGGATAATTTGGGGTTTCTCCGCATGATGCTTCGAAGGTTTCATGGTTGGACACGGTTTACAGACGTTCTGTGCGTGCGCATGTGTGTGTGTGTGTGTGTTTGTGAGTGTGTGTGTGTGTGTGTGTGTGTGTGTGTGTGTGTGTGTGTGTGTGTGTGTGTGTGTGTGTGTGTGTGTGTGTGTGTGTGTGTGTGTGTGTGTGTGTGTGTGTGTGTGTGGTGTAGGACGATTCTCTGGTGCTGCGGCTGAAATACAGCACCTCTCTACTGTAGTTCAGAACCAATCGCAATGTTCACCAGCAGTGTTGTGGGTGCTAAAGGCAGGGGAAAGTATCATGTGGTGGATGTGTTCTGACGGGGGGTGGTTTTAAACTGGGACGGCCATCAGTTTATTCTGACCTTCCAGTCCTTCGCTGTGACATGTCAAGCAAGATTGGGATTCAAAAAGCGAACGTTAAACCTATGCTACTTAACCTTTTCCACTGTAGCCACCATCTTTTGTTCAACATTATTTTAGATTATGAGCATCTGGAAGAAAAACAAAACCAACAAAGGATTTTCTTTGCACTAAATTAATCTGTGGAGAGGGTGTTACATTAGGGTGGAGACGGTGTTACATTAGGGTGGAGGGGGTGTTACATTAGGGTGGAGGGGGTGTTACATTAGGGTGGAGGGGGTGTTACATTAGGGTGGAGGGGGTGTTACATTAGGGGTGGAGAGGGTGTTACATTAGGGGTGGAGAGGGTGTTACATTAGGGTGGAGGGGGTGTTACATTAGGGTGGAGAGGGCGTTACATTAGGGGTGGAGAGGGCGTTACATTAGGGTGGAGAGGGTGTTACATTAGGGTGGAGGGGGTGTTACATTAGGTGGAGAGGGTGTTACATTAGGGTGGAGGGGGTGTTACATTAGGGTGGAGAGGGTGTTACATTAGGGTGGAGAGGGTGTTACATTAGGGGTGGAGAGGGCGTTACATTAGGGTGGGGAGGGGGTGTTACATTAGGGTGGAGAGGGTGTTACATTAGGGGTGGAGAGGGCTTACTTAAGGGGTACACCAACCACCTCTACCTTGTAAAGTCGCCGAGTGAGTTCTAATGGTGGATGTATTTTATTATTGCTTTTCATCACTTCAAATGATTTTGAACTAAAGTGACGGGTGCAGTGAAAAATGCCATATTCAGAAGAGCCGGTTTTGAATACCTTTAGCATTACTATACATTGCACAATCCTTGCTATTCCTATTTAGGATACTAAGATTTGTATGATGATGATTCACTGAGTATGGTGGACTTTTCTAACGTTAATTTAGACAGTTAGCTTTTAACTCCTCGCCCACGCGCCATAACTGTGAAAGATGTATGTTGTCCCAGTAGAAGTTGTTCATTTTTTTTGGTTTAACTTGCTGCTATAAGACATTAATTTGTTTGGCTATTATGCTTGATAACGTTGACTGAAACTAAACGGTCAGTATGCTTAAAAAAAAAACACGTGTGACGTTGTTGTAAACAAGCTCCCCCCTGTGGAGCCTGTTGGTAGTGCAGACGTTGGCGTATACAATGAGAACGAGATCAACACTTTTCCTCAAAGTGTTATGACTGAAATGGAATACCGTTTTTAATCAATTAACATGTACTTTTAGCTGCCATTGGTTTAACTTATGCCGAACCGTGTGTATCCCTGCCTTTTATCTTCGCTGCCTAGCCATGGATTCTCGATCCTCAGTTGTTATAAAATAGGTGAATTCATAATAGTTTTGTATGAAGGTCGTGTCTGTGTTTCAAACGCGTTCTTCGTGAGGAATCCTGATTGTCCAGCATGTTCTGCCAATCTCTTAACTCTCTCCTTTATATATTTGCCATACCTGTAACGTACTGTATTGCACAATGCCATTTACTGCACACTTTACTGTAGTGTTTACTTTATCAACTTATTTTTTTTTGTACTTGACTCGTAGTTTATCTTGGCACTTTGCTGATAATTGTGTTTTTCTTTCCTATAAGCTCTTTTAAAAAAAAAAAAAAAAACTGGCTGGCGAGTTACTTTGTTTGCCTTCGACGATAGATTAAATCGTAATTATTCGTTCATTGCTAATCCCTTGCATTTGTTTGGGAATCGCAAGGGAGAGAGGTAGGATTTCCTTTGTCTATTGCAAAGTATTCCCTAATGCTACTCTGTATAACATTAAATAATAATTACACTACATGACTCCGTGGATGTCTTTTCGGTTTATATCGTCACTCTTGAGAGATAATATAATTGTTTATTATTAATTATCTTTATTTATAAGATTCAATAACTGACTGATCTGACTTCAATCATTTAGATATATTACTGTGTATTAGCCTAATTAAAGTATTGCAGTATTCAAGTAGGCCAGCTACTTTAGCAAAATATTGTAGGCTACTGTCCTGCTAATAGCCCATTTAATTGAGAGTGAAGGGTGACGAGATCCATATGAATCTCTCTCTGTCTCTCTCGTGAACTCAAAGTACCAGCAGCACTTGCAACTCAGCTGGTTTTTCATCTGTCATCATTCTGCTCAACGTCTTAAAAGTTTACAGCCCGCAAACTGTACGGACTTTGAACAAAAGTACAGAAAACGGAATTATTGACGACTACTGAAAGGTATCCAGCTGCTTCAGGCACATGACCACGTTGTCTAAATTTACACCTCGCGTGACGAGTCTGGGTCTGGGTTTGCTGACAGGCAGGTTTGACTTCCTCTTCTCCGCTGAGCCAGACTCGTCCCGTCTTCACGCCACGGCAGAGACATGATCCACATCCTACCTCATTGTCTGAGAGGATCACCATGGAGCAGCTGAACCTGAGGGCTGGGAGTCCTGGAGGAGGAATGTCAGCCTGGAAGGTGGCGCTGCTGTTGGTCGGGGTGCAGTGTTTACATGTGGTCGCCCTCAAATCGCAGCTCTTCACCCGACGGGACGCGTTAGATTACGCCTCCAGAAAGGCGGTCGACTATAAAACCTTTTATTTGAACCAGAAGGTGAGTTTTGTGTACATATTTTGCACTTTGATTTCGAGGTGTAAGCCGTTGTATACATCGTTTGCATGAACTATATTAACATGCGCTTTGTTTACTCCCCCCCCCCCCCCCATTATTGTTTCGTTATTGTCCCCCTCTTAGTAGAATAAATATGCATTTTATATTTCCAAATAAACCTGTGCAAAATCTTGCCAACCAAACCGCCGGCTTTTGTCTTCAAGGTAATTTGAGAGTAACTTAAAACCCTTTCACACTTTTTCGCGTATTGTCTGCTAGACAATAGGTACTTCCCGCCGGACTTCCGTTAGGGAGACCTGGCCGAACGTCCCTGGCTCCGAGGGTGTTCTGGGGCGGTGTCTCTCATCATCATCAGTGCTCATCGTCGGTTACACCGTTAGCGTTTTCTTGCAGCTTCTTATGTGTTGTTTGGTTGTTGCTCAATGTGTGGCTCTTGTGATTGCTCTTTCAACAGCATATCTTCTGTCTTGGTTGTTTGGTTGGTGCTTAATGATTGGCTCTTGTGATTGCTATTTCAACAGCAGGCCTTGTGTGTTGGTTGGTTGGTGCTTAATGATTGGCTCTTGTGATTGCTCTTTTAACAGCAGGTCTTACGTGTTGGTTGATTAATGTGGTTAATGTTAGGCTCTTGTGATAGCTATTTCAGCAGCAGGTCATATGTGTTGGTTGGTGTGGTTAATATTTGGCTCTTGTGATGGCTATTTCAGCAGCAGGTCATATGTGTTGGTTGGTGTGGTTAATGGTTGGCTCTTGTGATGGCTATTTCAACAGCAGGTCATACCCCATGTGCTACAGTGAGCGCAGCATCAGTCACCATTCACAAGACAAACAGTCAGCTGACACTAGACGTCATAGTTAGAAATTTTATTGTATCTTAGTCAGTATCCTGGTTAAGCCTTGTTAATTCCCTGTCGTAGACTAGGCCTTAAGTTTACTAAGTCAGACCCTTTGAGAATATATTGAGTTATTGTTGTATTATAGTGAAGGGCTTTTAGGCATACTGTAAAGGCCATTTAGAATATAGTGTAATTAACATTGCCTCAGTATGTGAGTGGGCCCACCTACTCGTATAGCTGCCCTGTACTAGTGTTTTATAAACCCAACACTGATTGTGGTTACATTTGAATTTTTTTCTGTTTTATTAACGCATGTACCTTGTTTTGTCTCTACCTCAAGGTGCATTAACAAACCATCCTTCTGATCATGGATAACGGTTCACTTCCCCCCCCCAAAGTTTAATTCATGGCAGGGTCGTTAAATAAAATACAACTGAGAAGTGAATGCACTTGAAAGACTGTGCACACAATCCTTGATCTAACAACTCATACATTTCAACATGTAGATTAAATACGGTTTGACGTATTTAGGCTCTCTTTATTGGATACAACTACTAGCCAAGGGGATGTAAGCCACACCTGATGCTATAGGGGCCCATTGAGACACAAGTGTCTCCCCCCCTTCCTTATCTAGTGTCCGCTCTCTTATCTAGTGTCCGCTCTCTGCTACATCCTTCCTGCCTCATCAAGATAGTGATTATGTGGGCTTCAAAAACGGCTTTCTTTTAGATAGTCCCATTGTCTCCTGGAGTCTGGTCTAAGCCAGCCAATCAACAAATGATGATTTATTTGTATTTTAAGTGTGCGGCTCATATAATAGGATATATATTCAATGTTAGGTTTAGGCCTTCATCTATCAAATTTTTACTCATTGATTTCTCTTAAATGTTTCTCATAAATATGTGTGTATTTTGGAGATGTTCTGCTTTGCGTGTCGCTGGTAAGAGCTTAGCTATGTTGCAGCTGTTGGAAGGAGGAAATCCTCTGCTCTGCAAATGTCTCCTAGACAATGAATGTAAATCTCTTTCGTGATCCTTTCTGGCAGTCTGTCAACTGTAGGGTGCATCTGCTTGCTCTCTGTGCGGTTCTTGTGCAGTAATCTATTAGAGTTAACGTGGATCTATATACTGTAAGGTAGATGTGCAACAAGTCGATTGCTTTCGTCGTGCCTGTAGTGGCCGCAAGGTGGCACTGTCTCGCATGGTGTAGATAGTCGTGTTATTTTTAAGACGATCTCGGTAGCAATATGCAAATTGAGAGGCTTATATGTATTGCAGTTCGGAGATTGCTATTTTAAATATATATTTTCAAATTATTATTGTTTTCTTAACTGTTGTTGTAGCTGGTTCAACAAGAAAACATTTGCAACAACATTATATAGGTGAAATATACTTTGGCTTGACTAAAACAAGACAAACAAAACACAATATAACAAAATATATTGATCAGATATTACTTACTTTAACCTTTAGCCAAACTAGAATTGTATTCTGTTGTCTAATTCAAAACCATTTGTTACCTGTTACGACTACAGCATTATGCAGCTGAAGAAAACAAATATAACTGTCTGGAAAAAAACAAAAAACTATGTACAGGCTGCCAAGCTCCGAGGCTCAGAGAGAAATGAAAGAGCACATTCAGGCCCCAGAACGCTTTAGCTGTCATTGGCTCATAAAATCGCTGGCTCTTTTGTGCGAGTTGAGAAGGGGAGCCAGTGGGAACGACAGGGGGACAGAAACAAAACACCCAGTGCATTTCAGCATTAAAGTGTTGGGTCCGTTTCAAACGACTCTTGGTGAGACTGGAGAGCTGGAGCTGGTTCCGAACGAAGGCTTCCTGGCTCTTCTGAACTCCACCTCGTTTGATGGGGAGAAAAGAGAGAATGGACGTGAGGGTCTCTGAGGTTCGGTGAAAAGATTCCCCAGTTTGCCTGAACCCAGAACTAATGGGCCTCTTCTTCATCCCGAGTTCTGATGAAACTAATTGAGGCTATAATTACTGCAGTGGCGTTTCCTTTTAGGTTGTTGGTTGAAAACCTGCAGGTTGGCTCAGCGACATGTCCCCGTGGATGGAACCCGACTCAACTCTCACCGTGCTGTGCAACTCGCCTTTCAGTCTCACATGGCAGATTATGATGCTTTTGATCAGGATAATTAAAGTGTTTGCCTGGTTTTGGCATTTGTTCTGCAGTCTGGTTTGTGTTTCAATGAGTTCCAATAGGATTTCTTATGGGAAACATTGTTCTCAACAGCTAAACGAGAGGGGCTTGTGAGGTTGGAATTCGAACTTCCTCAAATATAGTCTCACAAATCAGACTTTAGTTTAGCATCTATACATTAGTATTTACAAGCTCAGATCTGGGTGAACGGGAAATTCACTTTTTTTATTTCATATTTGTTGCCAGTGCCACCAATCAAGGTTACTTTCATCCGGTCACGCAAATTATTATTCTATTTTTTGATAGAAACTAAATCGGGCCCTAGGCCTAACATCACCGCTTGTCGTTTTTTATATTCGACCCTGGCTCTGTGCTGTCTCCCCCCCAAAGTTCTGACATAACATAGTAGGACTACTTGATCAGAGATGACCTCTAATATATCAAATAATTTTATGCCTGCATTTATTTTTTTTTGCTAATGGCTACTTACTATAATAAGTACTTACATTGGCCGGTGTAATCTTAAAGTGGAGGACAAACCCTGAAAATGAAATATGCTCCCATATGATGAGATGGTCACAGCAAGTGTTTCCGTTGAAGCGTATCTTTCTAGTGTCCCAGCTGAAACAATCTGAGTTCAAACACCCTTGGTTGCACTCTACCTGAACCCTTGAAAAAGATAACCTTATCTGCTCCTTAATGACGTGGGTCTCAACATGTCACTCTAAGCCAAGGGTCTCAAACTGAGCTTACCTGGGGGCCGCTGGAGGTAGAGTCTGGGTCAGGCTGGGCCCCATCAAGTGTTCCACAGAAAACCGGAGCACAGCTGACCCAATCTAAGTTAATGATCGGGGTATCATTAGATCACGTTGGCTATGTAATCGCTGACAACAGGGGGCGTTTCATAGCGGTTGGTGGAAACCGGGACATTTTAGCGTCCTTTGGCCTTATTGGGACTCAGGACACGCAACTCGAAATTGGGACTGTCCCGGCAAAACCGGGACATCTGGTCACCCTATCACAAGTGATAAAAAAGCATGGCAAGCCACTCTGTGCGTTTGACAACAACGCGCGGGCCGCACTAACACTAAACTTTGATGTCAAGTAGGGGGCCACAAAATATCATTCCGCAGGCCTCAATTAGGCCCCGGGCCGCAAGTTTGAGACCCATGCTCTAAGCCAACTTTGGTTATAGTGTTTAATGAATAATCAGTCAATATAATAGTCAACACGTTAAAATCAGATTTAAAAAAAACGCTTCCCTACGTGATCACACGTAGATCATCTAAAATACGATCTGTGTGTGTTTTCCAGATTGATCATTTTGGCTTTTTTGAGAATGGCACCTTCAAACAGCGCTACCTGGTGGCCGACCAGCACTGGCATCAAGGGGGGGGGCCCATCCTGTTTTACACCGGGAACGAAGGCGACATCACCTGGTTCTGCAATAATACAGTAACTACTACTCATACTCGTGCTACTGCTCATATTGTGCATCTAGATATTCCTTCTGTACATAGGTCTTATATACATTTTTACCCTTAATCGTATTTTATAATACTTTGTTTTTTCAAATGTTTCTCACTTAAATGACCACTTCTCTCCAATATTTTCCGCTGAGATTCCCACATATGCTGACTTGTATTAATACAGTGCCATGTTATGTTCCTTTCATTGGTCCTCAGTTCTGTTCCCTTACGGGCTCTCTCCATGACGGGTCTGACTGGGTTTGATTTCAGGGCTTCATGTGGCAGGTCGCTGAGGAGCTGGGTGCCATGTTGGTGTTCGCGGAGCACCGTTACTATGGAGACTCCTTGCCCTTCGGTCCAGACTCCTACAGTGTAAGTGGTAACATATTTAAGTCATGTATTGACCAAAGGGTTTTGTATGTTACTTATCTCTACTGAAATTATGCCTCAAGGGGGTTATTTTAGAGGTTGGAAAAAACAGACCTACCGTATAACATTAACGGCAACATTATTATGAAGTGTGTGAATATTTAAACGTAAGATCAGGTAAAGGTGATGGTGTTTCGACTCCCAGCTAGAAGGTGCTTGGTTCCATCCCCAATAACTGCAGAACTCTGGTTGGCATCCTTAAACCAAATGCCAACCAGTACCGAACATAACCTATCCCATTTGGTGGACGTTTTTATCCAAAGCCAAAATACTTTCTGCGCCCTAATCTTTTGTTGTGTATCCCCTCTAAGTCACTTTGGATAAAAGCATCTCCGAAATCTCTTGGGTAGTAAATAACAACACGTCACATGATCCACGACTGACTCTCTCTCCCGCCGTCGGCCCCTGCAGGACAGCAAGCACCTGAACTACCTGAGCTCGGAGCAGGCCCTGGCCGACTTCGCCGTGCTGATCCGGGAGCTGAAGGGCTCTTGGCCGGGCGCAAGCAGCAGCGCCGTCATCGCCGTGGGCGGGTCCTACGGCGGGATGCTGGCGGCCTGGCTGCGCATGAAGTACCCCAGCGTGGTGGTGGGGTAAGAGGTCACTGCTATGTATACTGTAGAGGCTAGGGTGTTGGATTCAACTGAAAGGTGCCGCGTTGGATGCCCTATATACACACAAGTACTTGTATGTATCCCTCGTCTAGTTCTCTCCCTTTCTTTCTTTCTTTCTTTCTTTCTTTCTTTCTTTCTTTCTTTCTTTCTTTCTTTCTTTCTTTCTTTCTTTCTTTCTTTCTTTCTTTCTTTCTTTCTTTCTTTCTTTCTTTCTTTCTTTCTTTCTTTCTTTCTTTCTCTCCCCCCCCCCCCCCCCAAGTTCGGATGAAACTAATTGAGGCTATAATTACTGCAGTGGCGTTTCCTTTTAGGATGTCGGTTGAAAACCTGCAGGTTGGCTCTGCTCCATGTCCCCGTGGATGGAACCCAACTCACCTCTGACCGTCTGACTCATCTCTCTCTCTCTCTCTCTCTCTCTCTCTCTCTCTCTCTCTCTCTCTCTCTGTCTCTGTCTCTGTCTCTGTCACTGTCACTGTCTCTCTCTCTCTCTCTCTCTCTCTCTCTCTCTCTCTCTCTCTCTCTCTCTTCCTCTCTCTCTCTCTCTCTCTCTCTCTTCTCTCTCTCTCTCTCTCTCTCTCTCTCTCTCTCTCTCTCTCTCTCTCTCTCTCTCTCTCTCTCTCTCTCCATATATATATATTCCCCCTCCAGAGCTCTAGCAGCCTCAGCCCCTATCTGGCAGTTCCCTGGCCTGGTCCCGTGTGGAGACTTCCACCGCATCGTGTCCCAGGACTTCGCCGCCTCAGGGCCCAACTGTGACGTGAACATCAGGCGTTCCTGGGGCGCCATCGACAAGATCGCCTCTACTGGTGAGAGAGGGAAGTGCATTCTGGGCAGATTGGCAGTAGATTGACGGCAGATGGGGGAGTGGGATTAAGTGTGTGTGCGTGCGTGCGTGTGTCTGAGCACATGGACTTGAATTTGGTTTCAGACAGTCTGCCTCCTGTTGCATTGAGCTGAAATTATCCTTGATTGACATGGATTATTATCTTCATATCTACTGCTATGCAGAAAGGTGCACTGCTGTCAAGATAGTTCTCTAACTGGTATTTATTATCATACAAAACTATTTTGTTATAGTCATAGGATGAGTTATTATGATCCTTTAAAAATGACTTTGAACCCTGATTTGAAATAAACAATTTCAAACATCTGTATTTTTTGTGTTATTACCGTTAATTGTAAGTGTATGATTATCATTGTTTTAAAATGGCCTGTATTGTTCCTTCCAAGCTGAAGGTCTTGCGTGGCTGTCTGGGACGTTCAGTCTGTGCACTCCTCTGAAGAGCCGTCCGGACGCTCAGGCCTTCAAGGGGTGGCTGCAGGAGACCTGGGTCAACCTGGCCATGGTGGACTACCCCTATGAGGCCAGCTTCCTGCAGCCCCTGCCTGCCTGGCCCATACAGGTACCCACCAGCAGAATCAATCCATCAATAAGATGTAAACCTGTACATCTAAGAAAATTGTATTGTGACTCACTCATAAACATTTTCAATCTACTACCCAGTACTCATCCAACTTTTATCAAACTCAAGATATGATCTAGATATATAGCCTTGCAGTCCATATTAAATTAAAGTGCGTATTGGAAGTTAGATACTACAGTGAAGAATCATATAGGAAAAAAATTCGAATACACGATTTTTTAGTTTTTATTAATAAATCTACACTACAAGTGGCATCTTGAGCCGTTTTTGTGATACAATTTTACTTCCGCATCTCAAACGCTCGTTTTCAAGCGTGTGACGTAGGAATTGGTAGACCGGAACGTTCTAATCATCATAGACTACATAGGCAACATAACAATGGAGATACAGTTTCGGACCACTTCCGTACAATTTTGAGCCAGCTAGCCGTGAGGGAGAGAACAGCAACCACCTAATAGGGGGAGACACACATTGGCAATAGGAGGGAGATAGAGTTGTGGTGGTTCAGGAGAATCAGTGGGAGAATTGGGCAGGTGTCTTGGTGAGTAACTGGCATTAGCTTGAGTTAATATTAGCTAATGACAGCAAATGATGGCCACGTTTCAAATATTTAACAGGCATAACTTTACTAGGTACTTGGATTATATATGAATCTACAGGATGTTGTAACTCCACACTATCTCTTTACATAATACTATACTACTGGAGGGATGGAGGGAGGGCGGACGGGGACGGGTGGGCGAGCAAGAGAGTGCGTGATCCAACTTGAAAGAAACGAGCGGAAGTTAACCCTCACATTTCATTTTGATAGGTGCTTGTGTGGGAAATGCCAGCCAATGAGCTCAGCTGAGGAGAGCATGTGTTGCAGGGAGGTGGATCCCTTCTGGGCTCTTAGTGGAGATGCTAAACCCAGACCAGACGTAACATGCCTGACTCTGCATCCAGGCTTTGAGGGATGCTGTCTGAACCCCTTTGGTGCTCCAGGTAGCATACTTGGCCTTCCAAACAGGAGCATGGCCCTCTTGCAGGCCAGCACACACGAATATGTTCAGTTGTCCACATTTCAAATATACTTAATATAAAAAGATCCTAGCTTTTACCAAGTAAATAGAGCTCAAGTCACAGATTCTCGGGTTTTTGAAACTGCTAAAACCCCAGAATTTGTGACTTGTTTATTATGTTGAATGGACTTTACCAATTTTATATAAACTGAAAACATTAAACATTTAAATACATTAATTGGTAAGCAATTATCAGAACTCAATTGATTTTTTTTTCTATTGTAATTTACCTTATTAATACCATTTTAACAATATCACCCTTTTTGATGACCAAGTTTTAACTGTCGATATTGTTTCCCTATCCTAAAGCAGTATCTCGTATAGTAGGCTATAGTAAGTATTATAGTATTATAGTAGTAGTAGGTATGGTATCGTATTACGTTTCCGAATCGTTGAATCTCTGACCGGTCCGTGATCTTCACTGCCGCCGGTGGCTGAGCCCGAAGCTGCGGCTGGAGCGGCATGAATTGAGGGAATCACACCGGCTTTCCTCACTCTTTTCTCGCTCCGAAAACCCATCTTGAACTCCATCATGTCCCCGGAAACATAGTCCTCAGGTCTCTAAAGTGAGCCCGCGGCAAAATGAACGCAAGTATTTGGGTGACAGGAGGCGAAAAAAAATGTCCTTTCTCTTCACCCTGAACAAAAATGCACCCAGGCTCGAAAAGCCTTCGCTCCATATCCTTTCTCCGATCGGGGAAACTGTGAAATCTGTTGATGGTCGGACAGAAGGTCCGGAGTTGGAACAACCCCCACAGATACAAAACCTCATCTCGCCGATTAAAAAAAAAAAAAAAAACCCGAATATGGTTGAATACAAGACCGCTCACACCGCGGGTTAAAAAGATCCTCTCAGGGGGGTCATAAAGGCAGCGCAGGAAAATCGCCGGCTGCCCACTTCCCTCTCGAGATGAACTGCACAGCTCACGCTGCCTTAAAAAAGCTAAATCCGTCCTGCAGGACTCATCACACCCCGGCCACAAACTGTTTGAACTACTGCCATCAGGCAGGAGATACAGGTCCATGAAAACCAGAACAAACCAGACTACAAAACAGTTATTTTAATCCAACAGCCCATAACCTCACTAAATGTTGCTACCAGAGCATAGTTGTGTTGTGTATCACATCTGTGTAGGCACATTTATAAATGTGAATGTTTGTGTGGGTGTGTCTTATGTGTTTTTATAGTGTACTTAGTTGATTAGCTTTTTATAGTTTTTTATTTATTTATTTATTTATTTATACGTACTACCTCAATGTGATGTTTTTTACTGAACAAGGACTGCACTTAATTTCGTTGTACTTGTACTGTTACCAATGTTACAATGACAATAAAGATTCTATTCTATTCTAACTACTCACAACTACGTATAGAGCTGAGGCAGCAACAGCGACCGCGTCTACCAATTCCTACGTAATATGACGCGTTTGACCGTATCACATAAAAAAACGGTTTTTGAAGCCTTGCTCAAAATAGTCACTTTAAAACTGGAATTTTTGCCGATATAATATTTTTAACTGATAAAATCCTGCATTTCAATTTCAAAGGGCAATTTTCAGAGAATGTTATGTATAAATATTTAAAAAAAAATTAACTTCCAATACGCACTTTAAACCAAAACTCGACATATCAAAATGTATGTAAACATCAAACTCAATTTGTTGTTCATTAAGTCGCGTTTTCCACGTTTTGGATTTGTCTTTGGTTAATCGGGCGTTTAGTCCCCGGCGGCCTCGCTCTTTGAGGACAAGTTGGTCATTCAGGGGACTGCCCGTTCAAAGTGTTTGTTGTGGACTCCCAACCTTTAGCCGCGGCCGCCGACTGTCAAATTAGCTTCATCAATATTCATCAGGATCGACGTTCCCTTTTTTTTAAGGATTTTCTTTAGTAGGGACGCCATGCTGGTCTTCTGTCGGACCAGAAGTCCTTTCATTTCGCACGCTCCTTCAGATCTCTGAGGTGTTCCGGTGGTGCGGCTCGTCTCATCGCCAACATCTTGGCTGGGCTCCGGCTCACGAGGGCTCTACACGGGACAAAGCTCCCCTCAGCTCTCCTTCCTCTCATTAACATCCAGACGCTAGCCCCTTCTCTCACTCCTCAAAGAAACTATGGAGAGCCCGGATTTGCAAATCCTAAAAGCACCTCTGCAGAACAACCCTCGGAATCGTTATGCGACGTATGAATGTGTTTCCGTTAAGGGGCGAACAAGTCTAGTGGGGTAGGGTGTTTCACTGCCAGCCGAGAGGTTCTTGGGTCAAACACCCGGCTTACTGTAGGCTTCCCTGAGCAAGACGTCCTAACCGCTACTTTGGATAAAATCAGCTTCTGAATGACTTAATAGTAAATGGTACTAAATCGCATCCGCATGCGCGTTAAATGACAGCACTTTCTCTCTTTCCGCAGCTCTGTTCTTCTGTAGTTGTTGTCGCCGTGGTTCATGTTACACATCTCTTTTGATATCCCCAAGAGGAACATGAGTGTGTGTGTGTGTGTGTCTGCGTGTGTGTGGCACTAGCTTCCCAGGCACATCACGTGCACCGACCAAGTGCCACTATTGACCCACACCCTCTCTCTCCCAGACCATCATCCCCATCCCTCCCCCCCCACCCCTCATAATACTCACCACTGTTCACTAACGCCGTATAATCCAGTTAGTTTCATTTTATCAATTTCCTCCAAACCCTCTCCCTTGTATTGGTGCATCCCTTGGGTGAAGAGCGTCTTGTGGTGCAACAGGTTCACGGTGGTTGACCATTGTCAGCCATTTTGGAGACTATGGGTCCGGGGTCCTTAATGTATACGACCCTATGGGTGGTGTAAGCGGTTTAGGCGAAGGCTGCAAAGAGGAGCTTTTTTTTTTTTTATGACAAAGCTAATGTGATTATGTGAGTGAGTGTGACAATGGGACTATTGAGGGCTTAGAAGGGGAAATCTGTTGGCAGAGATGAATGTATAAGCCTAATCCTCTCTCAAAAGTAGGGAGAAAATGTTTTGGAGCAATTGAGTTTTTTTTTTTTTCTTCTTCAGAGTATAAATCTTTTACTTGGACACGTCTGCGGCCTAGCCCTCCCCATCCAACCACCCACCACCTCCTCCTCCTCCTCCTCCTCCTCCTCCTCCTCCTCCTTCACCTCCCCAGGATGCAGACAAAAGCCCTCCTAGGCTGGGGTGTAAGCGCGGTTCCCCTCCAACGACAAACAAACAGCGCCAGTTTCTCCAGCTGCACAAAGGACACAGAACAAGGCCCTGGGCCACGGCAGCCATAACAACAAGTGCTGTAGTGGAGGGGGAAACACTGGAGGAATACTGAGTGTTACACAGAAACCAACCGCGCCGCGAGGCGGTGGGACGCGGCCCGGTCGGGGAGGCTGAGGGAGTACCTCCCACGTTCAGAGAGCTGGTGAATCATTTGGGGGTGACTCCTAGGAATGTGCTGCCTTCTGACGGCCAAGTGAGGGCCCATAACTTCTGGTTAGTTCTCCATTCCTGCGATTTTTCACATGCAAATCAGCCCGGCGCTGACACTGCTTTACGACTTTGTAAACAGCCCGTGTGTTTACGCACATGCGTGCAGGCATGGACGCAAGCGTGCGTGCATGGGACGCACACATGCAACCAATGCGCAAATGGGTGCACGCGTGGATGCATTCATGCATGTGCGTTAGGTTTATTCTAGTTAGCTGGGCGAGTGGGTATCAATGCATATCAGACACTGTCATTTTACGAATGGAAGCAGTTGTTGTACATGACCACATTGCTGCTGGTGTTTTTCGAGCCGTATCGGGTGGAAACTATCTAATAGAACACACGTCAGTGTCCACCCGCAAGACGGGTGGAAACCGTCTTGCAAATGTGAGGTGGATGACTAATATCTTCTTTTTATATAAATAATAATATAAATAAATATTTGTTAATTCTCTTTTGTAAAAAGTGAGGCTGATGACTAATGTCTTGGTTTTGTATAAATAATCTGATACTTATTTTTTTTACAATTATCTTTTCCATGATTGTATTCTATTGACCTTTAATGAGTATTGTTTTAAAATGTGATGCCTGCCCCATGTAAAGCACTACAAACGTCTTTACGTCTGATGGGGGGGGGGGGGGGGGGTAAGGTGTAAGAATATACCTGCCTTGCAATACAAATCAGAGTTGAGAAAAATGGACAGAATGCAGAGCAGCCAGGACTCCCACGGCACCAGGTCGGCAGAACACATCAACCCTGGATCCTTAATGTCCCTCCCCAGGCAGTGTGCAGGCATCTGGGGTTTGACTCCTCCGTGTCGGACTACAAGCTGCTCCAGGGGGTGTCTGAGGCCGCCAGGGTGTACTACAACTACACCGGGACCCACGCCTGCCTCAACACCTCCTCCACGGCCACCGGCAGCCTGGGCTTCCTGGGCTGGTACTACCAGGTACGTCTGCAGCCCGGCAGGAGATGAAAGCCAGCTGGTCCTCAGGTGACCCGTGTGTGTGTGTGTGTGTGTGTGTGTGTGTGTGTGTGTGTGTGTGTGTGTGTGTGTGTGTGTGTGTGTGTGTGTGTGTGTGTGTGTGTGTGTGTGTGTGTGTGTGTGTGTGTGTGTGTGTGTCCTTTGTTCTGTTTGTTACTTTGGCTTCAAGTAAACCTTTGCTCCTTTCATTGAAAGGTGGTGTTTATTGTTCATTTTCAATGTTGAGGTGAAGCAGGGAGAGAGAGATCCTGAGTTTGAGTTTGTCGGCGGGAAAGCCAGAGGTAGAGAGGCCTATTGTTATGCAAATGTTAAAGAAGGAAAGTGTGTGTGTGTGTGTGTGTGTGTGTGTGTGTGTGTGTGTGTGTGTGTGTGTGTGTGTGTGTGTGTGTGTGTGTGTGTGTGTGTGTTGTGTGTGGTGTGTGTGTGTGTGTGTGTGTGTGTGTGTCTTAAATTCAGGATAAATCGCTTGCCTCCAGATTAAACCATCTACAAAATGAAAATGTTATTTAAACTAAAACCAATCCCTGTCTGGTGGTGCTTCCTGGAGTGTTCATTATGTCATGGCCTCCCCAGTCTGAACAATGGCTCATCTCCAACCCCCTGAATCTGACCCCCAGGCGTGCACGGAGATGGTGATGCCTCTGTGCACGGACGGGGTGCAGGACATGTTCGAGCCCCAGGCCTGGGACTTCCAGGCCTTCTCGGACGAGTGCCAGGCCCTGTTCGGGGTGCGCCCGCGGCCCTCCTGGGCCGAGACCCAGTATGGAGGGAAGGACCTCTCTGCCCACAGCAACATCATCTTCAGGTACAAACTAGGGCTGCTGCCCTCCAGGTTCACAAGCACGTGTAGCTGGCTTAGCTGCCTTTCGTAGCTCACTGCAATGGAAGCGGATGCTGGTTTTGAGTATACATACATGATTGCGCAAAGATGTATTTCCACAACAGTGGATAGCAAAGATCTCGATCAAGATCTCAATCAATCACCACAGGGACCATACCGAGGATATTGCATTTACTTCTGATTTCTTTTTAGTTGTGGCTCATCTTTAATCTAGGTTAGGCAATTTGAAGAAACCAGTCAAAGTAATCTTGATTTTAAAACTATTCAACCGAAAAATCCCAAGCCTCCCCCCCAAAGCAACTTCCCCAACAAACATGACTAGCTTGCTAGCTTTAGCAAAAGGCCTGCCAAGCCTTGTGCAAGACTCCAATCATCAATCGTCAATGTGTGCCCCTGGGTAGGTAGGTCAACACACCAGGCCACAAAATCATTTCTTTAGAACTGAATGAAATGATTGTACAGGCTTATTACAGGCATTTTTTGTTATTGCGACAGCTCAAGATACCAGACAGTTATTTTTTTTCTCAGCGCATTTGATTATTGATTGCTGCTTGGATGTAAGAGAATTTCAACAAAGAAAAAAAGGATTCTAAAATGAATCGTCTCCCCTGGCTTTAATACTAGCTGATGCTGAACTGATTTTCGGTCCATTGGAAAGCCCGGTTGCAATACTAGCCTTTCCCCAGAGGTAGTGCTGCTGGTTCGGTGGTTGGTTTTTGTGGTAAAGATCTTCTGATTGTGGATAATCCAAAGATGATTAACATTTGAATCAAGAGGCACACATACTTGTAACAATTGACATATAAACCTTACCATATCAACAACGGGTTTCGTTGTTCTAATTGTAAAACACACACAACAATAGTCGTTCAACTAGAGAGAGAAACTGAAGTCAGTCCCTCCAGAAAAACGTGATTATGTGATCGCATAATTCAACGCATAATCAGCCAAAGTCTGCATATTCATGCGGGGGCCGCATTTTTTGCAAATATGCCGCAATTTCACGGCATAAATTGCCGATTTCCGTGCCAAATATGCGGGGCTTGCATGATTTCATAATCCCTGCATTTTCGTTGCAAAAAAGTCACATATATCTAAATTGGAAAATGTTGCGTTTACTTCACACAAGAGCAGCCATTCACCCTGTTGCCATGGGAACGTTATGAAATGATGTAAATACGCGACGTGAACGTCATCGGAAAGCTGCATTTTTCGCAAGTTCCTGCAATTTTTGCAAGTTCCCGCAATTTCATTGCATAAAATTGCATAAATATGCCGCATATTTCATCGCATTTTTTAAGGAAACGTGCCGCATAATCAAGGGTTTTTGGCCTCAACAATTAGAAAAAAAGCTGCATTTTTCTGGAGGGACTGTTAAGTAGAACGGCCGTCCTCCATATGAACTTCATGTGTCAGCTGGAGGAACACCTGCGTTCAGTGGGCGAGCGAGAACATAATCTCTCTCTCTCTCTCTCTCTCTCTCTCTCTCTCTCTCTCTCTCTCTCTCTCTCTCTCTCTCTCTCTCTCTCTCTCTCTCTCTCTCTCTCTCTCTCTCTTCCCCCCCCCCCAACTCCTGTTGAACTTTAGCAACGGTGGCCTCGACCCCTGGTCCGGCGGGGGGGTGACGCGCAACATCTCCGACAGCGTGGTTGCCATAGTGATCCCGCAGGGCGCGCACCACTTGGACCTGCGCTACGACAACGAGCACGACCCCCCCGCGGTGCGGGGCGCCCGTGCCCTGGAGGTAGACTACTTCAAGGCCTGGGTCCGGCAGGCCCGGAGAACCCCCTGAACCGGGGTCGCACGGGGGGGGAGGGGGACCCACGGGCCGTTCCTCATCGCTGACGAGGTGCTAATCAGCCCGTGACAAAGTGAAAGTGAAATTCTTTCTCAGTATTTTTTTCACAGTCGTGTCTTTTGCTATTGATATTTTTTCTCTTCTTTCTATCTTTTTTCTAATGCCCTTGAGCCCTAAGAATAGATCAAATATGCCAAATCTTGTTTTTTTAAGTTAGAACTTAAATTTGATGTGTCGTTCTTTTTTATACTCGATTTGGGTTGATTCCTGGGGCAAATGAGCAACTGAAAAACAAGGCCCTTTTTAATATGTAAGCTAGTACACATTGTTTTTATATTTGTGTGTTCACATAAATAAATATTAGGCAATGTGTGTTTTTCAATCAGGAAAGAATGATTTTAAACGTGTGAACACCAGTAGCGGTTAAAACAGAAGGGCCATCTGTTTCACGCTGGGCTATAATGCGTATTTGTTCAACCAGATGATGATGGGCCTTTAAAGGGGTTCAGGGAGCTTTAATGGCTTGATTACCTCAAAGAGAGGGGAACCTCTCTGCTGTATGAACCTCAGAAGTTAAACCACATGTTTTCGTGGAGCGACAACCAAACTACACAGATTCACATTCCATAAACACACTTCAAAACATTGCACACCTGCAAACAAACATAAGCCCACAGATATGTACTACTCATGCACTCCGATCAAACCTTTACAACACGTTGTCTTGGAGGCCCAGAGATGAATCAGGCGTTATATTGTGAAGATCGTTCCTCGTAATAAAAGCGATTACGACCATTTTTTTCTATCTTCTCAATTTATTTTCCATTTCATCCATCAAGACACTTGTTGCTTCTCCTGACGTTGAAGATCAAAGCGAGCGATTCGACTCGCTCACTCTTTTAATAACACGGAGGGGGTTTGGCAACTATTGATTTGAAAAGAACATTATGTCTTTCTCTCGTGCGGGCGTTCGCTTAGATGGAACCGCTGGCTGTGCGTGCGAGTTAATAAAAAAACGCTGATGGGAGGAAAGGCAATAAAGATCCCAGCGGGGGGAGTGTGTGTGTGTGTGTGTGTGTGTGTGTGTGTGTGTGTGTGTGTGTGTTGTGTGTGTGTGTGTGTGTGTGTGTGTGTGTGTGTGTGTGGTGGGTTTGAGTGGGGGGCGGGGGGGGGTTCTGCCCTAAGAGAACCTGTGCTCCAGTGTGCGGGACCTCTGCGGGCACCCCACCCGAATATTACAGCAGCGAGAGGGGTCCTCCTCCACCCCCCCTGCTGGTATTATTAATAATATCACACACGGGGGGGAGCACAGAGACAGAAGCATGGGGAGAGGGGTTGCATTCAACTGGGTGAGCGAATGGGTCCGGCTGGGGGAGGGTGGGGTGGGGGGGAGGTTGGGGGGGTCGCTTGTAGTTCACCGTGAAGTCGGGTCTGTTTAATTGGCTGGAGAATGCCAACGGTGTAGTTTCAAAAGAAAGGGCCCGAGGGTCCGTGTCATATAAAGATCCCGGGGGGACTGGTTGAAAAAAAAATAAAAATACACGTTGGGGCAACAAAACAATGACAAAGCACCACCCACCAAACCCCTCCACCTCCTCCTCCACCTCCTCCACTGCCTCCTCGCAGGAGCACCACTCGCTCCGTTTATTTCCTTGTTTATGCGGCCGTAATTCCTCGCCATGAGTTCACTTCGGAGGATCCCCCACGCCGCCAGAGTTATGTGGATTGATTCCACCCCCCCCGTCCCCCCCGTCCCCCCCCTCCGTCCGAGAGACACAAAGTCCGGACTTCTCACCCCCACCCCTCCCCCGAACCCACATTGTCAGTCACATGGTTGAGTGATTTCTACCCTCCCTCCCTCCCCCCCATCCCCCGGTCCCCACAACGTCGACACACACTAAACATGGGGGAGGAGGAGGTACGCGGGGACACTAAAAGTCCCTCCTTTTTTTTTTTTAAACCCTTCTCAGGACTGGGAGGTCATTAATTTCGGCGAGCCTTTTCGGAGACGCTGACACGGCCATCAATCAAATGTGTTGTTACCACCCGGGTGACCCTGATCACCGCACCGATACGCACAGACGGACCACACACACATGCGTGCCTACGCACACACACACACACACACACACACACACACACACACACACACACACACACACACACCCCTCGTACGTAGGAAGAGGCTAAACCCTGTGTTGTCAGCCTAGAGGGTCCTTAGTGGCTTAAGGGGGGGGGGGGGCTGGGTGCTGAATAAGGGAATCCTCAGTCCAGAAGGCGTGGCAGACATGTTTAACAATGTGGAACAATATCGGAACAATATGGAACGGTGTAGTTAACGACGAACGGGCTGGGGGGGCTTGCATTAATACTAATGTGAAGACGAATTTGAATTCCCATGTTTCTGAATTTCTGAATCCTTAGCTTTCAATGCGGTCCGATAAAGGAGGTGACATCTTATCATTTCTAGCCTAACTTTGCAAGGTGGTTTCCTTTTTAAGTTGTAAGGAAGACATTTTTGATGGAATGCTTGGAATAATAAAACGGATTTGTTCATGGCTCATGGCTAAACCCGGCTCCTAACCGTTCACAGGCTTCTCCTCCGCTCTCATTATGTGGGTTTTTCCGGCGTCTCTGTCGGCCTCGGAGGAACAAAAGCGTCTTGTTTCCGGGATCGGACTGCCGGCGTCGGCGATGTGAATGACCATCGAGAGCACAAGCCAAAGCCCCCGTGACGGGGTGGGGGGGGGAGACGTGGGGGTGTCTGGTTGCCATGTCTGTGATGATGTCACTTTGCCAAAACTGAAGCGAAACCAAAGAGAGTGGATTTAATGAGTTGAGCGATGGCCGCCGTTAATCTCTCCACAAACCCGCCGTCGTCCCGCAACATTTCTCCTTCAGTTTTTTTCTACATCTGTCTTTTGTGTGCTGTCGCCCCAATGGTGTGTTCTCAAAAGATATTTGTTCTTGATATTTTTTCTGGATATGTTGTTGCTTTGTAAAATGGACGAAGTAGGTTTTTTCTCCCCCTAAGTTCCCATAAATGTGTGCGTCATACCTTTTGTGTAGCACAAAGTGAGTGCCTATCTGAATAGAAAGTAAGGAACACAGAAATGTAGCTTGTTTTGTAGCCGTTTGTTGCTGGGTTTTGTAGCTTTCTGGACTGTGGACCTGGATTTGGACCTGGATTTGGGGCGCTGGGGGGGGGGGGGGGGGGGGGGGGGGGGGGTGGGTGGGGTTTGTGTTAAGCTAGCGCTAATTAGATCAATGCTATCTGTTGCACTATCCCGTTGCCTTCTGGAATTAGCATAAGAACACAAATGGTCACCCCCCCTCACTCACTCCCTCCCTCACACACACAAAACTGACCCACTCGTTAAGTCTCTCTCTCTGTCTCTCTCTCTCTCTCTGTCTCTCTCTCTCTCTCTCTCTCTCTCTCTCTCTCTCTCTCTCTCTCTCTCTCTCTCTTCTCTCTCTCTCTCTCTCTCTCTCTCTCTCTCTCTCTCTCTCTCTCTCTCTCTCTCTCTCTCTCTCTCTCTCTCTCTCTCTCTCAAGATGGAAAATAAACAGTTGAAAAACCCCACCACTCTACAATAAAAGCAGCAAAAGTTTACTTAACGCCAAACTAAGAACAGAAGAAAAGGAATGGCAAAATAAAAACATCAGTGATAGTAAACTGAAAAGCCAAACCCCAATTAGTTGTGACTAAACACACGCACGCACATCTGGGATAATATCAAATACCACACCACCATGCGTGTTTGTGTTCATATAGGAAAAGGAATCATAACAAGTGGTTTATAACAATGTGTTTTAGATCCAACAACGGATATGAAAACATTGGTCTGTGAACCCAGGACGAGATATAGCCACAACACGCCAAGTGACCCAAAACCCAAACATGTTTCGAACAATCTATCAACAATTCGCCTTAAGGTCCACATATCTTTAACCATGTCAGGGCATTATCTCCAAACTTCCTCCACCTTTTAATTGAACACCTCGGAGCCCGGGTCTTTCTGGTTAAATGGACTGTTCATTATTGAGAGGTATTTTACTGCGAGCTGTGAGGTGAACTTTAATGAATCCCTGGCACAAAGCGCCCCTTTCACCACCCCGCAAGAATGGAGAGCCATTTAGAGGCTGCGGGGCTTTATGTCAAAGGCAGACCATAATAGTCATCAGGCCAGGGCAAAAGTTCCCACTAGCCCTGGGAATGCACCAGAAATAAACTTGGTGGACTGGCTTGAAGATTAGAACGAGGCAGGGAGTGGGTTCTGCTTCGTAACGTCGACGGGGCATCTGTTGGGGGCTGAGAGATTTTCCCACAGAAGAAGAAGAAGAAGAAGAAGCGCTTGTTGTTACTGTACGTCCCAGGCCTGCTCGCCCCGCGGGCCGGGGTTAAGCAGTGTTAATGGAATATTAATGAGTTGAGACGAGAGCACTAGTTGACGGGCCGCGTGAGTTTTTTCTGGATGGGAAGATTTTATGGCTGACCGTTTTCAGGGCTTTCTGAGCAGAGGCGAATCGATAGAAAAAAATAAGCTTTTTTTTTTAAAGTGCTGTGAGTTTATTCCAATTCATCAAACGGATTCTCGGCCTGTTTACTCCTTTTTGTAGCTCCTTTTTTTTCCCACTTTACGTTTTTATCAAACCGCTTTTCAAATAATGTTGAAAATAACACAGATGTTCAGGAAGAGCTGGTTTTGAAGAGCTGGTTTTGAAGCGTTTTAACGTTTGGGTTTATCCAGCCAGGGTTTTACAATAATATCCCCTAAAGCTCCCATGTTTTGGTTCAGAGGACACGTGAACCTCTAGCATCACATCTCTACGCTCCCTTGCCGCGGCCATTGTCTTTCACCCAGCATGGGAACATCACAGAAATCCCTTCTTGGTTGCAGGTGGTCGGGGGGCAGCAAAGAGTTAAATCCCCTTGGACCGTGTGCCCCCCCCCCCCCCAAACCCCCATCTCTCCACCCCTCCTCCTCCCTTCTTTTGGATGTTGTGATGTCACAAGTCCCTCCCCTCGGCTCAGCCCTCCCCCTGTTGCTTGCCTCTGTGTGCAACAGTTCCTCTCCGGGCTGTTTACGGGGGACTTCATGAACGGCGACCGGGGCTGTTGTTGTGTGAGAGTGTCGCCGTGTGTGTTTTTTTGAGTTTTAACAGGGACAAGAGTTGGACTAAGGAAGCTGCTTCAAGGGTAGATGATGTAGTGAAGAGTGAGGTCTGAGTCCGTCTTGTTGGTGTTTTTGATCCGAGGGGAGGGGGTGGAATCTGGGCAGATGCCTGTGAGCTCCGCAGCGTGATGGCTGTCATGAACCCCCAGTTCATGAGTTTCTGCTTCCCGGGTGGGGGCGAGGCGGCGGAGTACAGCCCGGATCCGGGGGGTCTGGACGGCGTTCTCCATGCCGAGCTGGAGCAGCAGCAGCAGCAGCAGCAGCAGCAGCAGCAGCAGCAGAGCAGCAGCAGCAGCAGCAGCAGCAGCAGCAGCAGCAGCAGACCAGCAGCAGCAGCCAGCAGCAACCACCACCACCACCACCCACCACCACCACCACCACCAGGACCTCCACCAGCACCACGACCGCCACCACCATGACCACCACCAGCACCACCAGCAGCACCAACCCCACCAGGAGGACGACGAGGAGGGCGGCGGGTACCGCGAGACCACCCGGGACCTGCTGAGCTTCATCGACTCGGCCTCCAGCAACATCAAGCTGGCTCTGGACAAGCCCGTCAAGTCCAAGCGGAAGGTGAACCACCGGAAGTACCTCCAGAAGCAGATCAAGAGGTGCACCGGCGTCCTCAGCCCCACCGCCAACGCCGACCCGCAGCCGGGGAAGACCCCGCTGAGCTGCTCCCCGCCCACGCCTCCTCTGGCCGCTGCAGGGCTCCAGGGCAGCACGCCGCCGCCCTGCCCCGTGCAGGGCAAGGCCCTGCCCAAGCGAGGGGGGGGGGACAACAACAACAACGGCGGCGGCGTCCAGGCCAGCCTGCAGAGCAAGAGCCTGGCGGCGCTCTTCAACCCGGGCCAAGACGCCCGCGGCGAGGGCAAGGCCAACCGGAAGCCCCCGCTGCGCCACCGCAACCTGCCTCCGTCCTTCTTCACCGAGCCGGCCGGCCGGCACGGCGCCGCCGCCGGGGGGGTGTGCTCCACGTCGGGCGTGACCCTGGGGGAGCTGGAGCGCGGGGACCCCGACGCGGCCGAGTTCTTCGAGCTGCTGGGGCCGGACTACAGCAACATGGTGGCGGCGGCGGCGGCGGCGGCGGCGTCGGAGCACGGGGAGCTGTTCCAGAACCTGCCGCCAGCGCTGCACTGCCCGCCGGCCGAGATGGCCCTGAGCTCGGAGGCCGGGGCCCCGTTCGACGCGCACCACGGGCTGGGGGGGCTGCTGTACCCGGAGCCGTGGGGCGGATGTACGGCGCCGGAGTTCAGGAAGGGAGGAGGACATGGAGGGGGTGGGGGGGGGCAGCTTCCGTTGTACAGTCTGGGGGACGGCGTGTGCGGGGACGTGGAGGAGGGCTCTCTGTGCGGCTTGGCGTTCCCCAACTTCTTCTCGGACTCTGCGGGCGCGACCCTGTCCTACGACCTGGGTGGGGGAGGGGGCTACGGAAGAGCCCACTTCTCCTCTCTATGAGACCTGGACCGTGTGTGTGTGTGTGTGTGTGTGTGTGTGTGTGTGTGTGTGTGTGTGTGTGTGTGTGTGTGTGTGTGTGTGTGTGTGTGTGTGTGTGTGTGTGTGTGTGTGTGTGTGTGTGTGTGTGTGCGCGCGCACGCGCGCGCGTTTGGTTTCACATCTCTGGACATCTCTATAAACATGGAGTTGTGTGCGGATGCGTGCACGTGTGTGTATGCACTGTTGTTGAGTATGTGTGTGTGTTTGTTTCATGAACTTGATGAACTTTGATGAACTTTGACCTTGTGGCGTAGCATGTGACACGTTGACCTGTCTCAGAAAGTGAGCCACAAGTTTTTAATCTGGTGTAAATTAATGAATTTTATATCAACCTTTTCTTTCAACACTTGTGTATTTTGGTATTTTGCTAAAAAAGTTTTGTACACTTCAAGAGCCTAGAGATATCGTTAGAACTTTTGTTTTAAACGGGTTAAAATGTTATTCCATGAATATTATATCTTTCAAAACATAAAATACAGGGATTTCTAATGTGTGTGTGTGTGTGTGTGTGTGTGTGTGTGTGTGTGTGTGTGTGTGTGTGTGTGTGTGTGTGTGTGTGTGTGTGTGTGTGTGTGTGTGTGTGATGCCTGTGTGTTTAAGTGTAATGCGTGTGCGTGTGTGAGAGGGAGTGACATCACACTTACAGATCTGTGATGATTGCGGACTGATTTAATTGGACAGATAAGCCTTGATTACGGACCGAGAATGTATTAACCGAGCGAGTTGTTTAGCAGAGAATGTGCTTCTAGTTTTAACAAGATGGAGAAATAAAGCTGGACTTTATTCTGATTACAGGAACTCGTCTTTTATTTATTTTGTACTTTTTATTTTAAATCCTGGTTGTGAAAATATCTTAAATTATTTGAAAACGGTTCAATAAGATTATAAACAGGGTCTTATACACCCTAACATCACCAAGACCTGGCCCATCATCATCTCATTCGGCTGGACTACTAATGACCAATGCATTCATACGGGCTATTATTCCCATAATTTCAGACTTTCCTTTGGTGTTGAATAACAATGATTTGCCAAGGAGAAACTGTGTTGTTGAGGGAAATATCGTTCTCGGATTTTTTCTGCACTCACATTCGTCTTTTATTTAACGCAACGTAGGAGCTTTTAATGTACAGTCACCAAGGCCATTAAATTAGGGCGACGTACATGGTTTTAGTAATGGGAGTTTACCGCCGCCTGCTGGATGAAGTGGTCATTGCATATATTTAAATGGCTATTTACTGAGTTGTATTGCAATTTGCATTCCAAAAGTGGAAAACCTGACTATATTCATGCTCAGGGACAAGCTGTCTTCATTTTTGGATGGCCATTTTCAGATCCCTTATTATTCGATGTACTGAAGTGTTCCCTGTTTTGACCGAAAAATCAACAACAAATATATCCTGCTAAGTGGCTCCTCTAGCTCCAGAGTTAATGTATTATCCCCAATGAACCAACCACTTGACTAACCTCGGAATAAATTACAAACAACTACTCACCAACCAAAGTTGTTCATGATGATTTTATATATTCCGCTGACCGACAATAGGGACCCATTCTGCCGCTAGGTGGCAGTGTTGCTCCATTACAATCCGCCTTTAGCTCTTCGCCGTGTTGGCGCTGAGCAAGTTTCACGCCACACGAAAGTCACCATGCCATTATATATCAATTATGATGTCTTGAATGATTTTTGAAGATGAATTATTATTAATGATTTAATAATTATTTGATTAATGATAAAGCTGAATTCTTAAAATGAGTGATTTTTATACGACCAATAGGTCTATAGATAACAAATTATTCATGGTTTTATTTTGCAGCGTTCCTGTAAGCACTGGTTCGCGTTTTCATTGCAGGCTAATATTGTTCTCCAGACATCATTGATTCGCTACAAGGTGGTCAATAATAACCTCTATGTTATAGGGGCCAATAACAAGGTCTGGCCCAACATGCTGCAAAATGTGAGCACAACATCTGAACACAGAACTCGTATCCTTCTCCACTCAAGGCCTGCTGGCGGATTTTGTATCAGATAAAGACCCAACTGTCTGCCACGGCGGAGCCCTGCTTTGGTTTATTGGACATTGGAAGTGTAATGTTTATCAAGGCGATTAACGAGATCTCTCCTCCTGGCAGGGCGGCAAATTACGAATCAAGCCAGATTCCTCTGAGTCAACCAGATAATCAACCGGTCGGTCTCCAAGCGCAACCTGTCTCTCAACTCAAACCAAATACACACACACACGCACACGCACACGCACACACACACACACCACACACACACGTGTTTGTCAAGACAGAGGGAACAATTCTCTTGAGGGAGAACCAGCTTTTACATTAGTTATTTGTTATTTATTTTTTTATGCTTCACCGGAGAGCTTCCATCCGCACCAGCCGTCCTCCCGGTGACCTTCTCGAGCCCGGAGTAGAGGTAGGCCTACTATTGTTTTTCACTCCACCCCAGTGGAAGCGGGCGGTAATCCGGTATTACAACCCGTATGCCCCTACGCTCTCTAGCAACACACGAACGCCTTCCCGATCAATCCGACGCCTTTTCCATGTGAGGCCGGCAAAAAGCTTTTGTTCCAGCAAAATCTTACGTGGGCACCTCGTGTGCATTTTAACATCGGCCATTGATTTTTGCTGCCGCGCAGAAAGAGAGAGCACCTTGACAAGCGGATGTTGGACTCGCACCACACCCACATGGCGTATTAAACCCGGGGCAACACATTTCTGTATTCAGGGAGTCTTCATGTGTTGATACCCATAGGGGTGTGTTACAGGGGCGTGCAGAAAATATTGCTGAATATATGGTATCTAATGTATCGTGTGTGTGTGTGTGTGTGTGTGTGTGTGTGTGTGTGTGTGTGTGTGTGTGTGTGTGTGTGTGTGTGTGTGTGTGTGTGTGTGTGTGTGTGTGTGTGTGTGCGTGTGTGTGTGTGTGTGTGTGTGTGTGTGTGTGTGTGTGTGTGTGTGTGTGTGTGTGTGTGTGTCCTAAACCATGGCCTTGATCTGTGATTGTTGCAGATTTCCTGATCGACATATCACTTTAAACAATGCCCATATCTTTAACATTCGGCTTGTAGTTTCATGGCCTGTTTGCCTCACAGTTCATGTCTTTCATTAATATTCAGCATTCTGGGGAAGTGTAAGGCCCGACAATATATCTTGCTACACATAGGCCTACTGGCCACAATGACCAATTCAATGATTGACCTCTGTCTAATTACAATCACCTGTTGGCCAACTGAAATCATACAGAGAAATGTCCAAAGTTTTCATAATTCATCCATGTGAAACGTGAGGTTATGTTTTGGGTGAAATCCCTGCACACCCAAATAGGTTTGTTTTAGTGTTTTTGTGGTCCAGTGGGCATAGCTGGATGTTATCGGGATACCTCCAATTAGGTGGGACATAGAACAATTAGAAGTGACCTCACACTTGGTTGACCAATGGCACTAAGCCTAAAGATGACCAATCACAAGCATAAGCCCAAACTTGCCCCGGTACCACCCCATTTACATAACCTAAAAACGGCTGGCTTAATAGACCATTTTAACAGAGGAATCATTATAGGATAAACACAGGTGTCGCTCATAACGCTAATTATTGGTCTGCTACTTTTATGTACCAGGGCACAGGTAATAGACCAAACTATTGCAGATAAGCCTTACAACCCACGCACCGATACATACAAGTAGCAGTCCCTTAATTAGCATCATGTGCGACACCTGTGACAAATGGTGCTTAAATAAAATTAACAAAATATTCAATGTCCCCTTCCTGGTGGTTCAGACACAATTCAGAACTGCTTCGTCAATGTCTTTATAAGGCAGCCTACTTTGTTACCCTTGCGCTTGTCAAAAGGATATGTCATACATTTCTAATTTGAAATAGTGTCAGGGACAATATAGGATGCTGAACAAGGCGCCTATTTCAGGAGCTTGCGCAGAAGTTACACCCAGTTCGATCTCTGAAACTGCTCATACCATAATACTGCCACGCCTAGTCTGTGGCCATTTCAACTTAACCCTCCTTAATCGTACACCTAAACAGTTTATAAACTTGGTTTAATAGCTGTACCTCTAAACCAAACGTCTATGTGAAAATGAATCAAACCTTGATCCCAGTTCATCATAAGAACTTGAGCTGTCTGCCACGGGTGCCCATCGAGTCCTTGCTCTTGTCTACGTATGTGGCCTGCTCTTTAACCTGTCCTGACAACCAATTTGCCTGATCAATAATTCCAACCACTGTTGGCAAAGCAATAATCAAAACATCCGATACATTCATGGGAGATATGTTGCTTCTGAAAAAGGACAAAAAATCAAAACGAGGAAATCAAGGCTTTTCCAATTCAATTCATGTCTCACTATTTGCCGCTCTGATGGGCTGGCTCTCCCTAGCTCGTGTCCAAGGATCTTTTTGGTGAGATAACAATTGTGACTCGCACATTCAAGGCTCAGCCAGACTTTCAGAATACTGCCTTGGAGGTTTAGCTGTTTTAATCTACAGATGCAACCAGAACACGTACATTAATCTGTCATGCAAATCACCTTCATTAAAAATGATGTAAAAAAAAAGCCTTCCTGTCAATCTGAATGATTTCAGTAATTGATGGTTCTGTTGTGACTTTATCTGTGTGTGTGTGTGTGTGTGTGTGTGTGTGTGTGTGTGTGTGTGTGTGTGTGTGTGTGTGTGTGTGTGTGTGCTGCTGCCTGCCTGCCTGCCTGCCTGCCTGCCTGCCTGCCTGCCTGCCTGCCTGCCTGCCTGCCTGCCTGCCTGCCAGCCTGCCTGCCTGCCTGCGTGTGTGCGTTTGTGTGCGTTAAAGGGTCTGCCCAAATGCTAAAATCACACGGTATGGACAGCACCCTCTATGGGAGTAAACAGTTTACTGTAAGTGATGTCACGGGCCATAAACCTTTGGCCTGGGCTGTGACATCAAGCATGTGTGCCGGTTCGATCGGTTTTGATTTTAGTGCTTGGTTATGCTTGAGAAGTGCAGGGTAATTACCCATTTAATGTAATGGTGTAATTGTATAATGGTTGGCAGGGTACAACAATCATTTTCTGATTCATTAACAGATTTACTTTGTAAGAAGAAGTATCTTTATGCAGGCTAGATAATTGAGTTAAAAAGTAGTAACTTTAAACACGTTTAAGTGTGCCAAGGCAAATGCAAGGCCAGCTGTTTTTTTATGTATCAATTTGGTAGAGAGTCTTTTTATTCTTATAAACCAGTTTTAGTTTAGACAGAAGGCCAAAACTGAGGAGAAAATAGATGTGTTTTATGATCTTCATTATTGTGGACGGTAGACCTCAGAATCCTCTCCATCCCATTTGTGGAGAGGGTAATAGTGAGCAGAATAATTTAACATTCAACGATATTTCTCAAAGATCCTATCATGGAGGTTTTCAGTTGAAACCAGTTTACACTGCCTGTTCTCTGACGCCATTGATTTCCCATAATGCGATAAATACCAGTCATGATGAAATATTTATTTATTGCTCGGTCACTTTGTTTCGTTGTGTATTTGCTTAAGTTGGTTAGCAAAGCAGCTCCAGGATTGCTGCCTGGAAGGCTGGTGTGAGCGCAGGAAAATACACAGCGTTAATTAATAGTAGGCCAACATCAGAGGCATCCATCCCAGAGAGAAATAAATAAATCGGAAAGCAAATAAATTTGGAAAGCAAATATGTTTGACTTAAAGTGTCGAGTGGTTAGATTGAACAAACGGCTCGTTGTGGGAGCACCCTCAGTTGATCAATGTGCGATTGGCAATCTGATTGGAATTTCAGAGGGAAATCAGTTTCACTATGAAGTTCCAAGCCGAATCCGCTCTGTCTTCAACGCTTGTTACAGACCCTGATGGTGAACCATAAAGTGCCAGACTTGCTGGTTTAATAAAGTTTTGAAATATATACTAATGGCATGGGAGATTGGAGTGAAGAACTACAGCAAACTGCCCAAAAGCATGAGCCCAACCCACCTTTGACATAGAGGAAATGGAAGCGAAGCAGAATGATAAATAAAAACAGCTGATGTAGAGAAGGAGAGTAAGATAAAGGAAGGGTGGAGACGGATACCGAGCGGGAGGGAAGGACGAGAACGAGACAGGGATACAGAGAGAAGGCGAGAGTGTAAGAACGAGAGAGAGTGAGACACAGAAAGGCAGAATACTCCGGATGATCTTAAAAGAAAAGAGAAAGCGGGCACAGGTGCAGATGAGTAGAAGAACTAATTAGTGAACTTAGTGAACCTGGAGAGAGCGCAATTGACAGGAGAAGAACGGAAGAGGAGGAGGAGGAGGTGCAGAGCTTAACTCTAATGACTTCTCTACCAGGAAGCCTGTGCAGTATCCCTGAAACCCGGCTCAGAACGTAGCGAGAGTAGACATCATCTGCCAACAGGGGACTTATCAGAGGGACCTGATTGGCTGAATATTCCACTGTTGGAAGACCCTTAAATTACATATTCAAAAAAAAAATTCAAAGGATAATTGTGCCCCTTCGATTTCATGCTATCATTTCTTGTCTCCTATTTCTTATCTGGCAAAAAATATGGAAGAATTTTGAAGTGGATTGTACCTTGTTCGCTTGATTCATGTGTTGCTCTTTTATACGATTTCAAATGTCAGCGGAGATATGGGCCATCGTTTGTTGTCTACTGATGGAGTTGTTTGTTGTTAGTGGTGTGTGTTTCTACATATTGCTCATATGCATTTTAACTCTGTTTATCACAGCAATCCTACTCTCTGGATACAACCGCATGTGATTCATGTATTGGGCTGGCAATTTATTCCCAGACTAGTGGATAATATATATCCAGGTCATGAAGGATCAGGTAGGGGGTTAGAGCATCTTATCTTAAGGATGTCCACAGGTCCAGTGCAGACATTTGGGGTTCATACCCATAACATTTGGGCTGGGAGTCTACAACCTTAGCCACTAGGCTTTCCTGCCCCCTCATGTAGATGTCTACATGGTGGTGGGTCTTATTTATCTATAATCACACTCTTTTTGAGGTTGTCTCTCTCCAGCGATTGAGAGTACTGACTTGGTTCAGAACAAACAGAGGCACACAGTGGGAGGCTGAAAGCATACACTCCATTGTGGCTTTGATTGACTTCTCATCTGGGAAACCCATAGCACGATGTGGATATGATATACTTTTCCCTTGATTTGGGAACTTCTGAAAGACTTTTTATGCTCTGACAGACTTTTGATTCTCTGATTGACTTTTCTTCTTAGAAACCACACTGTGAGGCCATGACAAACTTTTCGTTATATGGTAGACTTTTAACATTCTGACATGCTGTTGATTCCTTGGTACACTTCATTTGAGTACTTTTCATTCACTGAAGAAGCTTTATAGCGAGGCTATGATGTACATTTCATTCTCTGTTACTTTTCAATGCAGAAACCTTTAAGCGAGGCAGTGGCATTTTTGATTCCCTTATACTGTAGGTGTCATATGAGGGACAACATAGTGAGGCTATGATGGACCTTCCATGATCCGTCGACTTCTCATTGTCTGTTTGTCTTTCCCTAGAAACCACATAGGGAGACTGATGGAGTTTTCACCTGAGGTACCACATTTCCTCCTAAGCGCCCTGGTCGACAATGACAACACGACACCGACTTGTCAACAATACGGTGAGATATCTCCTTGACCACTATCAGGAGGGGGAAGGAGAGGGGGGGGGTGGATAAGCGGGAGAGAGAGAGAGAGGCAGAGAGAGCGAGAGAGAGGAGTTTGAGGTGTGAAGGGGGCTTTATCTGCCTCTGTATCTCATTGAGGATCTGATGTACAGGGGAGTGAATGACGGGGCCAAGCAAGTCGTCTCATCCTACCTGCAGATCCGTGCTGGAGCCCTCCATAATCTCCCAGAGAGCCCACCAAATCCTATTCCGGGGTGCTCTCTCCACACTCATAACGGCCGGAGCGTTTCCTCTTGATGGAGGGGGTGGGTGGAGGAGCTGGAGGAGGCGGTGAAGGGCACTGTGTCGGCTGTTTGCAGACCATCTCGAGGATAAAGCACGAGGAGGGTCGTCTATTTTAGGCTTGTCGTTTCTGTAACGAGGTCTGGACTTTTGTACGAGCTGCTGCTGCCGCTGCGGCGGGGTTGGGGGAGGGGGGGAGGAGGGGGAGGAGGGGGAGGAGGGGGAGGAGGGGGGGGGAGGACAGGAAGGAGAAGGAGGGGGGTGAAATGTGTGGCAAAATGTCTGCCAGGGATAGAAATTGCAACATCATCTACTGCTAAAGAGATGGGAAGGGAAACACACACACACACGCACACGCACACATACGCACACACTCACACATACACACGCACACACACACACATACACACGCACACACTCACACACACACACACACACACACACACACACACACACACACACACACACACACACACACACACACACACACACACACACACACACACACACACACACACAGACACACACACACACACACACAAACACACACACACTGTGAGTCAGTCCTGGTAATGGGGCGAGAGACACCAACACTAGTTGTTACAGAAATTCACAACAGTCTGCATTCAGTAAGATGCAAGTCTATCACTCTGATCATTTCCTGGTCTCTGGTCTTTCCCAGGAGGGTCTCTGGTCTTTCCCAGTACGGTCTCTGGTCTTTCCAAGTTCCATGTCTCTAGCCCATACAAGGTCTCTACTTGGTCTAAGTTTCTGGTCTTACAGGGTCTTGAACATCTCCGGTCTCTCTAAAGGGTCTTTGTTTCTGAATAACAGGGTCTAAGTTTCTTGTCTCTCTAAACCTAAAGGGTCTAGGTTTCTGGTCTTACAGGGTCTTCAATACCTCTGGTCTCTATAAAGCCTCTAGGTTTCTGGTCTAGGTTCCTGAGGTCCCCAAGCCCCCCCAAGGGGACAGACAGTCTAGAGAGGTCTGTAGTGGGATCAGGTTCTGGTGATACCTAGGTACAGAGACTCTGTCCCCCCTATGCATCCGTTCTAGACTGTCGCACTTATTCAAATCCAGGGCTGTCAATCAACACTACCGTCTATCCAATTACAACATGTGTCATGATGTCTGCTGTTTCCCTGCCAGTAATTATATAGAGTTGGCAAATGGAGAAATGCTCCTGAATCTCTTTGGATTACTATTATTATTTCATTTTTCGATCTACAGTTGGAAATAACAAGGTGGGAATTCGATTTACAAGGCTGGACATTTCTATGAATGTGTAACTATCCGCGATCGCGGTGTACTATGTAATATGACATATTACTGTTGTGAACATTATTTTCACCGAAAAAAAAAAAGAGTAATTCAGATTCCAGGGCGCAGATACAGACCAAGATTACTGCTAGCTCTGGTCTGCCTCGACAGCATTTCTGCTATACCATATAAACTATAATACTGTTCTTTGTTACTGCTTAGTCAAGCTCACTTGTTGTAACCATGTCATTTATTTTCTCTGTAGTTTCGTTACTTTGTATTTCTAAACTACTGCGTAGTTCTGTGTCTAGTTGTGGTATTGTGTAATGGTTTAATCTGTAGTTTTGCGTGTAGTTTTCACACTGTAGTTGTTATCAATATAGTTTCTCTTGTTTTTGTCTCTCTTGTGTGTTTGTGTTGGTATAGTTGTCTCCAGCATCATTACCGTGAATGAAAAAGTATAGTTTCTGGTGCTTCCTGCGAACGCTCTCTCTCTGTCTCTGTCTCTGTGTCTCTGTGTGTGCAGTTTGAATGATGGAGGCCTCGTTTTTAATGAAATGTTTTCCTTGTGTCTAAATAGAGGCAGGGTTTTGATTCACCAGAAGAGAAGGTTTTTTGTGAGAGCGGAGTCGAACTTCGCTGCGTGATATTTTGGTTGGGAGTTTTCGTCTCTGCAGGGAAAAAAAAACATTTATTCAGAAGGGGAGACGGCCTGCGTTTTGTTTACAGTGAGCCATGAAACTGTGTGATGGGGTATCATAAATAGAGGGAGCATCATAAAGAAAATAATTGGAAAAGGAAATATGGTATTGCAATTGTGCAGTGCCTGTTGTCTGACTCTCTCTCTCTCTCTCTCTCTCCGCTGAACAAGCATACCGACACGTGTGTGAGAAGGCACTGCTGAAGATTGTACACCATCTTGTTCTCTAACTGAAGTGTTTTCAAAGTCCTCAGGCACCTGTCAATTATTCTGGTCGAATTTGCGCTAGTTATTTTAATTGTTCAACATGCTGTTGTTATGGTGTTTTCTTTATCAGATCATTTTATCCAAAGTAAGTAAAGTAGGAAGTTGATACAAAGATAGGTCTTTAAAGAGCAAGTAGGGGTTGGACAGTGAATGCATAGAAGTGTCATTAAGAAGCAGGTAGGGGTTTGAAAGTGAACACAGAGACAAGCCATTAAGGAGCAGGTAGGGGTTGGATAGTTAAGACAGAGATAGACCATTAAGGAGTAGGTAGGGGTTGGACAATAAATACAGAGACAGGTCATTAAGGAGCAGATAAGAGTTAGACGAATGCTGTTACATGTCTTTATGCAGCAGGTAAGGGTTAGGATGTCTACACCTAGCGGACAAAGGGGATCGAATCCAGGACCTCTCTGCAGTTAGTCGGCCGTTTATTCATTGCTCAGTCAATTTCGAAGATTTACCAATGTTTGGTGCTTGTAATTTGGTATTATTTGTTCAACTCCCCACCAGCGCTGCATCCTATGTTCCAATGCACGTTGAGCTCAACACTTCCTGTAAGAGGATTAGGCTGTGTGTTTATCCATCAGCAAACTACACAATAATGGAGTTGTGAAAAGTGAATGCGATGAAATGGATATTGCAGAAACGTCTTCAATTAAAACTTCAAAATCCCATCATCCCATCACAACCGCCGGAAAACAATTACATGAGATATAATTGAAAAATGGTTAGTTACTAGGGTTCAAGCCTGAAAGGCAATGTGTTCGGTCCCCAAAGTCTACACACAATCTACCTGGAAGCTTCTTCCAACGAGATGCCCTTGCCCCTCCACCTGCTCCTTAATAACTTGTGTATGACTTTACTGTTAATCGCTTTGGATTAATACAGCAGTATTAAAGGTTGGGTATGGGATTTGCGAAACGCCAGCAGATTTTGAAAATACACAACTCAAATGGTCCTACCCCCTCTCCTTCAACGCTGACTCTGACTCCACCCATTCCAAGTAAATGGACGCGCAATCATGCACGAGCAAACACAGATGCGCGAGAGCGAGCCATTAGCTCGTTAGCTAGCTCCAGTAACTACCGCAGGATAACAACAAACAGAAGCTTGCTCTGGGTCACGAGCTTTGAGTACGTGCACGTAGGGGTCACGCGCGGGGAGCATGAGGGGGAGGGGGAGTGCAGTACGACCGTTTGATTGACGTACTTACTGTCCAATGCCACTCGGTGGGTCTGGAAATCATTGGCTGGAGTTTTTCGAGCCCTGCCCGTTCCACAGATGATTGACTTGTTTAATTTTCATGTCAGCACTTCCAACTCAGTGGCTGTAAGTGGGTTATGAGAAGGATTTCAAGTAATTTTGCAAAAATGGCCAAAAAAGAGAATACCATACCCAACCTTTAAAAACTTGCGTATGACTTTACTGTTAATCGCTTTGGATTAAAACAGCAGTATTAAATAGTAATATACTCTGCGTTTCAATACCCTTAAATGTTTTCTGTGCACACAAAGACACATCGCTCATTGTCCCCTTGTTAGCTTCCATTGATGCTAAGAAGGTCTAACTAGCGTTAATTTAGATGTGCTAATGAAATGAAAAGTTAAGATAAAGGTCCTGCGCTTTTTCGACTGGTTGAAAGTAATAGATGCTTATCAATTTTAATTTGATTACCACTCATAATTGTAGAATCAATAACTTTTAGACTGCAATGGAACCCATATCTCTCTGCTTTCTTTGCCGGGACTGAAATATTGAAGCTTTTACTTGAACCTTTTAAGGATTTTATGAAGAGGTCAGACGAGGATGAATTCAGTGATATTCTAGCTTAGCCACGGCCACAATTTATGATAGTTTTTGTTTTATTTGATCGTATATGACCCACAATCATCAGACAATGGATATCTTTACCACAAGACCACTCTTGTGCCTCACATTTGGACTTCTTTGTCGGTTCTGAGGTTCTTTGTTATGACCCCCGGGTTGTTCGCCGTACCTGTGGACAACAGCCAGTGTTTGAGCGTGTTTACTCTGTTTGGAAGGTGTCTGCTGCACTGTCTACCTAACTGGATCATTCTGAGCTCTGGTCTGAGAAAGCTGCTCCGCTCTAACGAACGTCTCCCTAACGATCCCCCCCCCCTGTTCCCTCGGGGGGTTTCCTCCCCTCTCCGAGGCCCTGCCTTCCTTCCTCACAGATATGTGAACTATTGAGAGACTCGTCGTCAAGATGAAACCCTGTGTAGCAACAAACTTCTGACTTCTCCTGACTTTAGTTTGAGAACCGAAAAGCAAAAAGCTCTCTTGCTATTCTCTCTCAGCGTTGACTTTGTACTCGAGGAAGTCACACAATTCCCGTCCTTCTCTCGAAACTCACGGAATCTCCTCAGGATATTTTGGGGAACAACTCCGATTTTTCTTTTTTCCCAGTGAGTTTTCACAGGCCGTTCCCAGCCACACTGGGTAACAGATGTGAGTTTAATACGTGGAGGGTCCTTCTGGAGCAGCTGCTTCTGTTGCTGCTCCACTGGCACTTCGAAGACAAATGACAAGCAGCTGCTTGGCTCTCATCAGACTCCATCTTCCAAGATGGCCGCTGTGTTCCCTCCCTCATCTCCTTTATGGAGCCCAAAGGACGACGGGGCCTTTTCCTCTGGCCAACCAACAACCAACCAACAACCAGCCAACGACCAATTAACAACGCAACGACTAATTGAGCCACCGAGCCTTCTTCAGCGGACTGGATAATGATCCCCTGGTTACTGGTCTCGTAGCCTGGCACTGGGTCATACCTGGGTTTAATAAGAAAGGGCTGACGTCAAAAGAGTCTTTATAGTCCAAATGGCACCAAACACAAAACTTTGACTGCCTGGTGACTTTTACGCTAACATATGACTCACCGTGAATTTCTGTTGTTATTCCTTAATTGAGGATATGGATTCTAAATGAAAACGTGACATATGGCGTATACGTCCTATAAGTAACCTAGCCGTTTTCCAACGGTAACCTGTTTAAAATCAACAATGATGAAATGAGTGCACAACCGTGGAATGTCCTACACACACACTAAACACAGCCAGCTGATCACCGGTGCATGAAATAACATAGTCCAGAGAAAGGCATTTGCTGTTATTTGTGTGTGTGTGTGTGTGTGTGTGTGTGTGTGTGTGTGTGTGTGTGTGTGTGTGTGTGTGTGTGTGTGTGTGTGTGTGTGTGTGTGTGTGTGTGTGTGTGTGTGTGTGTGTGTGTGCGTGACAAATGAAGGGCAAACTAGGTAACTGTAATGGATAAGCGTGCAAATGGTTTTGTTCTGAAATAGCCTTTTACTTTAAACATAAATAATTTTTCAACAATATTGGATGAGTACTTGCACCATATTACTTCAAACATAAACAGAGTATAAAGTTAGCTTCTTTATAAAGTAAAACAGACATTCGAGAATTTTTTGTGAATTAATTCCAAAACATTCAATCATAAAATCAAGTGTACACCTGACACACGAAGTCCTTAAAACATTTCTGTCGACCAATCAAAGGACGGCGTGTGTTGCTTCAACTTTTTGTCCCCGTTTCAGACCGCTTGGTACCTCAACAGAGGAGTACCGGAAAACAGGTACTGCTAATGGCAGCCAAGTCCGCATATTTTGGGACCCCGCCCACTTTTGGCGTTGGAAACGCAAACCCTACCGCACCTTACCGTACCTCACTGCTCGGTGGAAACACGCCAATATAGGGTGCTGGGCTCTCCGATAAGCCCACTGTGTGACTGTCGCCATCCTTGAGCTAGAGAACAAACACTATTTGCTGACTCAAGTTCAATACACCTCTTGTTTTGTCGTTTTTATAAACAGCACATCTCCACCAAAACGTCCTCACAAAAAGTGTTTCACACTTTAAGAGTGAAACACCCCCCCCTCCCCCTACCCCTACCCCAGGCAGGGTCACTGGCACTGTAAACGGATGACCGGCTATTTTGAGCGCCGGCGAATCCGATCCTGTGATTAGCTTGTCGGTTTTTACGCACGCAGACGGCCCGAGATTATTGACCTATCAATAAACTCTCATCCCAATTCTGTCGGAAGATTAACCAAATAAAACCGGAGACACTGGAATCCATCTGCCGGCCATGCGGGCGCATTAATAAGCGGTATTGACATGCATGGGGGGCCGCGGAGGACGTGCTGTACCCCGCGGCCCGGTGGATCCGGCCCGCTGTCCTGCCCTGCTGGCGCCGGCCTCTACATCCAGAGCAGTCAACCCGCTGTCTTAAAGGATGTCCCTCAATATCTCAATGGATATACATATAAACGTATGCAGCACACACACACAAACACACACACACACACACACACACACACACACACACACACAATCACAACATGCACTTCACAACCCACCAGTTGAGAATCTACACTCTTCTACACTACACACAGCCTCTAGTGTCTGGGGGGAGGTACTGCGCAAGCTTGTCCACTGGTCACAATATGCATAAGTTGCATATATGCAACTAGCATGCAAGCTGCTGATGTTAAGAGCATGTACAGAATAGAATAATGTTAGCCTATAAACACACACACATTCTGTTGTATTTGTATCTTAAGCATCGGATCAATCAGAATGATTGAATATCATTAAGAGTCAGCCCTCAGTGACCTTTTGGGATCATGTTACAATCGCGTGACGTCGAGAAGGTCAGTCTATCTCTACTCTCACACCCCCACCCCCTAACTCAAAACAAGACGGGACAAGGCAACAAAGGGTTTGAACGGTGTGGTTAAGGGGTCAGAGGTCGCGACCTTACCACTTTCATACTGTGGTGGAGAAACTGCAGGCTTTGCGCGGTACACTAGCTGCTAATTAACAGCGAGTTTATATAAAGTTCCAGTATTTGTGCCGTCCTTCAGAAGCAAGGCTGTTTCATGTCCTTGTGGTGTGCTTCTGTTTCATCCTCTTAAGTATTTATGCTAGCGCTGGTGGTTTTGATTATCCGTCGGCTGTTTAATCAGGGAGGCGATGGATTTTAGAGAGATAAGATTCTCATCTACCAGGGATGTTTGTTTAAGACCACAGCACATGAACAAACGTAAAAAAGTAAAGTAAAGTAAAAATAAAACAATACAAGACATAGAAGAAGCTTTATTGATTAACAGTATACGCTGAAGATCATGTGATCTGAAGTCCCATGAAAGAACTAACATTCCGCCATCTCAATACTTATAGTACAATAACCAAACCACCAGTTGTTATTATAGTGGTCAGAAAGTACCAAATTGGCCGTCAAAATGGTCACCGTCTCGGAATGTGCTATCGTGAAATCCTCCTGTTGATAGAATCACAGATGGAACTGTGTGTGTGTGGATGAAGGCTGGTTTGTGCTGCCTGGGCTGGCAGACTGGTCAGGCTGGTTGAGGCTGCACACCTGTTGCACATTAAGCAATCAGTGTGCAACATGTTAAACCAGCCATCACCACACATCTCCTGCATGGTAAACCATATATCATACATCGTTGTCTGCAACCTTACAATGAACCGGTCTTCCAACACCACTACTCTGCGTCCTTGTCTGGAGGGGCACAGCTTAAGTTACCTAGGTGGAGTGTGGCAGCATTGTTACAAACTCGAGTGCACCTGGATACATTTCACTCAGACTCAGGTAAAGCAGACATGAGGGTGCATGTGCTTTGTTTTATGTTTGTGTCCTTGGAGACCTAAAATGTATCTCATCAGTGCGTGTTTGTGTACGTGTGTATGTGTTTGTACCCGTACATGTGCCCGTGTTACGTTTAAATGGATTCTTGTCATCGAATCTTAGCTAGTCTTCGCATTAAAGCTGCATTTCCACTAATTAAACGTCAGGAATTTTCAATTTCGCGAATTGCTGTTTTTAAACCCAATTTGTCATTGCCTAATTTTCCCCGACACACAATTATTTGGAAATAGATTGTTACTGAAAAAAAATCAACTATATCCCACTACAGATATGTAATCTACCCCAGAGTCTAAATATGATGAGATGTGTTTGGTGTCGTTATACCCCAACACTTCCCAGCCAACAATAACCCCGGTTCACCTCAGTTTTCAACCATTATTAATATTTTGGTGGGACTGGCAATGCTTACCCACTGTTTAATTGTCGAATTAACGTGCATGCATCTTAAGCCCATCTTAATTGTCTTTTGGTGATTTTTAATTAAGGGCTATTCCACGGCTGCAGCGGCAGACAGCCCTGCGCTCCCTCTCTGATAACGAGAGGAAGGGATACAGTGTGGGTTAAACACGCTCTCCTCCGAATGAAAAAACACACGCCTGGCATTCAAGCTCCCTATTAACATTGGTCTCTACTGAACACATTCGCTATAACAAGAAAAACATAAAAAATAACTTTGGTATTGAGCTTTTCATGATTGACTATAAGACGCTCAAAGACCTGGATCGACCGGTTCGATTTAAAGCGTGAAATCGAGGGTTGCGGGAAAAGTATTTTAAAGGGGTTTACAAGACATAGAAACGAAAGTAAATAATTAAAAAGAAAATGCTGTGTGTATGTGTTTTTTTTTTTTAGTCTGGTAGTACTTCCTCACTTGGTTCAGATAAGGAAACTTGTATGCCAGGTTTGTGACTCACTCAGTCTCTCCCCCTCTGTCTGTCTCTCTCCTCTGTCTGTCTCTCTCCTCTGTCTGTCTCTCTCCTCTGTCTGTCTCTCCCCTCTGTCTGTCTCCCCCTCTGTCTTGTAGAGAAGTTAGTCTTGTAGACTAAGGCAATGTTGATGGCCTCCTCTCATGGTATCCCGCCGATGCATTTTGAACCTCTGATGCTCCCTCTTTAGAGATGGAAGCTATAAGTGACACTCTGACATGTCTGGCTTCCTCCTCCCCGTGCGTTCTTGTGTACAGACTGCCCACTGTGAGAGGTGCACGTGAGAGGCGTTGTGCACAGATATGGCATCCTGGTGCTGTTTGGGTGTCATCACACTGTTGCTATGCTACGTGGTCATCATGGTGCTATCACCCTGTTCGCCACGTGGTTGTCGTGGTGTCATCACACCGTCGCCATCACACTGTTGCTACGCGGCCCTCATTGTGTCGGCACACTGTTGCTACGCTACATGGTCGTATCGTTTTGAAGCCCTGGAGTTTATTAAATATAGCACGGGATGTTGACCCTTCACCCACAGCCGGAGGTAATGGCGAGGGTGGACCCCTGAGGTGTGTAGACGTGGGGGGGGGGTACCCCACCAGCCGGCTGGGTACTAGACCTGTACATTGAGTGGAGTACAGAGTTCTTTATTATCCCCACAGGGGCCATTCATATTGCAGCAAGCAGTAGAGGAAACCACAAACATAAAGGCACATGAGCATAGAAAACCATCATTGAATAACAGCATCAGCAGTGAACAGTCGGTCTCCACAGACACTCCAGTTCCACAGTTAGGCTGAGGTTAGCCTCAGGGATGGAGGTGGGGGTGGGAGGGGGGATCGAATCGATGACCACTGCCACTCTAGATATTCCCATATCTGCACCCTGCGGGATAAACGGCAGACTGAATAGAGTGTGTGTGTGTGTGTGTGTGTGTGTGTGTGTGTGTGTGTGTGTGTGTGTGTGTGTGTGTGTGTGTGTGTGTGTGTGTGTGTGTGTGTGTGTGTGTGTGTGTGTGTGTGTGTGTGTGTGTGTGTGTGTGTGTGTGTGTGGTCACTTTTCTGGTAGTGACTGGCATAGTGTCATTTCTGAACACATCCTCACCAGTAGTAAAGGGGCCACATCAGTTGGTTTTGGCCTGATTTAGTCTATAATCTAAGTAATATTGAATATTCTCAAGTCATGGGAGCCTGACAAGAGGAAAGCACATCAATATTAGGATTTCTGAATCTTAAATTGCACATTTTTGTGTTTTCGACTTGATACATTAACAAACGAATGAATTATTTATCTAAATTATATCTGTTAATCCTAACGGCACAAGAGGGCTACAGCTTTAGAAGTGGAAATTACGCATGGTGAGATTGTAGTGCTAATAATTAAATGCTATGGCTGCAAGTCCTCTGAAACTAAGAAAATCAACTTAAAAGTTTTGTATCTTCCTGTGTTGTATTTTGTCTGTTTTGATTTGAACCTGCACTATTAAACTTCTGCTGATTATTTTTGCTCCCGGTAAATAAAAATCTGAAGCAAACATTTCTTAAGAAAACGTGCCAATTAGTCAATGCATCCAGCGAAGTTCTCTCTATTATTCATATTATTCTGGTCCACTTTTGCCCTTCCCTTGCTATTGGGTAAACTTGCATAGTGCCCGTATAACCAGGTAAGCAAATCAGAAGTTGGATATGTTTAACTTGTATTTTGAATACTTTTCACAGTGCAGCTTCCAGCCCAAAGTGCACATATTCTCTTGGAAAACTGTTGTATTCTATTCAAGAAAGGGAGACGGAAAGAGAGACAGGGCTGGTGTTTCTGTAACCTCTTGTCTACCATCATGCCAGTCGCTATGGCGACAATCTGCCTGAATCCGTGCTGAAAACCAAACTAAACAAATTACAGACTTTTGTTTATTTTTATTATTAAACGTAGATTCTAAAGATAAGTTAAATCAATGAAATAAATGGCTCCAACGGAGTAGTTAATAATTACGTTGCATGACTTGAATTTGTTTTGTGTTTGCTCACCAGATGTGCCGTGATCTCCTTTACAAACCTTCCGTGACCTGATCTTCCTCTATTTAGAAGGTAAAACATTTTCAATAAACCTTTTGTTATATTGCACCTTTTTAGAAATGTGGAGAAGGAAAAACTAAAGAAATTGTTAAACTGGCATAAAAGTAGAAACTCAAACCAATAAAAAATATACCCAAGCAAAAAAGCTAAACCTGCAAGAACTGGTATCATAAATGACAGAAAATATAAATAAGGCAATATCAATCTTATATTTTCATCAACTGTTATGCGTTCACTGAAGGCGATTTACTATAAGGGTTGTGGATGTCTTCAATATAGATTATACTGTCATATGTTTAATGCATGCAGTCTCTCAACGTGGTTCACACTGCATGCTTGGATGTGTAGATAACGATGTTGGTGCTTTGTAACCATCCTTCACTCTAATTAGTCTAATGCGATGGCTGCAACTTTTATTTATTATTCTAAAAATTATAGCCAAGCATGCAGTATGTGGTACTTTGTGTGTGGCACGATGTTTCCAGCGCATTTGTATTATTTTAAATGAAACCCGTTTCCATTTTCTATACAGAGACGCTGGCAGAAAAAAAAGCTAAATGTACAGTATTTCTTTTTTTTCAACAATTTGGGAGGCCTGTTCTTGTATATTTCAGCGCAATCAAACAGCAGCTACTGCAGTCCATGTTTCTGATTTGTTCAAATTGGGGCACGACGATGTCAACAGCTGTTGGGGCCATCACTGGCCAATTAGAAGCATTGTTTACCGAAAAAAAGAACCTATTCTTGCCACTCTAAACCAACCAACAACTTGTTCCTTTATTCACTTGTTAGCAATTAAAAAAAACAAGTTTCGCTTCAACACAGAGAACTGGATGCTGTCCTTAATAAGTCTTTGCATCTTCATGTAAACACCTTTTCTAAAATCATGGTAATTCTGCTGGCCTATCAGAGGTCAGAACCCCCGTAGCCGTATTAATGAGTTGCTTAAGAGACTTTCAGATCACTAACACTATTATTTGTCTGCATGCTCACTTGATGTTACCTAAACAGTATACCCCCAGTAATTGCCACACAATTATTTGAACTACCAACGTTGGAACATGTGACGATCTTGCTTTTTTTTTTTCTTTTTTTTTAAACCACTCTTCCTCCGAGCTCGCGATTTCCGTAACGACGAATGCTACAAATACTAATTAAATGGCTGCATGTGGGTGCATGGATCATTGCTCTCCGCTGATTAAGGAACGATAGGAGAGACTATATAAATCAAAGACAACCTACCCATCTAATTAGCTGGCCCAGCCATTAAATCCACTAACAAGCAGCCGAGGTGGCTCTTCACCACATAATCTTCCCCGTGATTACATGATGGCGATGCGGCCATCACACTCTCTGTTCGTCTCTGTTTTCACGGTACAAAATGAAAATACCGTGAAAGTAGGGTTGGATTAAAACGACTACCCCATCTCTGAGTGAGGGAATGCAATAGGTAGATGCATGGAGGAATCCTTACAATTTTTGTGCTCGAACAACAGCCGTAATTCATATTTTTTTCTTCACTTGTTCCCAAGGGCATCTAGGGGACCTGGCCATTTCAATTACAGAATTGTGTTACGCCGTTTTGACCAATTTTAATATTGCTTTATATCAATTAATTATCCCTGACAGCAACATTATATCAAGGTATAAACCGTGAGTATGAAGGACGGACCATTACCTTATGTTTTTAATTACTTACCCATCATTAATGTGTGCACATCAGCCAGCTAACCCACAACGGACAAACTACAGCTCAGCTCAAAACCGTGGCAGCTAGCAGGCGAGCGCCTAACCTAGGACATGGACTCCAGGGTTAATGGCTAACATGCTAACATACTGTCTCTCACAGAGGGGAAGATGCTCATCAGTGTGGTTGTTTTTTTTGTACCTTGGAGGAAAATGTGCTGACTTTCCAAAGTAAGAGCGTGTCTCGTCACCTGGCAGTGGCTTGATCTTCGACCCCCGCCCCCAACTTCCTGGGGATAATCGTGAGAGAAAACCGGCAGGAGAGGATAATGAGAGGGGAGGGTGGCTAGTATAGCTTTATTTATTTGTCATTGTGTTTGCTCTTCCCTTTGTGTTATAATGAGCCTTAAGTACTCAGAAAGGCATTGTTGAAATCCAAGCTTGTTATCAGTTTTTGTTGCATGCAATTCATTATGATTTATAATAAAATAAATCTGAATAGGCCTATCCTTTTCAATATGTAGTTTATTATTATGCATCATTGTTGTAACTACCACCGCCAGAACGGCTCACACTACAAACCTTCGAGTAGTGATGGAGAAATTATTATGAAACAATTATACTAAAACATAATGTTATACTGATATGCGTGTTTCATAATCGTTTGGATTCAGATGAAATGTATGTGAGGTCTCAAAGGATTCCTAGCTCAGCATGTTTTTATTCAACGTTCGAAGGAGCCAGGTCCCCATGAGCACAAACAGACAGCCTGCTGAATCCTAGCCACCAGGCCACTGCTGATGGTGGGACAAAAAACATAATCACACGGACTACCATCGTACAGCTTACCTCCGCATGAAGTCACTGGTAAATATGGAACAATATCGGTTTGAAGGTGGATCGTAAAAATGTACGGAATGATCCAATCCGCGTGGAGCCGTAATGCACTACTCAAGGCAAATCTTCCTCTTGTCAGTGGCTTGCGTTAAGAGTGCGCTAAGTAGGCAATCCTCCATGCATTAATGTTCGTAACACTAATTGCTTCATCTGTACCCCCCCCCCCCCGCCGCCTCCTGGGGGTACGTCCAGCCTCCCCCACAACATAACTTGACTATTTTTCAGGGACAGGCTGGGGGAGGAAGACATGGGGTATGTAGCATGGGTTTTATCTGAGTGCAACACTGATGCGATTAGTCTCTCTCGCTCTCTCTCTCTGACGTTGTGGGCAATCTGTCATTCTGAGAAACTGTGGAGAATCGGGAGTAAATCGTGAAGGAGCCAAGGGTGCCACATCTTGCGCAGGGGGGGGTGGGGGGGGCCTGAACCCAGAAGCGATGGGAGATCAGACTCAGAGGGGTAGACATAAAATTGTGCCTTTTACCTCATGTAAACAAACCAAAAACCGACTAACTGGCAGATACCTAAGGAACTTATATATCAGCAACGCGTGTGAACAGAATGACTAATTAAAGACACTCACGACAATCGTTACAGAGCCCCCCCCCCCCAAACCTTCCCCCTCAAGGAATGCCTCCTGGCTTTCCTCCGGGCCGCGCTGGAAGCTTGGCTGCGTCGGCAGGCCCCGTCGGGCTTTGTCTGAGCTCTGCCTCACCCACAGGCGGAGGGGGAGTCTGCTCAGGCTCAGGGCCCGGAACCTCAGGCACAGGACTAATAACAATACTTCATTATTATGGATGGCATTTATACAGCGCTCTTCTCGGTACCCAAAGCACTTTACGTGTGTGTGTGTGTGTGTGTGTGTGTGTGGTGTGTGTGTGTGTGTGTGTTGTACGTGTGTGTACGTGTGTGTGTGTGTGTGTGTGTGTGTGTGTGTGTGTGTGTGTGTGTGTGTGTGTGTGTGTGTGTGTGTGGGGGGGTCGACATACTTCTCCCTAACCCGGATAACCTTTGTAGATCTGTGACGTCATCGGGAGAAGGATGGACACTATGAGATGCCATCTGATGGGAATGCATGGAGCGACCCTTGCTCGATGTTGGCTGGGCAATGGCCTACTCTGACCGCGCGGATAGGCCAACTCACCAATATAGATGGCTGAATTCAGGCCCTCCTTTATCGGTCTCAGAACCCTCCAATGAGCCATGGCTAGAGCCTGGGTTTGAATCAAGGCCGGGCCTGGCGGATTCCAGACGGCCTCCAAACCGTTTGCCAGAAGCAGCATTGGACCCCGCACACTCGAGTGGTATGGCTGCCCCCACAGGTTTGGATAGGGTCGTCCCTTGGTCAGAGGGAGAGGATTAGTGCTTGAATCGCAGTAATCTCAGCTGACGAGGTGTCTCGCCTATAGCTGCCAGTGGATCCTGCCTGGTCCTCATCCCAGGCGGTACCCTCGAGGCCCGAGTCTGTTGAAGCCTGCCCATGACTGCTCCCTCCCCATCCTGGGAGTTCAGCAGGGGGGGGCCTCGATCTGAGCCAGGGGAGACCTCCAGGTTCAGTGGCATGCAGGAGCAGCTATACAGCCCCTGTCCGTCAAGCCAGGACTCAAATGATCCACACACCAAAACATCCAGGACATTGACGGCTGTCTTCATCAAGCGGGCCCACTGATGCTATCAGCTAATTATATTTAATTTTACAGACCCGTACACTGATTGTACACTGCTTGCTAGCCGGTCACTATGCTGGTCGGTTAGCAACATTTAATTTATTAACAGGGGAGCTGACAATGCTAGAGTTTTAGCGAATACAAATAATGATAAATAGTTTTCTTAGCTATCTGTAATATTCAGATGTGCTAGCCCACGTTATGATCAGCTAGTTAACCGATCGGCACTGTGATTGCGCCATGCGCGTTCACATTGTGGATTGGTCCAGTCAGTGTGGCGCGCTGCCTCTGGTGGTCAGTATGAAATGGAATGGGGAATGAGGGGAGGGGTTGGGCCAGGATCGTTACCAGAGGGGGTGTGGGGGGTTTGTGTGGGAGGAGGCGATGGAGTGGCCACCACAAGTGGCAGATGCCCCGAGTTGGGGGCCAAAATGGGCCGTCCAGCGTGTCATTAAAGACGACGTGTGTGTGTGTGTGTGTGTGTGTGTGTGTGTGTGTGTGTGTGTGTGTGTGTGTGTGTGTGTGTGTGTGTGTGTGTGTGTGTGTGTGTGTGTGTGTGTGTGTGTGTGTGTGTGTGTGTGTGTTGGCCTTTCGCTAGCCGGCGGCGGCTCCCTGGCCTTGGCCGCCCCCCTCGGCGAGGTGAAACGTCCAATCAGAGGGACGGAGACGTGTGGCTCAGGCGCTACTGGCGCGAGACAAAGAAATATAAAAAAAAAGGCTTGACGATGAGACCCATGGGGTGAAGGGGGGGGGGGGGGGGGGGGTTGTGATGATATTAGGGAAAGGAAAACAGTTTTCTGGAAGCAGCAGATTATGAAAACATTAAGCAACAATTAGTGTAATGAGAGTTATTGAAGCAGGATGGTAACGGGGCCAGCTGTGTGCATCTGGTCCCAGCATCTGGCTGCCGTTGGAAGGGGTGATGGCGGGGAGGGCGAAAGGCCTTCATTTGTTAGGAGGTCGGCATACTGCCCCGTGATTGGGCGAGGCGCCGTGGCACTAATGTTGCCTCACCAGATACGACCTCGCGACTGATTAATGAGCTATCCTTGTCGCGTGTCACTTCGCGTTGCTCTGCCGCGCAACGCCAGGGCATCTGGGAATTGTAGTTAATATTCCACCTGTCAGTCACACAGCCACACCGGGGAATGGTTGTCATGGGAATGACTTAACCCCCCACCCCCCCGTTCTGCGTTGCTGAAAGATGTGCGCTGCGTGTGTATATGGATTAATATATAATGACTGCGTGATCAACTCATAAATAATACAGCTGGTATTTATTAAATCCAAAAATAATGACTGAAAAGCTTGCTCTTAGAACAAAGCTGGTTTTCTCGTCATAGAGCCTACCACACCCTAAAGCAGAAACAACAACAACAATAATAGGCCTTATAATTATGACAATGAGGTCACCAATCACTTGACCTCGACTACATTTTATATTTGGATTCAAATGTAAAAAAAATAAAGAAGATAGAATCTGAGCAAGCCAGCAAAGTGCTTTAAGATGCTGTGTAGACATCCAATTTATTTGTATTCTCTTTCGACTTTCCAAGCCGTTAAAACACAATAACAACACGCATGCGATGGCAAAGTAGGAAAAATAAATTGATATTAGCAGCATGATTATCGTAAAAACTTGAACGTTACCCGCTTTCATAAATGTGCAAAGAATCCAAGAATCCTTCACACCTGGGGCAGGTGAACTGCCTTGTGGTTTGACGGTTGGAGGTAATGAAGAAGGTCTGGTTATTAACCACCCGTCACTCATCTGGTCAGATCTTATCGCCAAGCAACCCACGCAAGCCCGGGCATGAGAAAAGTACTCCTATCTTAAGTCAAGTAGAATTCCACTCAAACATTCTGCTGAGTTTAAAGGATTAACTTAACTACCTAATATATATATTCTTTTCGTGCTATCTCTTTTTATTGTTAACCCATTCATAGAGGGCCGAATCATTTTGTCGTCTACACATGAAAAATGATCACGCTGCATAAATGGAGGAATAATTAATGTGACGCTTGTATGAAATGAATAAAACAAGTCGGGTATCTAGGTAAAAGACAATGGCAGATTACAAAGTAGAAGTGATATGGATGACTCGACTGGCATGACAGAACTTGAGTTAAAGTACTGGAGTAAAGTGTGGACTACTGCATCAACAGTACAGTACACATTCTCAAAAGGAAAGGAGTAGCTGTTGCTACTGTTGCTATGGTGACAAACCAGGTGTGCCTTTTAGAAATGATCAACGTATAAATTAAATAAAGGCACATTTAAGTAGTTAAAATGCAAGATACAAAATACTTTTACCTCTTCTCACAAGGCATTGTTATTCATTTTAAAAGGCATGGATGCTGAATAGCTACTGATTTAAGTGTCGTTGATGATATGGTCATCATTCATTCATTTAAAGTTTACCACAAGTACTGTTCGGTTCGTTCTTGAACCGTTCAGTTCAACAGGTTTAATTTACCTTCACCCTCTTAAGGAAATGGCAGAAATGACCGCCTTCACTTCAGAAAAAATCGTAAATGCCATGATTAAAAAGTGAAGATGCGACCGCGTCACCGCGGCATCAATCCCAGATAAAAACGCTGCCGGGTAACACGGCTTTCTCTGGGGAAATTACTTTAAGAGGCTGCTGTGCATCACCTCCAACACATTTACAATCACATCCGGCGTGGCATTGGTGCGAAGTGTACTCGCCCTTCGTCCGCGTATTAAAAGAACCCCACAACCATCGCTTCCGGCTGTGTGGTGGTAACCCTTTTCTCCCCGGAAGCTCTGGAGGCTCAGCTGGTCTGATGGACCGGGCCATGGAGAGGATGAGGGGGGGATGAGGGGGGGATGGCCCGGGTTCAGAGATGGATGGACCAGGCCGGGGGGGGGGGGGGGCCTGGGCTCGGACGGCGCTATTGGTCCACTGGGTTCCCAAGCGCCTCATCCATCAGAGCTGTGACGGAGTTGGTGCTGGGGGGGGGGGTGGCCTTGGGGTGTGTAATGATGCGAGCAGCATGCGGCCGCAGCACCCCCCACCCCCCCCCCCCATCACCACCGGCCGCTGGCCAGGTGTGGGGGGGGGGGTCACAGGTCCGGCCTCGTCCAGCCATGCTCCAGAAGGCTTCTGTTGTCCTTTACTGGCCCCCCCGAACCCCGCACCACCACCTCCGCCAACCCCCACTTCTTCGACTAAGCCCCCCAGGTATCCCATCATCCATCACTGTCCGGGCACCAGATAGCTAACTACAGGCTACAGTGCGTTGGCTGGCAGCAAACTTTTTGTTTCAGATGAGTTATTTGTTGTTCTTCAGAGGTAGGGCTGTCTTGAGGTGGTTGAGGCGGTCCTACCTGTTAGGCTTATTTGAGCATGATGATCTGCACTTACCCCCCCCCCCCCCCACCCGTCCTTAAAGACATGGATCTGAATTGTCAGGTGTCAATTGTCAGTGACACAAGACACCGTTGGATGTTTCCCACCGCTGGTTGCATCTGGGTTGCGTTTGTCACATCTAAAGCATGAGCGAGAAAACCTGCAGGGAAGCCGCAGCCGGACCAGTGGTATTACCATAGCAACGGCATCCCACAACTCTGCCTGGCTCTGTGGTTACGTCTCGGCACTGCGGGTGGCCTTCGACCCTTCACAATAAATTGGTAGAATCTGTGAAACAGGTGGTCAAAGCTGTCGCCTGGTTCGGTTTTTCCTAATTTTTTTTATCAGACTGAGCGACGGTGGCATCGGCTTTCCCGATTGGCTGCATTATCCAGGCCAGGCGCCATTAGCTGCTAGCTTTTATTGCACGCATCGTCCACGGGGTGGTCTAGCCCCCCCCCTGTTTCCCCACAGAGTTCATTAAAGGACAGGTTTTATAGCGCATGATGTGCTTAATGTGCCCTCGCACAAACAGATTATGCAGGGAGATGGTGGCGTTCTTACGAGGGCCGTATAACACTGTTTATGAACGGGATTGTAAAAACGGCTGAACTCAGACTCAAGGTCAGCTGGCTTGTGGACATGGAGGGATGGGGAGGCTTATCAAGATGTCTTCTACTTCTTATTGTCTCAGATGGATCTTTTATGTAGGTTTTATTTGGTTGAATTCCTGTCCTGCCCTTTAAACTGAATTACCCGTTTGTTGTACATGTTATGTCACCTAAATAAAATAAATAAAATCCACAGGTTTACAAAGCATCTGGATCAAAGCAGAGATAAGAAATGCCTTTCTAAAAGAGATGCCTTCAGTGGAGTCTGTTGTTTCCACGCCAGACACCCTGATATTGATAGTGAGGATGTACCCTTAAAAAGTCTTCCTCCCCCTGTCCTGTGTACTACATCGTAGTTGTACGACACCACGGTGCTGAGCTCTGGTCGGATCTGGCCACTGAGGCTATAGGGACGATGGTTCGCTGGTCAAGGTGTATGTTCTTGTGCTGTGATTACCTTGAATTAAATCGACTCCACAAACAAGCCATTAGACTTAAGGTAACTTTCAGGTGCGTGATGAGGCGATGATCATTCACTTCTGAATCTCTCCTGCTGCCGGTACTCCTGTCAGTTCATTAAAACAGTTCAAGACCTTTTTGGTATTTTCGTGGCCACGGAGAAAAACCAAGCAGAGAAGTATTTTCCATTCCTCCGATGTAGTCAATGCAGGCTGATTCAGAGCGGCAGCTTGTGTGAATGAGTGATAATTGCTTTTTTGCGTTTAACTGGTGATTCACTAGGTTATAGAGGCATGGCAAAGTTTGATTAAACCCGCAAATTGGATTTTAAAACTGGAATTTAAGGTGCAGGCAAGAGGGTTTTCACAATGACGGTTCTTGATGCAGGGTTTTTAAATTCTTTCTTGCAATCAACAAAATCACCAGCAACGAGTCTTCATTTTCAGTGTGTTTTATCAACACTAATGGCAAATTCACAATCAGCTTTGAGTGCAGACGTGAACTATTTGACGAAACCCTGCAGATAGAACCTTTTTATTCATAGCAAATATATCCAATCCACACCCTTCTTGCAAATGTACATCTGTACAGCCACCAGAAGTTTATTCAATAACAACTTGTTTATCAGCCTGAACCCACCCACTACAAGAGGGCCAACTCCCCTACGGCGGTATGGCCTCCCAACCAAGGTCCCTTGACCCCCCCCCACTCAGACCCTGTGGTTTTGTTTTGTATCTGGTATCTCTGTTCTTGCATTGAACCGACGTATCAGAAACAAATCCTGGTATGCTCTCGTGCAAAAAAAAATCGTATCTGCCAAGAACTTCTTTATCATTATGTGTTGCAACGATTTATTGGCCAATTAGTTATTCTCATTAATTGGTCATGACGACTCTTACATAATTACAAAAACAATAATAAAAAGCAGAAATCGTCCAGGTACCAAATTGCCTTGGTACCTCGTTACTCCTTCCCCCAGTTGGTTATTCCCCCGTTTGGTATCCACGGGCCTCACTGGCCACCTTGACGGCGGTAACTAGAGGTCACACGCGCGAGCCTGTCCTTCTGCTTGACACAGCATGCAAATTACAGAAATGTAAATTGCGCTGATGCTTCATTACCGCTCGCAGCAGTCCTGCGGTCCCTTGCACAGCACACGGCGTCGTGTGTGAAGTCATAAAGGCCGGCTATGAACACTGTCATTCCATGGTTAATAGTCGTCTTTTAAAAAGCTTGGTGAGAGGGAACACTGGCTCTTTTTTTTTTCTTTCTTTTTCTCTCTACCAGAGAGGACAAGCGTCTGGGGAGTATTATGGGACGTGTGTATTCCAGACCATAATAAGGTTCCGGCACATTACAGGCACCTCTCGCTGTCATTAGCGACGGACCACTCGTTTGACTTGCATGCACTGAGCATCCTTCATCACCGCGGTAACGATTAGAGGGCTCAGGACGAATCAAGTCATCATCACTTTGTTGGCGGGGCTGGGTAGTAGAAGGGGACTGGCGTTGTAAGGTAATGGCACCCTGGGTGGCGCTGTTGAGTCACTGCCAGCCCAAGAACCATACGGTGCTTTAATTAAAGGGCCCCTAGTCTCAAAGTCCAGAGTCCAGAACACGGCATTGAATAAGGCGGTCAGGAAGAGGTTTTCTTTTTTTATTGACATGCGAGCCGACCAACCATGGAGCGTACACCAGGAATGATTACCTCTGGACCTGTTGTGGGGACGCGCTTGATGTCATCAACCACTTTTGTAAATGGAGTAGCAGAAAAAAACCGTGACGTGACGTTGAAATTCATGCGAGTGAAGTAAAACGTTTATCTGAGGGACAATGATCACAGCCAATCAGGGGAACCTTGAAGACGCTGAACAGCTGATCATACGCCATGTGTCCGATGTTGAGGACGAGTCGCACGGTGACGTACTGCAAACGAATGGAAGGGGCGGGGACTAAAAGCCCCGTTTCTACCCACCAGGCATGTGTTTATTAGTCGTAATGAGTTGGTCATAAATCCAGAGTGATATCACATGTGGGATGGTCCATCCGGATGTTTGATGGGCGGATAGGCCGACCAATCGGTACAGTACACTGTGCAGGATGGTGGGCTGATCTAGTGTCCATCATCCGTCAGATGTATGACGTCACTATAGGGTGACGTGGCTTGTAATGGCTGCATTGATCAACAGCATTGATTTGTGATTTTAATTGTAGCCCTTGAATTGAACAAGGTCAAGATCCCAAGGCGAGAGACGTGTGTGTGTGTGTGTGTGTGTGTTGTGTGTGTGTGTGTGTGTGTGTGTGTGTGTGGTGTGTGTGCTTGAGACACGTGTGGTGTGTGTGTGTGTGTGTGTGTGTGTGTGTGTGCTTGAGACACGTGAGGTGATCAGGGGTCATCACGGGGTGAGATCCTTGGCTCATCTGTCTTTATCACGTCGGCTTTGTTTTAAACCAAGAGAAAACAGACAGGTTTGTAATGTACAGACGCTGTGAGCTCATTACCTGTCTAATGGTGAATCTAAGGAGCTTTCCAGATGCTCACGACTAAATTATTCGTATGTCGTTCACCTTGACAGGCCTATTTCCTACTGCTATTCCTTGTGGGCAAGTTAAACATCGTTATGTGCATGCCTTTATCGCTGTGCAGCATGCACGTGTGTGTGTGTGTGTGTGTGTGTGTGTGTGTGTGTGTGTGTGTGTGTGTGTGTGTGTGTGTGTGTTGTGTGTGTGTGGTGTGTGTGTGTGTGTGTGTGTGTGTGTGTGTGTGTGTGTGTGTGTGTGTGTGTGTGGTTGTGTGTTGTGTGTGTGTGGGGGGGGGGAGGGGAGGAGGGGGGGGATGTCTTCGTATCTGCATGATTGAAAAAATGCAAATTTATCCATTCAACGCTTCGTCAAATGAAAGGCTTATATTTTGAAAATATTGATCTAGCAAACATGTATGAAGCATCAATGATGTTCATATCTTTTCTCGGACGATAACTATGGCTGGAGATGTCGTTCCAGGTGTTAAAATGGTCTCTTCATTCCCTATTCTTAAATATCAATCAATGAAATGGTTATTTCTATTGCTTTCTTTATGCAAATATAAAGTGTCTAACAAGGACAATCAATCACTTGAGAATCTGAATCCCAGAGACGCATTTGAGAGGGAGATGTTAACAAAACAAAAAGATTTCTTGTTAATCGATCCTCTAAGAGAACAATGAAAAAAAGATTTCGCAGATAAATGTGTTTTTGCAAGAGCCTTTGGAATCCAAAGGCTCTTTTGGATTCAGAGACGCTGCTCCAGCAGAACTCCAGCTGAAGGTGCAATAGAAGGGTGTTCATGGAGGACCACTGCCCACACATAGGGCGTCATGTGGGCTGTCACCAGGACGGATTAGGTGGGCCAGGGTAGTGGGTCTTTAGTTTGATATAAAGGGATGTTTGAGAGAGAGAAAGAGAGCGGTAGAGCAATGAGAGATGGGGAGAGATGGGTCGGCTTAGCTCAGGAGGTTACAGGCAGTTGTCTTGTAACCGAAAGGTTGCTAGTTCGATCCCCAGCTCCTCCTAGCTGAGTGTTGATGTGTCCCTGAGCCAGACACTTAACCCTAACTGCTCCTGACGAGCTGGCTGTCTCCTTGCATGGTTGACTCTGCCGTCGGTGTGTCAATGTGTGTATTAACTGATGTAAGTGGATAAAAGCGTCTGCTAAATGCCCTAAATGTAGATGGAGGGAGAGAGAGAGAGAGAGAGAGAGAGAGAGAGAGGAGAGAGAAGAGAGGAGAGAGAGAGGGAGAGAGAGAGAGAGAGAGAGAGAGAGAGAGAGAGAGAGAGAGAGAGAGAGAGAGAGAGAGAGAGAGAGAGGAGAGAGAGAGAGAGAGAGAGAGAGAGAGAGAGAGAGAGAGAGAGAGAGAGAGAGAGCGCGCAATGAGAGAGAGTATGCGGCGTGGGAGATATTCCTTTGTCCTATTGCATTTGTCAATTTCCTTTGCTGAGTGACTGGTTGGTTGTTTAAGTCTGTATCTGTCATCATGCCTCCTTTCACTTTGATTTTTGCCTATGAGACAGCGGCTACTGCGACCCTTGGCCGGAGCTATTCTTGCGGCGTCTTTTCATGTTGTTAAAATTATTTTGCCAGCTGTCTTCAAAAGTTGTGAACGTCGCTGCATTGCAGCCGCTAATGATGAAATCACCAGCGAACCAACTTTATCAAACCAAAGGCAATTGATAAAGTTTCTTCGCTGGATCCTTTCAGGGTTTTCTCTCTCATCTGAGTGATCACAGAAGCGAGGAGAGTGTTTTAAAGCAAGACTTGGACTCCATTTCTCCAGACTAGTTTAATTCTGTATTGTAACAGCATGGTCCGGCAATTGCAGCAGTTGGTGGTCTTTTTTTTTTTTTCAATAGAAAACAAAAGGGACATTCAATTTATTTTCCACATCATTAAGGACACGCATAATGTAAGTTGACAGGCATGTACCTTCATATATGTGGTCACAGGTGGACAGGGGCCTCACTGTCTATGGGAGATGCCCTGGACCATAGGACAGTTGGATCACACACGCACGCACACGCACACGCACACGCACACCCCTACTTTAGCTCAAGCTCAATCCAAAGTATCGTACCAATTCGAGCCTCAGTTATGGCTGTCTTTCTGCCGGCTGGAGATGTCTCTGGAGTTTCAGGACCATTTGGAGATCCTGCCAAAGTTAGATGTTTGCTAACCAGCGGTGGGTTGGATAGTCAATCGGGTTACGGTGATGTCATGTTTTGGATTATACCACTTCATCTCACGCCAGCGGCTCTATTCCGTACTAAACAAATGAATACAACCCTTCCTATCGCAGTGGCCGTAATTTGCGGGGATCTCGACTGTGTCTCGGTGAAGCGGGAACCCGAGCTAATCAAATGGAGTGGGATTGAGTTTATCAATCATGTGGAATCCTCCAGGAGGGTCCCTCCTGTCTGCCAGAACATATGCCATCTTTCATTTTCCTATAACAGCCAATTCACTTGATGAATAAACAGCCCCCGCTGCCGCCAGTGTGGCAGACGTTTTTTCGAATTTACATAAATCTAATTTCGGATGAAATATTCAAAGCTCACCTTTCACCCTGTTGGCTTGATGCGGTGGTTGGTTTTGTTGTTGTTGAATAAAAGCGGTTGGGGTACTTTAGCAGAGAGCACGCAGGGCGAAGGGTTGAGTGCTGAGTGGGAATGCCGTGCATTTAGCTTAGTTGTTCAGCAGTTAAGGCGACGATTGGAAGCGCTATGAATCGGACACAATGGGGTTGGAAGCATTAATGCAGAAGCCCATGCAGCACACATTTCGGTTCATATTTGTAGCACGACCCACAAGATAAATAGAATCATGATTTTCTTTTCGGAGGGAAGCACACAGAGCATGATTGTAGCAGGGCTGTGTTATTTCGAATCAATTTTTATAGGACTCAAGTCTTATTTGTACGTGGAAATTCAAAAACATTGGTTTTGCATTCGTCCCGACACGGCGTTGTACTTTGGGCTTTTGGTTAACGTCACTATATAGACGTATATTTGTATTCATTTATATTCAAAAGTATTTTGAATGGGAAATGGATGAGTCTGTGTCTGTTTGTGGTTTTACAATGTCAATAAGATTGACTGAAGCTATTGGATATGTGGGAAGCTAGTGGATATTTATGACGCCTTATGGTTAGATTGGTCACCTTGAACTATTTCTATTCCAGCATCTAATTCAGAAGAGACACTTTGCACTGCCGCCGTCGGCTATTGCTCACCTTGAGTGATGATGCAACACTTTGCACTAATCTATGATCAACGCATCTCTGACTCAGCCAGGAGGAGGACTAGTAAACAAATGTCATTATGGTCAAGAGGATCACCGTCAACCCACTTTGTTTAACAAAATAAAAACAAACTTAACTGACTAATGGTCGTTTGATTGTAAAACACTCCAGCACCCACCATAATGAAATATGAGGGTTATGTGGGAGAAGACGAGGATGCGCTATGAATATCAATTTCAATATCCAACCAGGATGAAAATAAAACGAGTACAAGACTTTGCTCACGTTTAAAATCAGATTTGGTCCCTTCAAGGCAAATATCACTGATGTGGAATAATCATGGATATAAAACAGTCAGACTAACCTCGTTCTCTGAGCCAGCGAGCTTAGCAGTTAGATTTAAAATGATTGTAGAGGATCAGAGTAATTGCGGCACCACCACCTCATTATTTGCATACAGTATTGAAAAGGAATGTTCTTTGTGGATTAGTAAAGCTCTAATTTCCCAAAGCTACTCCCGAGTCCTGGCTGGATCACTTTTTTTTTTTTTTGTGCTGCTGTCTTTATTTGAATGTTTATTTCCTTGCATATTTTTATGTTTATTCGTCCTGGAATCGCCACATAACATGGCATGCCTACGACTTCAGCAGTCGTGACACGTTCGGAAAAGCAAAACAGATGTACGGACTATAATGAGTTCTGTAATACATTTATAATGGATGCCACCTCCAAGAATCCTTTGAGGTGTGTGTGTGTGTGTGTGTGTGGTTGAGATATTAATGTATAATTTAGCAGGCAGATGCTTTGCAGACTCCTGTCATTAAACTCGGTTATCACATTTCACGTCAGATTGACCTCTCCTTCCGCGGGTCAGGGCCCTGACCCCGCAGTGTGTCTGTGAAATCAGCCTTGATGGAGCGCGGCATTGGGAGGTTTTCTTCCAACGGCCGGCCTTTTTGGAGCGGAACTTTGTCTGAAGGCTTGTAACCTTGTATTTGTTCTGTGGTTTGAATTTTGACTTTTCAGGTGTGTACATGAGGGAGAGAACATCTGAATGCTGCAGTCACCTGGTCAGATCGACTGAGGCTGCTTTTATATATAATATATATATATAATATATATATATATCGCGGTCTTGTTGTTATTCTCCAGCTTCTGTTTTGAGCCAGTAGCGGACTCAGAGGCGAGCCGGCGGCAGACTTGACTGAGACTCAAATTGTCATTTGGAAAGTGACAAGGTGCTGATTTGTCGCCTGGCGATGAGCGATTGGACATCACTGTTGACAAATGGGCACTGGAACAAACCTGACAGCAGGGTAGCGATGACAAAATGCCTTCAGCCAGTGCTTGGCTTCTTTATTTTTATCTATTATCATAGCCCGTCACAAGCTGGTTTAAATTCTTATAGGCGTAGGATACACTGACTATGCTACTCCCTAACACATGCTTTAGATGCTGTAGCAGTATATTAAAGCTAGGGGAGGCAATATATTGTCAAAGCCTTTTTTGTCATATTTGTTGATTCTCTTTACATTGCAAAAGCAACCGATAAATCATATGCTCTATTGCTTTAAATAATAGTTCTTATGCTTCTTTAATTTCATCCTTGTATTCAGGGTTATTATAAAAATGTACAGCGGAACAATTCTGGACAAAAGCAACAGTGCTCTATAAGCAGAATCTATCTAAACCCCTACCTGCTCTTAAACATGTGTAACTGGATTCAAAGTGGTGGTTAAAAGTGTCTACGTTTTTTCTTTTAAAGGTAGAATGTGTGTGTGTGTGTGTGTGTGTGTGTGTGTGTGTGTGTGTGTGTGTGTGTGTGTGTGTGTGTGTGTGTGTGTGGTGTGTGTGTGTGTGTGTGTGTGTGTGGTGTGGTGTGTGTGTGTGTGTGTGTGTGTGTGGGGGGGGGGGGGGAACAGATATACTGAGGTCATGAGTGTCGTAAGAAGACGGCAGTGGAAGAGGATTAACCCAGGAAATGGAAACGAATGCAGTTGTCTCCAGTGGGCTCCTTAATGGCTGTTGCCTTTAAAAGGGTGTTGAGGATCTCATTAGAAATAAACTCACCATGACCACTTCCTGTTTCCTCTTACACCAGCTTCCTCTTTTAAAAAAACAACCGTTGTTTGACTGTAATTCGATTACAATAACTAAAAGACATGCGTAAATGAAGTTGAAACACTATTTAGGTACTACTGAATTATGCAGCACAAAGTTTTTTTTTTATAGAAAGCAGCTGTCACATCTAATACAGAGACGGGTCACTAAGGAGCAGGTAGGTCATTAGGCATTGACTACAGAGGCAGGTCACTAATGAGCAGGTATGTGGTTAGATAGTGACTGCAGAGATGGGTCATAAGAAGCAGGTAGGGGGTAGACATTGAATACAGAGACAGGTCACTAAGGAGCAGGTAGGGGTTAGACAGTGAATACAGAGACGGGTCGCTAAGGAGCAGGTAGGGGTTGGACAGGTCACTAATGAGCAGGAAGGTGGTTCGATAGTGAATACAGAGACAGGTCACTGAGCAGGTAGGGTTTAGGTACCTTGCTAAAGGTAGGTATTGGGGGGATCAAATCCAGTTCCTTTTGGCAGGGCGTCGAACACCCTAACCGCTAGACTATCCTTCCCCAAATTCACAATGTGTAATACTTATCGCAACACCATTATTGCAAGCAACATAAAGTAAATCCTATTACTGCTTCGATTCTCTTTTCCGAGTCCAAGGTCTGAAGACACACAGTATTCTTGTTATTTTCTTGCTGATACTTTGACTTGGCGTAATGAACACTTGTCACAAAGCAAAACAACATCATGGATTTCAACACGTTCCACTCTTTGCTCTGGAAGTAGCAGTTTACATTTTCTGTAATCGAGAGCAAAGGCGCAGATTTAAAATGATTTTAATTATTTATATTTGAAAAACGATTTTATATTTGCCATCCGTTGGACGCAATGCCTCTGCTAAAAACACGGTCGCTGATGCTGAAACTGTAGCTCCTCATTCACTCAATCCTATTGTCAGAGATGTTTGATCTAGTTACCCGGAGGAGCCGAGAAATCCTCTTTTGCCGTAGCCCTCGTCAGACCCTGGTTACTCAGACTAATTGTACAGAGTCTCTGAGCTCTGGGCTCATTCGTCTTACTTTGCGTGGTAATTCAATATCGCATATACATACTCCATCACCTGGCTGTCTGCCTCCATCTTCATCAACATCAGCAGGATGGATATGGAGACCTGGACTCATGCTAACGTGTTGTTATTGATAGTGACGATCCTCCTGAACATCAGACGTGTTTTTAAAATAAAAATGACCAGCGGTATCAACTTCCATCAGCGGTTTCTTTGAATAAAAACAGACCGGGTAAATAAACCGTTTGCTACAAGCTGGCCAAAAATGCACAGCAAAGAGCAAATTGTCCACGAATAGCATAGCTATTATATCGTAAGCTAACCTATAGCTACCATAGCCTATAACTATTAAAATATAGAAATCCTGGCATAAATCTCGTATCTATCATAGCCTAAACCTCATTATTGCGTATAATAGTGTATTGACTTCGTAGCGTCAACATCTTGATATTATATAGATATGATAGTGTTTAGTTTTTGGAGAATCAACCTCTTAGCATATTGCCATCGTAGCCTAAACCTCATGGCATTTCTATCACCGCACATTGCTTCATTGCATTGTGCTGTGATCCAATTATGTTCTGACACCAAGCATCAAGTAGCGTCACGTAGTAATGTAGCCTTCTGAGCGCCTCCTCCATTAGGTCTTCAACACTTGAGAGAAGGAGGCCATAGGTGCCGCTGACCTACAGCTGCTCACCGCCGTCAGTGAGAAGCTCGCACCTCCCATACGGGTGAGAGGTGAGAAACCAATTACCTGAACATGTGTCTCTGGGCCCAAAATATCATTGTCAGCTTGTCACGTAGTGAGCTGTGATGTAGAGCCGCCTGGTGAGGGCGCGGCAGGTATCCTGACAGACGGGCTATCGCTTCCCCTCTTTAAGCTGACACACAGAGCACGGTGAACAACCCGCCTGATGATGGGGCCTTTTCTGTTGTAATACCTTTTATTCTTCAAAAAACTCCCATAAGCTTGTTATTGTCTTGTCTTTTCCTTGTCAGCGTGCTGAGGCTGCGCTGTTGCTGGTAACAAACGCTTCCAAGTTATTGTTATTTTTGTTATCTCTTTGTAATGGATGGATATGAGGGTCAGACGGACAAAGATTATGATGGGATAAAAAGCTGGATATACAGACAAAGGATGACAGGTTTGTGGAGGGACAGATGGGAGGCCAGACCGATTTGTACAAACAGACACAAAATGGGTAGACATACAGTCGCACAGACTAGGGTTGCTAGCCTTCTCACTACCAAATGCGGAACAAAAGGTGCTGTCCTATGGGCCGACCACCTTTTTATTCGCTTTGCTATGCCACGGCGGTGTGGCTATGCTCCTAATATAAAGTTTATATTCAGATAGTCAGATACTTTTTTTGCAGGTGTATCTAAATCGGCAGTTTATCCCTATTTGTGCATACCAAACCAACCGAACAGTCCAATACATATGTTACATTATTTTTTGCAGGATTTGCCCTATTTAAGCAATATGTACAGTATATGCTCATCTGATTGGATCACAGAGAGATCTCACCCTTTGCGTGATCTACTAGGGATTTCTGGTGAGCAGATTCGATTTGCAATATACGAGAGAAGAGAGGTCACATACGGGATTTAGATCAATATAGGGGACTTCCCGGCTAATATGGGACAGTTGGCGATCCTTATACAGACGGAGACGGATATTTAGGTACCAACAAATAGCTAGTTTGTTAGATAGTACCAGCCACGTAAGGTTAAATTAAACAAATTACATATTAAAGATTTTTGCAGGCCTCAAAGTTAATTTGTATTCTATGACATTAATAGCGTGTCTTTGAGGAGTCTATTTGCCCCTCAAAGTGGTAATAACTATCTAATGGTCTCAGATAGTTTCTACCCACTTCCCACTTCAACCAGACTCGTCTAGTTTGTGACTCTCATCTGGTCCTCACTAGTCTATGCTAGATTTGTCCGGTCTCAACTGGTATCAGCAAGACTGACAATGAAGCCTTGTCTGTTCTGGCCCTGGCTACTTTCCTCATCTGAAAATCGCATTTGGCGTATAGACGAGAGGAACAAGATGTCCCTGGAATAGCTGACATTTTCGACTGCTGTTGTCCAGCACATCTCAAGATGGTAGATCTTCAGGTAACCATTTGATTGCGACTGAATGTAATTGTTTGCACTCTGAGACGGACAGCAGAGTTTTGTCCCTGACACGGATATGGATAACAATGGAAAACCCTCTCCCTCCATACAACACCCTATTCTGCCTTCCTCCTCCACTGCAGCTGTTGACTATCACCAGTTGTGTTATCACGAAAAACGTGCCACGCTCTTATATGCTAGTGATTTCACAGCCCTTCCCCTTAGCATGTCAGATGATGAAGAGCAGAGAGAATTCCTTTGAATGATAAAAGTATGGGCCTCTTCAACTAGCGGCCTTGGTTCCACTTGATATATTAACACTAGACAGGGTGAGGGGAATTGAATGCAGAATATTGCATTCAGTTTCCCCGCTAGGTGTATAAGGCCCATTGAGATGTAAAAATGAGTGCCAGTTCCATTAGCCATGGTTGTTACATGGTAAGTCATGCAGTAATGACCTACTCCCACTTCAGAATAATGGTGTCATTACAATGATGAAGCTAATGTAACGTTAGGACAGCATTTAGTCCCTTGTCATGTATTGTTATGTCTAATAAAGAGATGGGCTGGGCCCCTTATCGTAGCATTGGGCCGGACAATGTAATGTTTCAATAAAAGAGTATCTCCGTCTGTCTTGGCATGCTAAAACTGGGAGCAGGAGAACAAACTACGATGGTATTTGGTCATTTTATTAGCAATATCAGAAATAAGAATGTAAATGGAAGTTATCACGACTGAGTCAAGTACATTATATTTGTCCAGCATGTTCATCACAGTTCCAGTCTCAAAGTGCTTTGCAGGCCCACATTTTATGACACCCCCCCTAACCCTTAGCCCGCTAAAGGGCAAGGCAAAACCCAGAGGGAATAAACCTTGAGGAGAAACACGGAAAAGGGATCCATACTTTCAGGGATGGTTGGGGGTGCAGCTGCCAAATGGGCCGACATAATGGCTGCATAAACAAGCAAACAAAGGTTAAGTACGATTAAGTTGTTGGGAAATAGTAGATTAGTAATGAGTTAAAAATCAATCATGAACGTGGGCTAGTCTGTTTATCTGGCACAGTCAACAGGGTAATCAAAGGCTTAATTTCTAGGCGGTTGCTGTTAGTTTATGGGGCCATTCCAGCTGTCCTGCCCGTTCCATCAGATCACCCACTAGCCTTTGCCCGCTGTGAGAGAGAGACAGACAGACAGAGAGGGAGGGAGAGAGCAAGGTGGAGTCTGAACCTACCTGGCTTGGCTCCCAGTGCTGGGTCTAACCAACTGTCTTCTGGCAGTCGTGTTCTGACACAGCCTTTGTTCGCTGGACAGCCGCCTTCGCTGAGGTCCGAACCTGAGGGCGAGGGGTGGGAAGGATGTTCCTCCCGGGAGAGAATGCCTTTTAGCCTTGCTGCAATAAAGCGCCCGCTCTCTCCTCCATTCGGCGGCGGGCGGCTGTAATCTGTTGGGCCATGTGTCACTGTCACGCGCTTTCTATGGGCCATCTCGCCGGGGTGCTGTCGTAAATACTTCAATCACCGCGTGTCACCCCGACCCTCCCCCTCCCCACGCGGTGCTAGGCCGCTTTCTACGGTCCAGAGTCCAGCGCACTTTTCACTTCCTGACAAACATCGCATCCATCTCACAGTATAAAACATTGCTGTTTTTAATGACTTTTTGGGGTTTTATTTATCAAGATGCAGCAATACCTCTTGTACTGATTCAAACATGATGGTGTGAATCCAGAATAGAAAGAACAGCGCGGAAAACTTGTGTAAAAGTGTGGGTACAACCTGTCAAAATATCATGATGTCGTTTCTTATATGCTGTGTTTTTACTAGCGTAATATTTCAGTTGCCGTTAGCGACAGCGGGGGATGAAAGGAGTATTTTGCATTGACAGGATAGTCTTGGCCCTGCCGCTGAACTCCGCTTCAAGTAACTCCCACCATGGTTCCTTGAACCACCTCTGCAATGCCCATGGGTAGCTGCTGGGTTTTATTGCAAAGTGCGTGACAGCCCCAAAGCATTAGCATTCTAGCCGTGTGTCAAAGTAGCGCCCTCCAGATGGATGGCTTACATACACCAAAAAAGGTCAGATCTGCACTGAACGTGCACGAGTCAAACTATGTATTTAAAACTCTGTGTGTGAGTGAACATGCGGTAATATGAGAGTGTCAGTGAGTGCGAGTGGAGGTATTTGCATAGTGCCCCATCTGGAATGTAAAAAAAACAAAACGTTTTCAGCAACAAGTCTGAAGAGGTAGAAGGGGAGGAATAGAAGGGTTCAAATGGAGATGTCACTACTGCTTTGGCCTTTGTGACGAACGAGCAACAGTACAATACAGAAAGGCAGACTGAGTCACTTGGGCTTCAATTTAGGAGCCCAGGAACAATAGTACCGCTATTTTCCCGATTGTCACTTTGAAGAGCTGCAGGCACTCGTAACAGTGCAAGGTTGCTGTCAGTGGAAGTTGAAGAGGTATTTGTTTCTCGGGCACCCATTTATACCATTTCTTTCCAGAAATTCTTTCCCCGGAATAACCTTTCCAGCGAGTGTCTGTGAAACGTCAGAGATAAGGAAGGGACTGAGTGGTCTCCCTGGTTCATGCAAAAATGAATAAAAAGGCAATTAGTGTGCCACATGTAAACACATGCCTGTTGTTCATTTTCATCCAACCAGCTTTTGACACATTGCCAAATTAAATCAAAATGCTAATCGATCTCTCTTTGTGGCCATTTGCTCTTTATATCATCCAACATGCTCTTTATTATCCACCATGCTCTCTACTTCTCAACAGATGTCTGACCTGAATAGAAAAAAAATGCTTAAAGGATCACACTGTGAGTGTGCCCACCGATTTTTCATGCAGTTCAGAGTGTTCATTCCAGTGAGCATCAGTACAAAACAGGGAACTGACAGTCAACCAATCAGGGCCCAATCAGATTCTCTTCCTGTCCCAGTTTAGCCCAGATTGGGGAGGAGGGGCCCATCATGCATGAGCAATCAACTCTCAAGGATCATCAAGGTGGTTCTGATGAACATCACAGTATAGCGGGTACGAGTTCCGTTTCCTGACCACGAATCAATTTCCTTTAACGGTCATATTTTAGTGTTTTAAAACATGAACGCACGTTAAGTACACTTTATGGTTTCTAGACCATCGATCGAATGGCGATACATTAGGCAGTACCACAGCCATGATTTCCCGCGATGAAACTCTGCTACAACCGTTAACCTTCCTCAGACACCGAGGCAGATGTTCTCGTCCAACGGCTAAAAAAGCATTCATGGTCAGTTTTAATTTAAAGCGAACAATTTTCTCCCATCATATTCTAGATGTCCAGCGGACTTTAAAAACTGATATTGAATTGCCATCGTGGTTCCGGTGCGCACTCGGGTTGCGTGGCACACCTGCTACTCATTTAGAGGCCCCAGAAACCACCTTGAATACCTCGACATGTGTTGCCATCGGCAACAAGTGAACCAGCAGTCCAACCTGGTAGAGACGGTGTTGTGTGAGAGTATGGAAGCAAGTCATTGGAATATGATTATACTTTTAAATGGCATGAAATAACTGAATAACTTGAATTGCAACTTCTTATTTTTATTATGTTTTGGATTCATCGTTTAAGCGAAGTTCCACATATGGCCGAGGTAAAGCGTAAACAGAACCATCCCTTTATATCAGCAATCAATGTTCAGAAGTTTTTTCTTCTTACTGTACGCATACCTAACCGTGAAATAAGTCTTTAGACCTTTGATAGGCAAAGTCATGTAACACAAAGATCTGAAATTAAACGTCTCACTGGGAAAGCAAACGACGATCCATCACCACATTCCAACCAGGCACTTGCGGACCGAACGTGGAACAGTCTGCAGACCTTTTGTCAGACCTATTGTCAACAACACGGCAACAAGTTCAGCTTCAACCGAAGAACAATGCTCCTTTTACACAGCTGGCCTTCATCGCTTCAGTTGAATTGTGCTCAACAGATGGTATCTTTAGCTTTGCCCCAGGCCACATTAAAAAACGGACAATATTGTTAGGAGTTGATTTTATTCACATTCCTTTTACATTCAGTCATCGGACAGATGCTTTTATAGACACTTACAAGTGAGGCTGATAATAAGAGGACCTAGTTTGAATGCTTTGCCGGGAACAACATACGACTCAATCTACTTCCTAAGTGTTCCACCAAACATAATTCTCTTTGGAAGTGGGAGCAAGTTACAACACTTTCCTGTAGACTGCTTTCAGTAAATTGCAAAGCTCTCAACTGTTGGTTGATTAAAGTTTCATGGTCAGTTTATCGTAAGCGTAATTTATGATTGGCTGATTAATGTGAGGAGATTGGACGTGGGCTGGTTTGATTAACGACCAGCAGCTACTGCACCACAACGCAGACTCGCTACAGAGAGATATCAGTCAAATGTAGAAGCGACAGTCGCTCGTTCGACCACTCGCTACCACAGATATGTTGGTATGCAAACTGCGTTATGGTGACAGAGGTTTGATTCTGCCCTCCAGCACTGTTCAGTCGTTCCTATACTCTTGTCTCCGTCTGTCTTCACTATCCAGGCCGTACAAAAAAAATAAGAGCAGAATTTACGCTCTAGGCATCCATTTATTTCACAGATTTAGATTGAGATTGAATAAGGGAATACCTTTCTTTTATCTGGCCTTTAGATTCGAAGGGACGTGGCCCCCTTGTGGCTCCGGGGCCTTAAGCCATCGCTTGTAGCAAGAATTTGCTCTGACCGCTCCTTGCAGTAAGTATAGCGCTTTTATCACTGCCAAACATTGACACATAAGCTATGTAGTTTGGATTTCCTTCTCAATTGGGGGTCCCAGCATTAGTGGTTAGTGGGTCAAAGTGGGGGCGGGTTGGTTGTTAGGGTGTGGTCGACACTCGGTTGGATGGTTCTGGGTTAGAATATCTGCGGTCTATCTGTACGCATGTTTGAGCAAGATGACCTAACCCCTACCTGCTCTTAAAGGACCGAAGCATCTACTAAATAACTTAATCGATTCAATTGTTTATAGGCCTGCCGCTCCCCAAACGCAGACGCACCAAGTACCTGGGGGCACCAAAAAATAAAATACATTATTGAATTAAAAATATATATAAATTAGTTATGATGAGGCCCACCGTTATTTTTCTTAATTGTATAACCTATCACTCAATTTCAGCAAATGAGATGTTTTAACCTATATAAAAAGAGGCTCCCCCCCCCCCAGTGCTCGCGGCCAACAGCGGCCTGATTGTCTAACTCAGTCAGCATAAGAGACCGCCGCTAACTAATGCCAGGGCCGCTGCTGGCCTCTTCATAACTAATTTACTTTTTTTTTTTAATTCAATAATTTAATCTTTATTTTGTTTTTTATTTTTATTTTTTTTATAATTTTTGGTGCCCCCCCAGGTACTTGATGCACTCTGCATACTCTGCGTATAGGGAGCGGCGGGCCTGACCAATGCAGTGCTTCTTATTCTGCTGTATCCGTCTTTAGCAGTGATAACCACCATGAGATTCATTACGTTTCAAATGAGCAAGAAATCTTCAGTTTTTTTCTCTACGTTCATGTTCGATGAGTGTGGAACGCATGAGATGTTGTGAGCCATACACACATTGAAGCATTCAACCCACAGAGTCCCGCAGCAGGAAGGAATCATGGTGTTATGCCACATTATTATGTTACGCTGTAGGGTACCATCGTAAAAAGGCAGTATAGCTTTGATAAATCTTCTCTTGGCAACGTGAGCGGTGTCAAATGTCTAGTTCAGTATGTTTTTAGTTCTCATGGAGGTCCCTACTGTGGATTAGGGATGGAGTGATTTTCGATCGGATCGTCTATCAGCGATCGAAGGGAGGATCGTGATTTTTTTTTCAAATGGCGATCTTTTAATAATTTACTGCCATTCAATGTTAAAGAAATAATCTCTACAACCTGCGCCCTACTGTGTACTTGAAAATGTTTCTGGTGGAGCAACACGTCTGCATACAGAGCCCTTTGATCGGTGCAACTGAGGACTGAATATTAAACCCATAATTACAACCCTGTTGCGTCTTTTTTTCCTTCTCACTTTTTTTCGGAGGTCCGCGCCACGGACGCAAGCTCTCTTTTTCACGTCTCCTCTGTTCTTCATATTCTTGCTTGCTTACCAAACACTTTTCTCTGTGCGCCACAAGTGGTGTGCTATATTATCTTTCTTTTTAATCACAAAATATAATAATTCACGCGTACATTTGAACAACAAGTAACTTTTACTTTTACACGGCACATTTAAATCGAGAGATCAGCCTGCGTAAATGAAATGCTCCTCACAGGTTTTCTCATCGGTTGCGTTAGGTCTTTAGGCTCACCGTTGACATCCGGGTAAAACTTAAAATGTGGCCAAATAGCCGATTTTGCGTTCTTTTTTGGCACCAAAATACTTTCGGCCATCTTAGCGCCAGGCGAGTTTCTTTTTTTTTTTTTTTTTTTTTTTTTTAAGCTGACGTAACTGCGCCCGCCTTCTCAGCCGATCGGATCGCCTATCAGCGATCGCCAGTGACTACGATCGGATGATCTGAAAATAGGGACGATTTCCCATCCCTACTGTGGATGTACTGTACCGTACAATGGCCTATTCACTGTGAGATCTTGGGAAAGGGACTAACCATCATGTTGCTGGTGGAGGGTGGTGGGTGTTACTATGTGGGAGGTAGTTCAGTTTAACTTTAATTACTATGATAAGGTAATGGACAGTCACACTGAGAGTTGAACTTTAATTATGTACGTATGTATGTACTGGATTTATGTGTTAACGCAGTACAGAAGCAGCTAAATGTGGTTCAGGAGAGGAATATATGGTTTGATGTTTGTAGAAATGTTCTATCTCTAACCTTTTCACTACCACTTTTTACTAGAGCCAGTTGGCTGGGAACCGCAAGGTTACTAGTTCGATCCCCGGCTCCTCTTAGCTGAGTGTTGAGGTGTCCCTGAGCAAGGCCCCTTAACCTAACGACGGGCCCCCCGACGAGCGAGCTGTCGCCGCCGTCGGTGTGTGAATGGGTGAATGTTAGGCAACATTGTAAAGCTCTTTGGGTGGCCACTTATAAATGCATCCATTTACCAACAATGATATAATTAACATGAATAGGTTTTTGTTCATTTGATTGACAAACTTAACGTGAATGTTAATTCAAGTTGGCAAATAATAAATTAATAATTGATAATATGTATATTGTTGGAGTGTGTGTGTGTGTGTGTGTGTGTGTGTGTGTGTGTGTGTGTGTGTGTGTGTGTGTGTGTGTGTGTGTGTGTGTGTGTGTGTGTGTGTGTGTGTGTGTGTATTCACACAATATGGTTCAGTTGAGATTTGAAAGTGCATAATTAAAGGGCTTTAACAGCGGCAGATTTTCGCAACAGTTGGCACTTCAAGTTTCATCCCGTCCTGATTCCTGCCCAATCAGATTGGGTCTCCCACTGGGAATATTCATGGTGTTAAAATCCCTATAAATCTGTGTTAGACATATTTACATCACCCTAATTCTAATACCGTTGTTTTGTGTTGCAACGGATTAGAGATAGAGAAGTTTACAGAGATAAACTTAAAAAAGGATGTTTTTATTAATGGATTGTCCCCATCTGTTGATATGCAAACTTTAAAACCAGATCCTGAAATCAGGTATTATATCAGAAAACCATTGTACATACAGTGGGGCAAAAAAGTATTTAGTCAGCCACCAATTTTGCAAGTTCTCCCACTTAAAAAGATGAGAGGCCTGTAATTTTCATCGTAGGTATAGCTCAGAGAGACAAAATGAAAAAAAAAAATCTAGAAAATCACTGTCTGATTTTTAAAGAATTTATTTGCAAATTATGGTGGAAAATAAGTATTTGGTCAATAACAAAAGGTCATCTCAATACTTTGTTACATGCCCTTTGTAGGCAATGACAGAGGTCAAACGTTTTCTGTAAGTCTTTACAAGGTTTCCACACACTGCTGCTGGTATTTTGGCCCATTTCTCCATGCAGATCTCCTATAGAGCAGTGATGTTTTTGGGCCTTCGCTGGGCAACACAGACTTTCAACTCCCTCCAAAGATTTTCTATGGGGTTGAGATCTGGAGACTGGCTAGGCCACTCCAGGACCTTGAAATGCTTCTTACGAAGCCACTCCTTCGTTGCCCGGGCGGTGTGTTTGGGGTCATTGTCATGCTGAAAGACCCAGCCACGTTTCATCTTCAGTGCCCTTGCTGATGGAAGGAGGTTTTCACTCAAAATCTCACGATACATGGCCCCATTCATTCTTTCCGTCACACGGATCAGACGTCCTGGTCCCTTGGCAGAAAAACAGCCCCAAAGCATGATGTTTCCACCCCCATGCTTCACTGTAGGTATGGTGTTCTTTGGATGCAACTCAGCATTCTTTCTCCTCCAAACATGACGAGTTGAGTTTTTACCAAAATTCTATTTTGGTTTCATCTGACAATCTCCCAATCCTGTTCTGGATCATCCAAATGCTCTCTAGCAAGCTTCAAACGGACCCGGACATGCACTGGCTTTAGCAGGGGGACACGTCTGGCACTGCAGGATTTGAGTCCCTGGCGGCGTAGTGTGTTAGTGATGGTAGCCTTTTTTACTTTGGTCCCAGCTCTCTGGAGGTCATTCACTAGGTCCCCCCGTGTGGTTCTGGGATTTTTGTCCAACGTTCTTGTGATCATTTTGACCCCACAGGGTGAGATCTTGCATGGAGCCCCAGATCGAGGGAGATTATCAGTGGTCTTGTATGTCTTCCATTTCCTAATAATTGCTCCCACGGTTGATTTCTTCACACCAAGCTGCTTACCTATTGCAGGAGTTCAAACAGGTGCTATTAATATAGGAGAGAGGAGCCTCTTAAAGAAGAAGTTACAGGTCTGTGACAGCCAGAAATCTTGCTGGGTTGTAGGTGACCAAATACTTATTTTCCACCATAGTTTGCCAATAAATTCTTAAAAAATCAGACAATGTGATTTTCTGGATTTTATTTTTCATTTTGTCTCTCATAGCTGAGGTTTACCTATGATGAAAATTACAGGCCTCTCTCGTCTTTATAAGTGGGAGAACTTGCACAATTGGTGGCTGACTAAATACTTTTTTGCCCCACTGTATTTGTTAAAAATGTATTAATTATAATCATGGTATAATAGAGAACATTTTAGTTCCAGCTTTTATTTACATTTTAAAGTTCAAACTTTCACATCAACATATACATTTAACAAATTAGGAGTAAACCATCACTCTCAATTGGCCATAATTAGTACCATACAAAACGTATTTAAAAAGTTTTAAACCCCCTTTTTTTATTTAAGCTTGCAATAACACCCCTTACCACAGGAGGTGCTGTTGTTGTGGCTTTACATCTGCGTTTGGCTTGCTCTTTAAAAATAGACACAATATTCCCACTGCGCGCATGTGTCCGCACAAGGTGGTAAAATGACCTACATCTGCAGGAATAATTAATGGCGTTGGCCTATATAACCCCTTCATCAGTGATAGTTCATATTGTCCTCATAAATGAAGCTGACATACTTCCTCTTTCAGCCTTTTAACTGAAATACGTGGACATTTTGCCCCCGCACCGACTGCTGATTCCGATGATGGATTAACAAACCACATAGTTGGTTACAATCCACTGTGGCCACAATGTAAATTGCCATATATAGGTGCTGCAATTAGATTTTGTTTTGTGGCGTATGCATAGCTTTCATTGCTGTGCTATTTTATCTTGTTTCAAACAAGGTGAAGTCGTGGTTACAGTGTTTAACTCCCAGCCCGATAGACTCTGGGTTTGAACCTCAATGTCCTCAGTCTACCTGTGGGCATCCATGAGCTACACCCCAACCTGCTCCTTAATGACATGCATCTAAAATTCTCTGTAAGCTTTGGAGAAAAACTCTCGTTAAATGACTAAATTGTAAGTAAATAATAGCATGCCAGGCAATCTTCCTGCTCCACTTCGACTGTATCTCTGCGTTCCCCCCATCTTTTCATATGAAACCCAGATGCATTTCTATAAAACACAATAATTACCTCCGGCAGCCTAGATTAGTGCGTGGCTTAGCAGTGGGCTTTGCGCGCGGCTGATTTTATTGAATCGGGTGAGTCTGTTTACCCAAAGTGCATCGCAGGAGTGACACCGCCATCTTACCAGCACCAGGAGACGTTAAACTAATGCTTTCAGTGTCAGAAAAGCGCGCCTGCAAGCAGAAACAATAAGACAGACCCCGACACGACCAACAACAACCAAGCGCAAATGTCTTCTGTTCTCCCGCTCCTTTTATTACCCGATATTTATTTCCATCCGCTCCCTTGGCTCCAGCAGAAACCCAATTCCATTCCGTTATTTGAATTAATAAAAAGGCAATGCCGTGTTCTATTCGTGTCACACAGCGCTTGCTGTGCAGTTGATGGAAGTGCCTTCTCTAAGACTGCATTGTTAATGGCATCCGAGGCACTAATTAAAACAAATTGAAACATGGTTCACTTGGGCCCATCCGCTAATTATGTTTGAGGGGAGTAGGATGAAGGACGTATACGCAATCTCTATGATTAGCTTTCATTATTTTAAGAGCCGAACTAAAGTGACTCCAACCGCAAGGAATCGTGTAGATGTGTGGACCTCCGGTACCATTGCGGTGGAAACCTGAGGCCCTCATTGTTGGTCTGTGGACTAAGCCATTGTGGACCTTTTCTTTTTTTTTTTGATAATAATTCTTCGCAAAAAAAAAAGTGCAGAAAAACCAACCAGCATATTTCCTGCGTAAACCCCTAATAAGAAAAATGACAATCAAAACCATGCTGTTGAGCAATGTCATGAGGGGGCTACTGCACTGTATCAGACCTTTGGTGCTCCCTTCCCTTCATCGCTTTAAATAGCCTATACAAACCCATTGTTGAGGAAGAAATCACTTTCTTTGTGTGTCCTTTAAGTGTAAAAACCATGGTCTAATTCAGCCTGCGGTCAGGGGAACCAGATGAAACAGCTGTCATTTCAGATCTCGCAGACGGAGTGGCTGTCAGCTGACCCTGTGAACATATTTAGCGCCGCGAGACGTGTGAACGCCGGCCAAAGACGACGGGGACAATGGAGGCGCGGGCACTCGCGGCGTTTCTTTTGCTCCCCCCTCGCTAAGCGCATTGTGGCGGCGGAGGCAGGCGCCGCACCTTGTCATATCCTGTTTGAGTGACTGGTCCGGTCTGAGCCCGGGTGACCCCTCCCCCACGTCTCCTTCTAGGTCTGGGGAAGGAGAAGGAGGGGGGTGGCGGGGGGAGTGTGGTTGGGGGTCTTAGTTTGACACGTCGACTGCCACTCATTTGGTTTTCAGCCCCCCTGTTCTTACTGTCAACTCTGGTTCTGCTTTCAACCAACTGCCGGGTTAGTTCCAAAAGAATATAAATCCAATATTCAGACTTGAGAAATTCATTTAAAGGGGTACTTTTGTGCCATGGCAACCACAGATGTTATTGCGTGGCGGAAAATGTGATCTGATTTTATTCAATTCTATATTAGCCCGATGCTAATGAGTCACTTTTCCATTCTTGGGGTTCATTCTTGCAGTCATTCAATTTACGTGCTGTCAATGTTGTGAAGCAGAATACTACAGTGGGTTTACAAGAAGGGTTTTCATTATTTTGCAATATAGGCATTACTGTTGTATTGATCTTTCGTCTCGACAGATGAGCTTGAGGGGAACAATGAAGGATTTCATATCTAATAATCTGAGTCTGCCAACGTCGGTGAGGAACTAAAACCATTTAATATGAAGAGCATAAAATTCCATCGATTACATTTTTTTCTATCAACTTGCGATGCAAGTCAAAAACAGTCTCCTTCTCTGTCTCAGGGACAAATCTTTGAGCCGGATGCGTGATGGATTGTTCCAACCGGCCTCCCCAGTGGACTGTACCAAAGGGCAGGCGGATCAGTCCACCCCAAACATGGGTGGACACTCCCACGTGTGATTTCACGATAGGGTCGATTTTTAAATGGTTTTCTAATGGCTGATCAACTTCACACCATAGAGTAGGGCTGGGCGATTTGGCCTCAAAATAAAATCTCCGATTTTTCTAACCAAGCCCAATTATTAATTTTAATCGATTTCTTTTCTTTAATGACAAATATATAAGAAGAATAACAATGAAAGCAAAATAAATGACACACATCTCCAACTCTGCTGCGTGGCTCAGTTTAAGATTTTGGAGTAGGCTAAATGTATTGGCCTTCTGCTTTTGGTTTCCAAAGACTTTAGGCTTTAGGCAAAGACTTTGGATATTTTACTCATTAAAAAAAAAAATCGATTTTAAAAATCGATTTTCTTTTTGAAAAATCGTCCTAATCAATAAATTCGAATTACGATTAAAAATCGATTAATCGCCCAGTTCTACCATATAGCCTTTTTTTGTACCATAGTCCCTACGCTCCTCCCCTCGGTTTCTGTTCATGGCCATTAGGGGAGCGAGAATGAAAGCCGTGTTTGGATCCTTTTCTGTCTGGCTTGTTTGGTTCTTCGGCTGGTTGGTTGAACCAGCTGCGTGCTGCCGTAGCTGTTGCCATGGACGCCTCACTGAGAACTGCCAGCTGATTTGTGCCATGAATGCTAATTTACATTCGTTAACTTAATGCGTTGCAGAGGTCAGGGGTTGTTTTGATTTGCTGAAAATAAACATCTGAATTATCGGGCGGATATTTCATGTGCTCAATTAACAGCCCCTCGCTCTAATTGATGTTCAGTTGGCAGAACGCCAACAGGAAGCTGTCATCATGGCGGGGCCTACGGTGAGGGTTTTTACCGTGTCGGCTCTTTGAACCAGATAAGGATAATGGGGCACAAAGAACTGAGCGATGGCGATCAAAAGCCACGCTGGATATGAATCTCGCCGGGGATAGACGGGGAACGCGGCACAATGCAGGGAATCGTATACTTTGGTATTCTGGGCTGATTCACATCGAAGCGTGGTGCTTAACATTGTGCCGACTGAGAGATGACATTTTCTTCCAAGGCTCCCCGTAAATCCTGCCTGCTCCTTAATGACATGCCTCTGAATTCACTTGAAGGCACCATGGATTAAAGCGTGTTCAATTACTTCTTACTTGTAAATTGCATAATGGTAGTGATTTTTCAGAACCCTTTGACTGTTTACCTGTGCACAAAGAAAAAAATACATTATGCACAATACATAACCCCCAAGTGATAATGTGAATAGATTTTCTAGCTTTTCTTTCGCACGGGGAATTTCTCAGTTAAACAAAATGATTTAGTTAACTGTGGTCATGAATAAATATGTCAGGAGAGAGTTGGTACTTAAACTAGAGAGCTAGAGGGAGGGACTTAACGTGGGAGTCTAGGGGGGGGGGGGAGAAAGAGTGAGGAGGGAGAGAGATGTTGAGAGTCGGAGATAGAGAGAGACAGAGTACATGCAAGCGGCGTCTCCATGACAAACTGACAGTGCTGTCAGCTCGAAGAGATGACACACACACACACACACGCACACACACACACACACATACACACACACACACACACACACACACACACACACACACACACACACACACACACACACACACACACACACACACACACACACACACACACACACACACGTGTAAGCAATACTGGAGTTAATCATTGCAAATAAATAATATGTGACTGTAGGAAGGAAGGAATCTTGTTGTCTTGTTATTGATGGCATGTCTAAAAAAAGTTCAGGCGGTGACTGTAGACAAGGTTTGGGCAGGATCGACGGCTTAAAAAGACAGAAATGCATTTGTTCTTCTAAAAGGAACAAATGTCTTTGTGTAAGATTGGACCTCGAGCCTTTCAAAACATAACTCTGTAGGCGGGTGCAAACACAGAACAACAGTTTGTACAAATGCACTAATGGTTCTATTCCTACGAAAACGTTAAATGGGCTCTTTTTAAGCTGCTTCCCCCTACATCACGCATTGTCATGCCAACCAGTCGTAAGCAACTGTTGGTAATGGTACGATGACAATTTAATAGCGCTCCAGATGAATACAAGGAAGAGCATGAATTATTATTAAGACCATCTTTTTACAGAATAAAAAATAGGCTTTTACAAATCGATATCGTGTTATGCTGCCTTTATTTGTCCAACAAAGGTGGTATGAGAGTCTAACAGCATGATGAAGAAGCCAGGGCAGATTTACAATAGTCATGGAGGTGTCAGGATTTCAAAATAAGAGCCTGTTAATATGCAGCAAATTCATCATCTGGCAAAAGTTGCATCGCTAACTGTAGTTTACTGCATTGTTTTTAGTTAACTTTCTGTTGAAGAGCTCATACTTGTGCCATGCAGGATAGGGAGCAGGGTAGCTAGCATTGATCGTGAATCTTGGCCGTGGGCAAGGAGCTAGCTTTGAGCCAAGAGCTAGCCTTGCGCGCTAACCATTTGAGGAGTGATGCTTACAGGCCCAGACAACCACCACCTGTGATGCGAGGAGGAACAGACGACAACCACTCATCAGTCAACACAGATGTACAAACAAATTAGCGGTAGCGCAGTTTAGCTTGTGTACATCAGGGGACGTAAGCAAGGTGTATTCATCAGGGACTTGACTGCGCACAGAGCACTAGGATGTCTGTGCATCTTTTTTGTATGAAGATGAAGAGTGTGGATCAATGGGGAGTAGGCTGATGAAATATGAATGCAAGTCGAGCAGGACCTGAATGGAAGCCTTGTTAAAAATGGCAGCTTGTAAAAGTGCTTCACATCATAGCAGTGTCCCACTGAGAGTTGTTTCAGTGAGTGACTTCTATCCTGACTATCCAGAAGAACTTTCCCGCAAATTTTGAATTACCGTCAAACGGTAGCAGAAATCCGTTCTAGTTAAATGTCTGAGTTTTTCTCAAGAATAGAAGCAAAAAACTATAGGTGGCTGGTTGGGTTCTGAAGAGTTTCAAAAGATGGATTATAGAGAGAAAAGACGGAGCAACAGACGGATGGAGGCTTGTCAGGGTTTGAGAGAGAGAGACATACACACACAGAGAACAGTGGTATTAATCTTGTTATCGAACAAACACACGTAAATAACTCTAAACATCTCCATTTGCTCACTTTTGGCCTGTGGCTTTCTTATTCATAGACACACTCTTAAAGCAGAGGACAATAGAGATTATTATATCAGCAGGATTTTTAATTTGTTAATTTAGTTATTTTATGTATTTTGAATAATAAACATGATGCAGAGGGTTGAAGAAGATAATAATTAATAATAATGAAAAAAGCAGTTATCAGGGTTTTTAATTTGTTGTTAAAAAATGTTTAATGCTTTAATAACTCAAATAATTAATTAAAGATGACAAATAAAATATACAGGAGATTGAAGCAGATTATGAAATTATAATAGGCCTACATAACTATTTTAGTATGGTTATGATGTGTTTATTTTGTTTAATTTATTTACCTTATTATTAAGGACTTAAAAGTACATATATAATATAGACAGTTGAAGCATATTCAGGGGGAGAGAAGAGACGAACGGTGAGATCAGTGGGTGTGCAGAAGAAGGTAAACATGAAAGCCGTAAGCTTTGATTTAACTGACGTGGGTTTCAACATGCGTTGGGGTGGGGGGGGGGATTTTAAACAAAGTGTTTATCGCATAATGACTTCCCTTCAAGACGTATGGCTAGTAATGACGCAGAGGTTCTGCTTCACTGGGTAGGACCTCTGTCCATGCTCTTTGGTCTACACCTACAGCCTCCACACCACCCTCACCCACCTCCACCCACCCCTCTATTCTTCATCCCAGTGGTGCGGTCCACTGATCTCATGCAGCACTGGATGCATGTCCCGCTGCATGGCTGCTTCCGGTAATTTAATAACTTATGATCGTGGAGCGATTCGTGCGGTGTGACAGGTGTCGTAACAGGCAGTACGCCTCGTCAAATCAACACTATCTGTATGCACTGGCTGTCTGTGTTTTGTATTTAAAACCATTTAGACTCTCACAGAGCTGTCAATGTGAATAAACAGTTCTGGCTAATTCACAGTTAAGGGTTTTACGGATGGAAAGTGTGAAGAACGGTATAGGCAAATGTTGTAAAAAAAAAAAAGAAAGGACTGCAGCTTGTCAGCCGTCCTTGTGTGTTTTGTCTGTCTGTGTGTTTGTGTGTGTGTTGTCCTTGTGTGTGTGTGTGTGTGTGTGTGTGTGTGTGTGTGTGTGTGTGTGGTGTGTGTGTGTGTGTGTGTGTGTGTGTGTGTGTGTGTGTGTGTGTGTGTGTGTGTGTGTGTGTGTGTGTTTGGGGGGGGGGGGGAGAAAGGGATTTCTTTGTGTATGTTTGTGTGCATTATGGGTGTGTTAATGTCAGTCAGCTGTGTGTTTGTGTGTCTATGTGTGTGTGTGCGTGTTCTCAGTGTGCATGCCGTGTCTGTGTCTTCTGTCCTGGACAAATAGAGCTCTTTATTGTTCTGGGCAATAATGTGATTCTGGCTGTGACACGGGGTCACTGCATTGTGCTCCCCCGGCCCTGATGATTGACCTACATGTTTTATACCATCACGCCAGGGACGGGCGTGGTGCCCTTTCCACCGCTGTGTCTCTCACGTTTGACGGTGTGCCGTGCATTCAGGAAGGACACTACTATGGGCCTATTTATTTATGGAGCTATTTTTTTTTTAACAACGTACACCTTGCCTAACAATAAACTGGGCCAGCGATAAACCATGAGACGAGATAAAATGAACTTTATGAATCCCAGATGGGAAATTAGAGACGCTGGATACATAATGCTAACAGGTAACGGTGTGGACCCTTATGAATATAGAACACAGCGCAGAGGACACATTTTTATGCTGTATTAAAGTTGTTCCCATACCAACAAGCCGTGTAAAAACGAATGTAGGCCTATAGTAGATGGGAGATTCGATTTCAGATTTTGATTTCACTTTATTTTCATTGCACAGAATGACGAAATGTGATTGGGAGCGAAAAGTGCAATGTAGAGGTGTGTTTTTAAAGGTGACATATTATGCCACCACGTGTGAGTGTTATTAGAAGAGGCCGATTTTCAAAACGGCTTGTAACGGCTTGTCATACTCACACCTGACAATATGTCACCTTTAATGATATAAACAAAGGATGCACAATTATACTTAAAATGATATACTTAAAAATGAGGTTAATACATAGATAGGTATGTTGTTCCCAGCCGAGAAAGTGCATAGGGATATACCGATATTCCCTCGCTTGCATCTGACTGTGTCCTACGTCAGTTCACGTCCCTCAGCTGAGTATAACACTAATAACTAACGATTCAAATGTGTAGCATGCTATGCACCAGTTAGATAATGACAAATGCTACAGATGTCTGCGTTACTTGAATTAATCTGAACTAAATTTGCATTGAATAATCTCCTGGTAATAGTGGATAAAAAGATTAGAATATTGTATCTTCATTCCTCATAGTTAATAGCTTGTTGCAGACCTTATTAAGAGTTTATTCAATTTCACCTATACATTTATACGTATAAATTACATTCACCAGCCTACCTACCTGGAGGTATTATAGGGCTTAGAGTCACGGAGTTCTTACACGCATAAAACGATTCAATTCCGGGTCGCCGTTGCCGCGGTAACCTCTTTTCTTTTTTTTATAATCTCTCAAGTAGGCCTAAGTAGCCCATGAACAGAAAACTGAAGTGATCAATTCTGGGAAATCTGAGATTTTTTGAATTGTAGCCTACTGTGACGTACAATTCCATTAAATACGTTGCTCATTAAATGTAGCTCCCTCGTTAACATCAGCCTCCTCGTTATACTCTGGTTCCCAGTGAAGGGAGATGTGCACTCGTTATTCCATTTAACGGCGGAGGGCAGGTGAAACCCCTGTGTTCTTGGTACTCGCATATCTCTACTAAATGAGAGTTCCTTGTCGTTTAATGTCTTTTATGTCTTTCACATGTCAATCCTGCTTATGTTGAGCACTCTGAATGGCCTTTGAGGTTTGAAGGTTGCTATACGTATACGTATCCTTGCCTTACGGTGCTAACTGTTTATCCTGTTCCATGGGACACGCCCCACTCAGTAGACTTTGATGTTCCTCCATCTCCTCGCACGTTACAATTAGATCCAAATCAACCATACGGTCCTTTTCACTTGGGATACTCTCGACTGCGGTATGAATCCAGTACAGTGATGTAGAATTCTAAATTTAGAACTTCTGCTTGTGACGAATAGTTATTTAGGCTAGGTATTTCTCCTTGATTTCAAGGACAGGATGATTATTGTTGTTGCTATTGTAGGCCTACTTTGTTACGACCAAAACAGGTAATTAGAAATAAGAAGTTAATTTTTTATATATATATATATATATATATATTATATATATTATATATATATATATTATTATATATATATTATATTATATAAAATAAATTATAAAGTTCATAAACTTATAAAAAGTATCTCTATCTCTAATCGTCCTCAGAAAGAGGAGTTACCACAGTTGAGTGAAAAGAGGTTTGAAATGTCAGATGACTCATTGATATGAGGCTTTTTGGCGTTTTTGGGGTGCTGTTGGAGTTGCAAGAGGAGGGGGCCGTCTCTGGTGTCGTGCCTTGACCTCGAGCGTCCTTCACCCCCAGAGAAGGCCTGAGCGACGTCAGGGTTCTGGTTGATCAGTTTGACCCCCCCCCCCACCCTCACCTCTGTCCGGGCGCTAGGTCAGGAGGATGTTCCTGCGTCCGACAATGCCGTCCGCGAGGTCACAGACCCGGGTGCAGACGGCAGCCTTCGAACCATCCATCACGGCTGACAGCAGGCCGTTGCTAAGCGCCCGCCTCCCACCCTCACTGTCACACTGGTAATAGCCTTTAGAGGTGCGAGGTGGAGGGGACGTTTCACCTCCTCCAGCCCTCCTCCTCATTAAGGAGCCGTGATTACAGACACCCAGGAGTAACTGAGGGGGCTTTTCGACTAATTGAGACGTGTGGTTTTTTTCGGCGACGAAAAAAAATGAGACCATGGAAGGAGAAAAGCTTTTTAATTGGCCGTCATTTACAGTTACCCTCAGTCGCTTGGCAGACGCTTCGATAAGTGTATAGATGTGTGACGTGGGGGAACTGTAAAAGCATACCTCATCAATATTGGAGCGGCATCCTAAATGTATTTTTCAATGACTAGACGGCTAATGTGAAGTGGAACAAGAGCTTAAAAGCTTTTTTAGTTTTGAGAGATAGTTCAGAGAGTGTGTGTGTGTGTGTGTGTGTGTGTGTGTGTGTGTGTGTGTGTGTGTGTGTGTGTGTGTGTGTGTGTGTGTGTGTTAAAATAGTATCAAATAATCAATGAAACACACAGAAACGTAAGCACACGAACATGCTTTAATGACACATGTATGTATTGGTGTAGTCCACGAGAACACGGAACTAACGGAAGCAGTCACTGGATTCAAGATCCGCTGGGCCGTAGAAACTTCCCTCATCACACACAACACTTTCACCCTCCAGAAACAAGAAGAAGCTTGTTTGGATGTCCCAAAACAGAGAACACAGACAGAATATGGAGCAGTGGAAATGATTGTGTAGTATGTTGGCAGAGGCTACACACAAAAATTCAGACTTAAAAGGGAAACCCAGCTGGGAAGCCGACGTCACTAGCTCCCTCCTGGACTGCCTCCTGAATAGTTTTTTTACGCCCGTTTAGAGGTCAACCTCCTGGAGAAACAGCCACGGTCTGGTCTTCCCTTGATGCGTGGAAAAGAAGCCAGTAACATGCTTAAATGACTGGCGTCCGACTGCCCTCACTGCCACAGTGAGCAGATGCTTTAAGAGGCATGTTATAGAGCTAACCTATTGCATGTTTTACCAGTTTCCGTAGTGACACAACGGCTTCACAGATGATGCCTTAGCAACAACCACACAACTCCCACCTTGCTGGAGAAGAGGAATGCTGATGTGAGGGGTGTGCTGTTCGTAGATTATGGTCCCCCATCAGCGCCATAGCTCCCTCCAGACTAAACTCCTCGGAGCTCTACACGGTGACGACAGATGACCCATCTCTGCATCGCTCAGACCAAGGGGATGTGAGAGGCCGGCCCCATCTTCATCATCCACGGGTCACACATCGGAGACACCCTTCACTGGGACCTGCACACACCGGCCATGGGGGGAGAGAGGGACAACAACGGCCCTCCTTCACCTCAGATGGCTGAAAAAGTTGGACCCCGAGATCCTCCAGGCCTTCGGCGGAAGTACAGCGACGAGCATGCTGCCTGTATGCATTGCTGTGCGGTCGGGGAACTGCTCTGACCCCCCCCCCCCCCCCGACCGCAAAGCAGCACAGAGGGCCGTGCAGACAGCCCAGCGCCGCAGTGCCGCTGAGCCTTTCTCCATCCAAGGATTTATAAAACGGACCGGGTGCCAGTAAAGCCTGAAGGATTATCAGAGACCCACGCCACCCCAATCACGGACTGGTTCAGCTGCTGCCGTCTGGCGGACGCAGCAATCGGCAGCCTCGAAACCCCGACCTGCAGGCTCCGGCACAGCGCTTTCTGCCGGGTAACAAGTGACACACACTCGCACCCCACACAGTCATAGCTGCGCTCACAATGCCTTAAATGCATTAAGTGCATTTTTTTTTGCACTTTACACACACTACACATCTTTTATATTTTAGATTATTTGATTGGATGTTAATGTATATATTTTTTTACTGTTGCTATGTCAAAGAGCGTAAGACAAATAGTTGTACTCCCTTTTACCTGCAGAATGGGATTTCACCGTATGGCGATCTTGACTCTTGTAGTTACCCGCTGGGTGTGGGTCAGGGTACTGAGTGGCTGCGTCGGTCCCAGCAGGAGATGTCTGTCGATTCTATCCTTCTATTCCTAGCATCAAGCCATCCAATCGCACGTGTCCAATCATGCAAACACACAAACACACACACACACACACACACATATAGTGCGGAAAAGCTAGCATACGTATACACTCACTCACTCACGCGTGACTAATTGTCTTATTTTCTACCAAGTTGGTTTAGATATTATGTGGGTAGTGTGGAGGGCGGTTAAACACTGCCACATCCATATGCAAAAAACAATCATCAGTGCAGTGTAATTAGCTCATATTTTTGTTCTAAACAAACATCTTTGTCGGTTCAATGTTGTGGGAGAACAGGAGCAAGGATTCCAATTTGCAGCCTATATATATATATATATATATATATATATTTATGGGAGAATGAGTCTTATATATATATATATATATGCTTAAGGTAACCTTAAACTATATAAAACCTGTCCGTTTCTTTATTTTGCCCCTTCTCTGATGGCTTTTCACCCTCAACATCAGTGACTGCTCTCTCCATCTCCTTTCTCTCTCTTTCTTGGTATGATAACTTTTCTACAATGTTTAAAATATAAAAAACCAAAGCAGTTGCCTGAATACAAGCAGCGGGTCAACTTAACCATTTGCTCATGTGACCCCACTCTCTCCTACATATAAGCATCTATTCATTTTGTTTACAAAAGTTGAATGCATCTTACTTTTCCAGACCACCTTCTGTCCGGTGACGAAGGAGCGGCGGCAGCACTTCTATTTGAATAATTGGAGCGATTGGATTAGTTTGATTGCTGCTGACGCTGTCCTGCTTTATATTCAAGCCCACACTCTCCGGCAGGAAAAGGCAATACACCCATGTAAGGAATAATTAAACAAAGTGTATTTTAAAGTTGCCTTGAAAAGCTCAGCGAGGGGTACACAGGCTTCTTTGCTAATAGTGCTTGGAACGTTTAAGGATGTAATTGACCGTATAGGATTTTGAACCTTTTTATATAGGCCTGCGATTGCAGATTTCCCAAGGCTGTTTAGGCGCTGCTTGTTCATGAGCTTGTATACACGGCGGCGATGTTTAGATGTGGCTGAACCCTAATCCTCAAAAGATAGCCGACCGAAGCTGCGTTAAGTTATATTAGCGCTGCTAATATTTCTCCTGTGCTGTGTAAACAAGCCTCTCGCGTCCGACCGGCCGGGTAAATAGTGATTTATGCAAGCGGAGGCTCCCTGGAGGAAGGACTGCGAGGAAACCCCCCCAGCGCCTCACCTTCCTACAGACGAGAGGGAGGGACAAGGAGCACGCACGGAAATCAGCAGACCGGGGTCTGTATTCGGTGATGGAGGCTGAAAAGAGAGGGAAAGCCAGAGGAAGAGAGGAAAGAAGGGAGGAGAAAGACAGGAGGGCAGAAATAAAAATAACAGACCAGGAAATTAAAACAGCAGGGTGGCATGGGGGCGTGAGGGTGTTGGGGAGTGTGGTGTGGGGTGTGACTTGTGTGTGTGTGTGTGTGTGTGTGTGTGTGTGCCTGTCTGCGTGCATGCATGAATGTGTGCTTGTGGTGGCGCTTGGATGAATTAGTCCATGTGTGTGTGTGTTTGTGGGCCTCGGCGTCTGTGCACGTGTGCGTGTTTGAGTGTGAGAGAGGAACAGCAAGTGACACGCAAACAAGGTGTCGCGTCGGCGTGTAGGCGTTGTTTGCCGTGAAAGGGTGTGTGTTGCGCGTTGGCCTTTGCATGTGTGAGGATTGCGAGCATGTGTGCAGGCGTCCTTGTGTGTGTTGATAAGGCATGGAAGTGGAGCATGTGGGCCTCTGAAAGTAACCATGGAAGCATCACGTTCACGGAAAACGATAACGACAGCGACTGCGGCGTGCCCGGGTTGGGGCTGGTCGGCGGCCATGTTTGTGGAGGTAATTACGCGGGCAATCATCACTCAGGGCCCGGCGGGCGACAGCCGGGCGACGCCCTTGGTTTGGTTTCATGTTACGCTCGGCTCGCTCTACTGACTCCACTGGGTCATGTGACTGCACCGTTAACAACCGACACCCCCCCCCCACCCCCCCCACACACACCTACAGTTCCCCAGTGTTTTCTAATCACTCGGTTGTACGAGTATCATGCTTTAACTTTGAAAGGAGCACGGAGGCATGGAAAAAAAAAAACGAGTGCTGAATTAGGCCCAGAGGGCTATTGATGAACAAATGAAAGCGAGAGTCTGGGGTTTGGGGAAGATGTAGCTTGTAATATGACCCAGCTTTGGTAATATCACATTTAGCAATCAGATGAAACGTGGATGGATACAATTAAGACTGCGCTATGTTCTTTAGAAGCTGTGGTGTGTTCACTGCTCCTAGTGTTCACTGTGGTGGCATGCCATACCCAAAAGTACAACTTGATTGGCCATCCAAATTGCCACCCCTGCTTAATTGCCCATAAACATCAATGAAGCTAATTTATCCATTCTCGTTTCAGTCCTCGGCCCCCCGACTCAATGGGTCCTGACGCGCCACTGTCTTTAATCGGTCGTTCTGCTAGTCATGTCTGCCATCACCGCATCTAGCCTGTGGCTCTGTGTCCCCTAGTCATGGCTGTGGTATTGTGTTGCCAGAATACAACGCAGGCCTGCCGCTCCTGACTGCCCTGTGATATCAGGGGTAAACTCAATGTTTATTTTCCTCGTATTTCAATTATTCATGAGGCCCCCTGTAAACATAGTTTTGGTAAATAATGATATCGCTCAAGGCGAAGAAATATCACACGCACAAAATCCCTTGCGTCGGCCGGCGGATTTTATTTTTCAACGCACAAAACACGGCGCCGACACTTTTTTGTTTATTGACGTGAGAGAGGGAATGTTTATCGACACACCGCTGGGTTTAATACTCTTTAAGAGGTGCAGAGAGGAGGAACTGGCGACTGCCATTTTGGCTCTGTTGTCACTCTCCCTCCCTGTGTGCACTTTCTCCCCCCCCCGAGGAACTGTGGATCCAGCAGATCCAAAAGAGATGGAGGACCTCCTGGGGTCTTGAAGCCAGTTTCAGTTTCATTTTTGTGTATAAATCATGCATGAGATCATCGTAGATAAGGCCAAGGTAAATTGACACTCCCTCTAATAATACTACCTCTCTTCGTCCGTCTGTCTGTCAATCCCCCCCTCTCTGTCTCTTTCTCTTGCCTTCTCTCTGTGATTGATACATGATACGATTATGGCTGTAAATTATTATCCACATCATTATAATTAGTATAATCCTCATTGCAGTTGATTCTGACTTCAGTCTTTATAAAGGTAGTCATTTTATTTAAAGCTATTCATTTCATAAAATGAAAAGTTTCCCAGATATCCATTCAACATCCTCTGTATATTTCTACATTATATCATTGACTTGTAATGTACAATGTATAACTTGTGTTCTTACAACTTGTATCTACATGATAAAAACAAATATCTTCATGATTAGTATGTTGTATCTTCATTATCTATAGATTATGTTTACATGATTCATGCATTGCATACATGATTTATACAATGCATCAAAAAAATATATAGATTGTAGCTACATGATCACTACATTGTAGCTACATGATCACTACATTGTAGCTACATGATCACTACATTGTAGCTACATGATCACTACATTGTAGCTACATGATCACTACATTGTAGCTACATGATCACTACATTGTAGCTACATGATCACTACATTGTAGCTACATGATCACTACATTGTAGCTACATGATCAATACATTGTAGCTACATGAACAATACCTTGTAGCTACATGATCAATACATTGTAGCTACATGATCCAACGGCTACAGGTATACAGGTATCACCAGGAGTGTTGTTGCTGTCTGTCCTGAGGCGGCGCATCATGCCTAGAGGTCACCGGAGGTCACGGCAGCCATGCTGTCCATAGACACGTCCACTCGAAGAGCCGGTGGACAGACTGGGGGGGGGACAGTTGGTGGGGGGTCACGGGGTGACCCGCCCTGACCTCCGCTGGCAGGGGGAAGCACCTGCAGCCTACTGACCAACCTGCTGAACAGGTGGTGGCGGGAGGGGGGGGGGAGAGACGTGCCCTCCCTCACGTGGAAATGTGACGTGAATGGGATGATTTGTTGCCGTGTGATTATTACATGTGATGTGTACACGCACGCAAATGCACCGCCAGCTATTATGCACGCACACAGATCAACACAATGATATGTAAATGTGGCTCTAAACCCCCCAAAAAAGGAGAAGCTCATTAAATGGCCTCCCCTCAGATCCCGAACCCGCTGCCAAATAAGTCAACCCGGTTGACGTTGTACACCCGATGGTGGGAAACAAACGCCTCATTCTCTCCCTCCCTCCCTCCCTCCCTCCCTCCCTCCCTCCCTCCCTCCCTCCATATCTTCATCTCTCCCTCCTCCTCCCTCCCTCCTCCCTCCCTCCCTCACCTCCTCCCCTCCTTCCCGGCCTCCCTTCCTCTCCCTCTCTCTCCCTCCCTCCCCTCCTCCTCCCTCCCTCCCTCCCTCCCTCCCTCCCTCCCTCCCTCCCTCCTCCCTCCATCTGTCCGTCCCTCCCCCCTTTCCTCCCTCCTCACCCTCATCCCTTTCTCTCTCTGTCCTCCTCCTCCCTCCCTTGCCCCCCCTGACTAACGTCCGGCCGCCTCATTCTCTTTCCAATCTCTCTCCCTCACCATATGGCTGTGATTCTATCAGCACCGCAGTCCCGTCGAGGGGCAGAAGGGGAGGGCGAGGGGGCAATTTCAGCAGCAGAATGAGGCCCCTGGACCCGTTTACCTGAAGGCAGGTGCCCCCCCCTCCCCTCCCCATCTATTACCGACCACCCGCGTCAATATCTCTATCATCTCCCTCCGTCCCTTCTCTGCCTGTTCCTCTCGATGTGGCTTAATGTCTTGGTTTGCTCATTAATCCATCTATCTATCCACCTCTGTCTCTTCTATGACACCACTGAGAGTATCTATCTATATATCTCTATCCGTCTCTATCTGTCTGTCCTGTCCAAGTCCCTCTCCCGTCTGTCTCTCTCTCTGTAACACTTGACCTGTCAGTCTTACGTTGCATCTGTTTACTTTGCTCTTTTTTATTTCCGTCGCTGTGACCTGTCCTCTCTCTTTGTCCTGCGGTCCCTGCTGTCCGTTGAGCAGCAGTTCAAGTCCTTCAGGTGCGGAGGGTGTTTCTGGGCTACACAGCGAGGGGACGCGCCTACACAGCACTCCCATGGAGTACATAATGACGTGGAGCACTGTCCGTAGCGCAGGTGAAACACCCCCCTGGCTGGAGTATGTGGTGGCGTGTGTGGCCTGTTGAACCTGTTGGTTCCATACCCTGGTCGAACTCATCCTCGCTAAAGGAGACACTCATTGTGCTGTGCTTGGACTGATTGCCGTGACGACAAAGGAGCTTGAACATTTAATTCAACAGCACTAATATACAATATATCATTCATGTGTGTGTGTGTGTGTGTGTGTGTGTGTGTGTGTGTGTGTGTGTGTGTGTGTGTGTGTGTGTGTGTGTGTGTGTGTGTGTGTGTGTGGCTTAAGTCGTAAAACTGTGAAATAGATGTTCAAATTGTAATGTTCATTTCAACCCATTCAGCACTGTCATTGCATTTGGAACAAGTTTCTGGTCGTTGATGTTCCACGATCAATATGTTTGGTGGTCTAGGATGGCTCCCAGGAGCCCACGGGTCCAAAAGACCCCCAGGAAAGTCAAATCCGATCCTAACACTAATCCTTAGTGTGTGTGTGTGTGTGTGTGTGTGTGTGTGTGTGTGTGTGTGTGTGTGTGTGTGTGTGTGTGTGTGTGTGTGTGTGTGTGTGTGTGTGTGTGTGTGTGTGTGTGTGTGTGTGTGTGTGTGTGTGAGAGAGAGAGAGAGAGAGCCTCAGACGATGAACCATACCCCAGCTGTGGTTTAAACCCATTCAGGGCATCTTTATTTAACCCACGGCAAAAGGAACAAAGGGGATGGGGGATAAAAAGGTAACAAAGGTTCTCCCCGGCCTGGAGTATCTACTCTCTGGGGGAGTCACTCCTTGGATACGGCCTGGGGAGGGGAGAAAATGAGGCAGCAGACGGGACCAGATCGGTTGCCATCCCAGGGAAAAGGGGTTAGCTGCAGCTAGCATCTTTAGCTCCTCTTCTCTTGTTGGAGTCCTTCACAGTTCACACCTAAGCCGCCTTCATATAATCCACAAGGTCCTTCATTTATAAAAATGCTCGGCCAGAGGCCGCTTACCATTCTTTGTGTTCAACCAGCTCCCCAACCTCTCGCCACAATAGCCCCCGGCAAGCTTAAGTGGGCCCGGAGTCGCTTGTTACTCCCAGGACCGCAGGAGCTTCGAGTGATAATAATCAAGTCAATCACCTTTCCCAACTGCATTCTACCGCTGTCCCTCCCCCCAGCCCTTTGGGGGAGCTGAGGTTTTCGTGGTCCTCCAAAATATCCTCCCCCACAGCCAACAGACACTCAATCCCTTGCGTGACATGGCATTTCTTGTGGTCCTTTCCCAACCAGTTTTTACACCATAACCCTGGGATTCCTGCTTTTGATTAAGCACATCCATTTCAGTGGTTCATTATCACTAATGTCACTAATGTGAATCTCCTGCCCAACGGATAGTACCGTAGCTTGTGCACCGGCCACTTTACGGCCAAGTTCTCCTTCTCTACTCTGCAACTTACAGATAACATACATACTCTCTCACCACTTGGGACCGGCAGTAGCAGTCTGGGGCCGCCATGACGGGTTCGGAGCAGAGTGCTTCTCTCAGGGTGGCTAACACCCTCTCCGCTAACCTCTGTCCATTTCACCTGTCGGGGGGGTAACCAGACTCTGAAGCATGGTTTGATTCTGGACCATTCATGCTGCTTTGGCATCGATGAGTTTAACGTTGTCCATTGTTGGCAGATCGGACCGTCTGTGAAGATTCCAACCGAGAAGCCAAGGCTGAAGGCCTCGCTGTATTGATGTGGACAGCTGACGCTCCAGCCTACTGTGGCCTCTCCCTCAGTAGTGGGTAAAACGTCAGATACACAGACTGCTTTCTAATGCCGGCTCTTTCTCACGCTGGAATCGGTTGAACCAAACTGCTCCGGGGTGATCCATTTGCCCTTCAAAGTGGCCTGATGTGACTGAGCTCTCCTAGCTCCTAACAGGGCGGATGCCTGGGTCGGGGCTGGCTGCGTCGGGTCACACTCACAGGTACGGGGGGGACCTCTGAGCCTGGATCAGGCCGACGACCCTAAGCGCGGGATAGTTGGCCGCCTCCGGACTCTGGGGTAGAGGATTCTCGCCCAATCTGCTGCAGGCCTTTTTCCTTTGGCGTAGGCTTCCACATGGCCGCCTGCCTCTAACCCTGCTCAGCCCTTTGGGTCAGCTGAGATTATCCTGGTCCTCCACCGAGCATGTGTGTCTGTAAAACAGGCCCCGTGTTTTTTTTCTTCCACCGCTGGACTATACGCGGTCTATTTTTGCCTACCTTAATGCAACCACATAAGTTCAGCCGAAAACAAAGACCTCTTCTGAGAAAGACCAAGACGACAGTTTTAGAACGTGACATGACATGCAATGACCACTCTTTAGAAGAACAACTTTTTAGCATAGCAACAGCATCTTGGACAACACAATTTCACAACACAATTGTTTCAAGAGTTTCCTAGCAGTTTCTGTGATTTTTCCATTTCGTTTTTTACGTCAATGCAAATTTTAAGGGTCTATTTGGCGTCAAGTACCGCCATGGGTAGTTTATTTCTTGTGTGTGTGTGTGTGTGTGTGTATCCGTGCCCTTCACAAGTTGCCCCTGTGTGTCTCAAAGAAAGCAAAGCCCTTGAACAGACGCTAATATTAGATGTTCCTGTCAATGTTTGGAGAATTCATTTCTCTCCAACATAATTACATTCAGGCACGTCGCTCAAACAAGCAGTCCTCCCACTTTGTTCTGTTTGAATGTATTTGGTCAGTTCAATCATAAAAAGAAAATACCTACCGCTCTTCAACCAACCCAGGAGAGCATGGGGCTCAGAACATTCTCGCTGTGATCAGTTTGGTGCGGAGAATAATAAAAAGACCCCCCCTCCCCCCACCCTCATACTGAATTTAATATGCCTTTTAACACTAGGGCGCACTCTACACACACCTACAACTCCATTCAGAGTGTGTGTGTGTGTGTGTGTGTGTGTGTGTGTGTGTGTGTGTGTGTGTGTGTGTGTGTGTGTGTGTGTGTGTGTGTGTGTGTGTGTGTGTGTGTGTGTGTGTGTGCGTGCGCGGGGGGGTGTATCTGGCCGGTGAAGTGTGCTAAAAGCTTTGGAGGAACAGCTAGGAACATCTAGATTAAGATGAACATGAGGTGTTCTTAATGCGTTTCATTGCCCAGCCTACGCTGATAGTTTCTCTTCATTAACGTTCATCTTTTACCCCCCCCCCTAGTAGCCTCCGTCGTTACAGAAAACATCTTCAGTCGCCTCCGTCTCCCATTTGAATGCAGGGATTAGCCTGCGATGCTAATAAGCGAGTGTACAGTGTCATCGGTGGCTGACATGAATGGAATGAACACTGTGTTCAGCATCGCACTGCTTTGGATGCCACTTGTGCTGTGCAATGCATTGTGGTCATTATCGTGCTGTTCTCTCTCACTGCTCCGCTCAACCTTTGTGGTGTGTGTGTGTGTGTGTGTGTGTGTGTGTGTGTGTGTGTGTGTGTGTGTGTGTGTGTGTGTGTGTGTGAAAAACCTAGCTCTAAATATGTCTGTCAATTAAACGGCAGGCTCATGAAATTGGTCAAATCCAACTTCATACTGGTGTAGGTTAATTACCTCATGCTCAAATATCAGTTTAAGTCTTTTCTGTGTTTTTTTTATTTCGAAATCTCAGACTCAAAAGCTTTCTTCCTCAAAGCTGCCATCTAATGTTTCCTGGTTTGGAACCGCTAAACCATTTCCCTGGCAGTGCTGTGCTGTCATTGGTCCAGGGTGGAAACCAGAGATTACACCACACTACACAGGAGGGGGGGGCTTTGAAACCCTTAAATCAGGGACTGTTATTACAGCTGTGGTGAAGTGAGAGTGTGTGTGTGTGTGTGTGTGTGTGTGTGTGTGTGTGTGTGTGTGTGTGTGTGTGTGTGTGTGTGTGTGTGTGTGTGTGTGTGTGTGTGTGTGTGTGTGTGTGTGTGTGTGTGTGTGTGTGTTTTGCCTAAGAGGCCTGTCTGTCTTCCTCCACATTTTTGTTTTGTCAGCTGCTTGCTGTGAAACACACACGCACCCCTCCACAGTCGCCCCCCCACCACAGCGACCCCAAGACCCGTCAACCCCTCCCTTGGCCCAGGCAGCGGACGAGAAGCAGGAGCCTATAGGGCTGTAGCTCCTGGTTAGTGCAGAGGATGAGTCACGCACATGGAGCTCAGGCTGATTCAAACATGCGTGTGTGTGTGTGTGTGTGTGTGTGTGTGTGTGTGTGTGTGTGTGTGTGTGTGTGTGTGTGTGTGTGTGTGTGTGTGTGTGTGTGTGTGTGTGTGTGTGTGTGTGTGTGTTCTGTAACTCCATCTCCTCCACCATCACCTCCGCGCCCTCCTCCCTTCTATTCCCCCTCCACTCTGCTCTTTCTGCTACTGGTTCTCCTCCTTATTCCCCCCCCCCTCCTCCTTCTCTTCTTCCTCTGTGAGGAAGACCTCTGTGTGGGGCTGGATAGGCTGGAGCACATAGTGTATTTGTACACACACACACACACACACATACACACACCACGCACGCACGCACACACACAGGTACACACACCATGTGCAGTGCGTGTACATAAAGGACAGCAATATGTTTCAGATGCTGTGGTTTCATTTCCGGCCTTCTGCAACAAGCCCTTAGTTGTGGTGAGGCATGGCTGTGGGTTATCCCGGAGACTTAGCACCACGTAGCTTTCCCTGAAATAATCTGATTAAATATTAAGCCCTGGAGTTACTCTAAACTGTTCTGAGAAACACCTCCATCTCTCGCTGTTTAAATATTTCACCATTCTCTCTCTTCTGCTGATGTCTGGCCATTGTTACGTCTTAGAAGCACTAACCAGGATAATCACACTTTGGTAAAAATAGACGGAACCTTTTATTACGGTGTGAAAAGCAGAAGCGCTGCTTTGGCAATAGCGTTTGATTGGTTCCAGCGTGCGCAGGCTTTTAAAATGTGAAACTCTCGGAGCATTTAATGAGCATCAATTTATAGTATAACTAGAAGATGCAGACCCTTTCATTTTCGCAAATAATTCTTTAACGCCTTTATCGATATCCCACCATGTTCCTATTGCTTGAAAGCAGTGCTCAAGATTAAGAAGAAAAGAAACCAAGGAAACAATTTACAGGACGCAGATGAATACTGCTGCCAACGGGACACCTTGAGAGAAGAAGCATCCCATTACTCCGCCAGGCGATACAAAAATGACTGCCAGGACCTTCCGGAACTTTCCCTGCTGCCCGACCCGCCTGCCGTTAGAGCAGAAGGATCACCGTGGCTATGAGGACAAGGTCAGGCTGGCTGAGCTTGGCGAGGTCTTTAGCAGCGCAGAGAGACTGAAGAGGAACTGTGAGGGGGAGATAAGATGCACTGGACCAGAGGAGCGCTCAACAGAGACACAAACACACTGACTCTTACATGTGGCAGCACAACAACAAGGGACTGGATGCAATGAGAGATCAGATAGATCTGTCGGTACTTAATAGAACGCATTAATAGTTTTGAACCATCTGAATTACAATATTATACATACAACAGGCATTCGTATTAAATTATTTTTTATGGATTCTTTCAGGTAAATATATTAAAGTAACCAACATAACCTGGATCACGCCTTACCGACACCTGATCAGTGATCACCTTGTTTTGATCCGTTGCAGTTGAACAAATAGAGGCTATAATTCGGATTACTGTTGATATAAGCAGAGGCTGTGTATACATTCATTAGGGCTGCTTTTGCTCCAACCTCATGCCTGCATTGGACTGTATTCCTAAGCCTTGAGGTGATTAGGACTTGAGGCTGCCATTATTAAAATACGTTGTTTGTTTTTCATTATAAAGCCCCTAGTGAATTGAAAACATGCTCTTATAGCGCTAATTACCCTGTCCGTCCAGATCTACCTCGGTCTCTTTTGTCTCTGTGATCTCGCTCTCTTCCCCCCCACTATGTCTCCAGCCTTTCTATCGATCGATTATCCCCTCTGTTGATCCTCTTCCTCGAGCTCTCTCATCTATGTATTCTCTCTCTCGCTCCCCCAATCGTTCTACGCTTTCCACTATCTCCCGCTCGCCTCTCTCTCTTTCCATCCTTCCTTCTCAGGGAGTATGCAGCCAATATTTCCCCGCCACCTCAGATGGCTCTTCCTCATGCCCCCCCCCCACCCCCACCCCCATCTCCACGCTCCCTCCCTCCCCCCTCTTCCAGAGTACAATAGCCGCCAGTGGATTACGGCCATGACACCTCCCTTTTTGATTGATCAGGTGTGTGTGCTTGAACAGCCTGCGCGGCCTCTGCAACGAGCCGCCGTGCACGGCAGCCCCCCCCCCCCCGGTGCACGGTTCGCTGCGTAAGCTCTTTTGTCGCTGTTTATCTTCCCACACGCACCGAGGACCTGGCGGATACCGGCGCCACCGCCGCAGCCTCTTTGACCCCCCCACCCCACCCCGCCACCCCTCCCGGAAAAGCTCTGCACACCAGTGTCCGGCGCCTTACCCAGAATGCCTTGCTGCCGACAGGTGGAGGATTGATGCATGTGATCTCAGGCCAGATTCATGTGTTTTGTCAGGTCATCGATCAGCACCCACACACCACTTCTTTTTATTCGCTTCTTTCTTTTTTTTTTGTTGATGTCACACTCGCTCCCACGCCGATGCGTTTAACGCTGCCGACCGCGACGGTTCTGAGCGGGTTCGGATCACCCCTGGTTTCTACGAATCAAGCGCGCACACAAGCCCCCATACATTATTCAGCGTGCATTGCGGCTCGGCCCACCTTCGAGATGTTTTCCGAGGGGGTTAGAGCAAAGAGTTGTCTTCCTGTCTTGAATTGGAAAGTGTATAATAAAATGGAGTGTGTGTTGTATTTATATCCTTTTTTTTACCTATTATGTAAATTTGTTCTTAAGAGGTTGGAGCTTTGAGCTTCAAGCACAGAGACTTCTAACACAAACAGCTTGCGTTGACCTTTTATTTGGTAGCTCTGGTTGAAAATGGATTCTCAGCCACTTCCATAAAACGACTAGAAAGTCATACAACCGCTGCTGTCATGTGTGTGTTGGTGTATGTGTGTGCATTGCGTTAGAGTGTGGATGTGTGTGTGAGTATTTGTGGTGTGTGTCTGTGCGTGTGTGTGTGTGTGTGTGTGTGGGTGGGCAGCCACTATGCCTGTGTCTGTGTGCGTGTGTATACAGTGTGTGGGTTTGCCTGCATGTGGGTGTTGATGTGTATGTGTTCTGTGTGCGAATGTGTGTATGTATGCGTGTGTGTGTTGGGACACCTGCAGGTGTGTTTGGGTATCTCAGTGTTTGTGTGTGTGTGTTGCAGATGTGTGATTGTGTACGTGTGACTGCAGGTGTGTATGGCTGTTTTGTGTGTTGTGTGCTCCTGCCTTTGTACGTTGTGCGCCTCTATTTGTGTGTGTGTGTGTTGAAGAAAGGGGTGCAGTGTGAGTTATTGATCCTGCGTTCCTGTGATTGATGTGTGTGTGGGTTTGCTCCAGTCTTCTATGTGGCCTTCATGTACACACTCCTCTCTGCTCCTACACATCGCCTCTACAAGACCTTGCCGGGCTATTTGTAGAGAACGGATAATCTTACACATTTATAACTACACTGTCCACAGGAGGAAAGGGAAGCAGAAGAACTACGAAAAATAATAACAAATATATTATTGATATTAGGTTGTAAATAACAAAGGAAAAGTACCGGGATATAATGATTTATTGAATATACAAGTATATTATCTCCAATAAATACGGCTATTACCACTTCTACAACACGTATTACTGCTAGTAGTGGTAGATGTAGTATCTGATATTAAATCATAAGATAAGACGGGGTTCACATAACCAATGTACACAAATTGAGTATGACTGTTAATATGAATGGCTCACTAACATAACTCCTACACCGATGGAGATCCATACATCACACCGATCAGACTAAATGAACCTCTCAGACTGAATCACACTTCTCTCCTCATCCTGCGTCCTCCTCGTCAATATCGAGCTCGCCGATCGAAAAGGACAATTTCCCAATTCACTTCAAGTCTGAGTCAAAATTAAACTTGCGATCAATGAATCCTTCACTGTGACTCTCCCGCCTCACAACCCCTGAGGCTTTGGGGCCGCACGCAGCGATCAGACGCCACCCCACGGGTTGGAAACACGTGTCCTATTAACACGGACTGAACTGCGGCACGGCTAATTAGTGAGAACACACCTCCTGTTCTCCCAGATGAACAAAGACCACACAAAGCCCTGTTCTTTGTTCCAGTAGTCTTACCATCGGAGCTGCTGCTACCCATGATTCCTTGCTTCACGCTGTGGGGAGTCACCGGAGCGCTCCAGCGCTAGAAGTTCAACACCCTTGGGGGGGTTGTCCCTAATGGCCAGGGGCGCAGACTGTCTTACATCCTTAAAACAACTAGAACCAGGGAATAAACCACCTAGATACAGGAAATAAACACCCTAAACCCAGGGACTTGGACCCCCTCACCCAGGGGTGGAGTCATAAGACCCCTGAGGTTCAAGGACTGGACCCCCTGGAGGAAGAGAAAATACCTCATAGAGCCCCTAGATACATATACCAGACTCCCTAGACCAGTAAACACTCTTGAACCCCAAAACTCCTCCTGGTCCCTCCACTTTCTTCCACCTGCCTCCACTGTCCAGAATCCTAATCTGATGAGAAGACACGAGTTTGGCCTCGCAGTTATTACCCTCGTTAGGTTCACCGAGCGGGCCCAGGAACTGTTCCCGTGCATTAGCAAAGTGGGGGTATCCTTGCCAAACATTCACTTCCAAATGGGGTCTGGACCGGGCCCCGGGCACGCCGTTTAGCTCCCTGATGCCCCCCAGGGCGTGGCACCCTTCCAGAATTCAATAACCTGTTGAAGGATGTCTTTGATGAACTGCTCTGTGCCGTTCTCGTGTCGTAGTGTAGGGGAGATTTCCCCTCCCTTTAAATCATTTCTCGTTCCAATGAGGTTGCATTATACTTAGATGCTTCTTTTCTATTAGCTATTACCTTGTTTGTCCCTAAGCAGAGGATTTTATCCAGTGGCTTACATTGAGTTGAGATGGATGTCATTCAGGAGCAGATAGGGATAGATAGTGAATATAGAGATGGATCAATAAGGAGCAGGAAGGGGTTTGATGGTAAATGCAGACAGGTCATCAAAGGCCTACGTGCAGGCTAACCGGAAGTTTTGATTAATGGGTACATAAAGCACTCAAAATATGTGCATCATTTATAAAATGTCTCAAATAGTGTTAAAGTCCAGTTTTTGTCGTTTTTGCCAGTAACGGGTGTTTTCTAACGCCATTCGGCGATGACGTCACCTTGGGGAGACGTGGTGGAAGGTAGCCTCAGCCTGGTACTAGAACTATGGCGTCTAAGAGGTGGCAAGAACCACAAATAACATGTATGATGGCCCACAGCAGTATAATTTCGAACCTGTCAGACGTGAGAGGGGGAATTGCCGAGAACTGATGGCGGTCAAAATGCATGGTCAGAGGAGAATGAGTGGAGAGTTGCTATCATTTAGCAACGAGCGCTGGAGCTAGTCAATGAACAGCAGTGCATACAATAACGACACTTTTATTTATTTTTACTGTCAGTGAATAGCACCGAGTGAAAGTCAACATTTTCTTTATATCTAGTGACAGCGATTATGTCGTAAGTACCGGTGAACTTAGTCAGAAGATCTAGAAATAGAAGGCATAATGCTATCGGACACGCAATCAGTGCACTTGCAAATGAGTGCCTGCAAGTATAACCGATCGTGGTGTGACATTATTTAACCATCAATCTACCGCAAATACGACCAGACAGATGTACATTGAACACATACACAAAGCACATCGTCCAACCCGGCGGATGCTGACAGACAGCCCACAACAAGCCAAACATCACCACGGCGGGTGTGCTCTCTCTCACTCTCGCACACCCGTACACAATCACTCCAACTTATCCAACTCCAAGGCTAGGCTGCTTCACTAAGACCACAACTAACCACAAGGCCTTCATAACCATGCAGTATGCCGAAGCCGGAAAGGACACACGCACAGTCGCACACACTCATCTTATGCAAAACAATCTGTTTTATCATCAACATTCAGTCACTGCAAAGATTTAAAGACTAGCCTTTTACCATAAGTTAGAATGGACCCAAAGTATGTGATCGATACAGTCTGGTTTAGCTTTCGCTTGCTATCCGTTTTTAGTATGACTTCTCAACATCACCTCTTTCTTGTGTTAGGTGCACATGGCTAACTTGCATACGCGCACAGGATTGGCTGGCTCCGCAAGGCCAATAATAGAACATATTTAATTATCTTTCTATCTGTCCATCAACACATGTGTCTAGTTTTAATGTGATGTATTTTGTGTATGTCCAGTCAGACTTGTTGTCTCCCTTGTTCTGTGTGGTCTTGTAGGCTATAATGTGTGAGCCGAATCACCTAAATGAATTTCCAGACGATTTGTGTAGTTTGGTATTAATAAAGACCTGACTAGGCTATCTATCTATCGAGGCTATTAATCAACAATTTTTCGCTGAAGGCGAAGTGAGTAGTGGGGAATAGCCCCCGAGAATGAAGGTTTATTTGTTATTAGCGGAAATTTTGCGATTAAAACAATAATAAATATCGAGTTTGAGATGTCAATCATGGGATATTGCCCTATATCCCGAGATAGCGAACCAATCAAATTGCGCTATCTTAGGAGGTTCACATGTAGCATATACTAACTATATATAATGTCTATGTATCTGTATAATCTGCTGAACATTCTCTTACTTGTCTCTGCTCTCAAGGGTCAATGCGGCTTTGGTCTGTGTCTCCCCAACGTGACGTCATGCAATGCATTCTGGGTTAAATGAGAATCGATAGCAAAATTACCTGCTTTTTCGTATTACATTCCATTTTGTGATACCTAACAACATTAAATACAATAAATAACAGTTTAAATGTGGATTACCAACAGGAAAATTGCACAAATTCGTTGGAAAATACACCCTGCAACATGGCCTTTAAGGAGCAGAAATTGATTAGGCATCTTGCTCAAGAACGCCCGTAGACCAGGGGACATTGGGGATTCAACCCGTAACCTTTCGGCTGGGAGCCTGGGTGCTATCCTACCTGTTGTTTTATTATTATTACAACCTTATACAGACGGAGGAAAAAGGTGGAAAACCACACAAAAACAAATGTTTTCTCTGCATAATTAGAGATGTAAAACCCAGGGGGAATGCTCATTTCAATTTTCCATGGCTAAATTGGCAACAAATGTTATTCCCTCCAAATATTTTCCTGCTCTTTGTCTTTCAGGCCTTTCCATTACCTTTTCTGTTCTGCCGGCACTGCCGTGGCAGTGGGTGTTCTTTTTATATCCAAGCGTGGAGATCACATGATCAGATTGATCAGTGACATTTCACGGCTTTTTCTGAGATGCAGATCTCAGCGGTCCACAAAGGATGTTGTTTTCATAGCCTTCACCAGCCGCCTCCCGTCCTTCCTAGCGCAATACCCCGACCGGGGGCAGGCGCCTGGCTCACCCCCCGCACGCCACCCCACTGCTTGAGAGATGACATTTTATCCAGACCATCTTCGACTGGGAGCACGGGTGAGTGCAAACACTGTTTGGGTCAATTGTTTCCCGGTGTCTATACATGGGTTTTTCCTGGTTCCCGGGGCTGGTGCACAGATTGAAGTCATTCCCATTTCCTTCCTGGTCGGCCCCCCACCCCCTCCGTTACGCAAGCTCTCATGCATAAAGATAGAGATGTGTTCAGGCCCGGAGAGAGGAGGGGGCACTGTGATACAGGATAATGGATGAGGGGGTGTGATTGTGTTGAGGACGATGATGAGGATGGATACAAATATATATACACAGTATATATACAGATTACATTTTTGGACAACCACATGTTTTTGGATTTGAAATCTCATTTCCTTTGCTCGTTGTTCCATCTCACATCGCGGATCAGAGGTGAAATGCTCTGGCGAACGATCCTGACACTATTTTTGATGCGTGGAGTCGTTTTTCAGGAGAGGTCTAATTTGACGCTGCAGACGTTGAGCCTGGGCTTCTTTCTATTTGTATTATGATTGTGTTGAAACAAATTGTGTTTACCTCCGCCCCCCCCCCCCCCCCCAAACCCGAACAACGAGCAGCTCTGAGCTGCAAGAGAGCAGCAGGAGGAGGTGGTAGAGGAGGAGGTCAGTATCCAAACCCAAATGATCGATTTTCTCCTCCTGACTACGTGACCTTTCGTCTGTGTTTCCCGGGCGTTTGAGGGAGACGGCGCTGGTCCAAATTACAATAAGAGAGTGGGCCGCGGCCCTACTGACCGTGCTCTGACCTTCCAGCGACTTGACGCCATTGACTCGTTTGTCAGGAGACCCGAGCCCCCCCCCCTGTCAGGAGACCCGGGCCCCCCGGGGGGGGCCCGGGTCTCCTGACAGTGGGGGGGCCTGTGGTCACATGACATAGTGGGTCAGGGCACTCGTGACTCCGCCAATGCGGGTCAGAGCGGGACTGGGATGAGGGTCTTCTGCCCCACCGCTGATCGGTCAGGTGCTGTCTGGGTAAAGGGGGGGTGGAGGGGGGGGGAAGAGGGTGGGGCAGACGGAACCGCTGGACTGTTTATAAAACAACAGAGATAAGAATCACCGGCAGAGCATCCCTTCATACTAAATCTTCACTAATATATAACTTTGGAACGAATACATATAACCATGGCGATTAAAATGATACTAATTTTATAATATAATTAAAAGTAATACCTTTTCATAAAGAACCACTGCCTATTAATAGGCCTACCTATTCGCCTGCAAAATATTTAGATATATAGATATATTTTAGACATATTTGTCACGTTTAGAAAACGTGTTTTACTTATATTTGGAACGGTTATTACCGGAATTATATTCAGTGTCAATTTGATGGCAATGTCGCATGTACTTTTTGTCACCTTGAATGACAATGCAAATTATTTTTTGATCCTTTATCTGTACGTTTATCCTATGTGACAGTATGTATGCTGTGCGTAATCAAAGCGAACCCCGCCAACCCGGCATTGTCCAGCTGTTTAAACAACACTAGGTTGTTTTTTCCTCCCTTGTATGCCAGCATAAACAACAAGCTGGCTGTTTAGAATGAGCATGCGTCACCCGTCAGCTTCGCTGGGAGAATAAGAATTATTCATCAGTATCTGTCAGTGCCAAACATTCTTATGGTGTTTGAAAATGGTCGAGAAATGTAATAATTGAAATATAGTGCACTGCCCACAGAAAGCTTTCAACTCTGTGTAAGTCGGATATCGGACAGCAGGCACCTGTTAACGCTTTCAGACTGTTGAATAGATTTGACCATTCCTTATGAAGTATATGTAAATATACATGTATTCATTTTAACTGGGTTGTTTCTTTAGTCCAAACCACAGCCTTCCTGTGGTCTATTGAATAGCGAAGCCACCATAATCAATTGTCAAGCCTCAGTGGAAAACGTACCTCATTGTGACTGTATTGCTACGATACAATACAACATCATTGAGCATTGTTTATATCACATCCATTAGTGCCTTCTAAAGCATGACACCATTCACAGCAAGCCGTGGAGGACAAACAACCCTCAGCAAATGGCAATTAATCACTCAGAACCCGACGGAGACGAAAGTGTTCTTTTTAGCATTTTGGGGCTCTTTTTAGCCTTAATTACGGTCATAACTGACGGGAATGATAATTACCCATGACTGCTCACAGTCGGAGATTATGGTGGGACGTTCAGGAGGGGGCGCATGTTCATCACAGAGCTCTGCCAGTATTGTGAGACCCTCTGCACATCAGATCCCAGTCGCTGTCGGGGGGGGGGGGGGGGTCGGTCTTTGAAACTTTTGATGATAATGGTTGCTATTATTTATTTTTTCCGCTCCTTGCCCGCTTTGCCTTTGTGTCTGTCACTAATTAGTTTAACTGTGGCCCTTGGTGGCTTACAGAAGAAATAGAGGGTTGGTAGATTATTTAATTTGATTGTACTTTTAAATGTCTCGCTTTTATTTTTTCACGCACTGATTTCCATTCTCCCTTTGGTGAGTTATCGGTTTGTCCAAATAAATATTTCCCCAAATCATAATGAATGATGGTTAAGTTCACGGCAGAAGAAAGTGCCACATGTATATTATTAATTGTGAAACATTAGTGTGAAATTAGTCATTTTCAGGCCTTATCATAGGCCTACTGAGTTCGATTCCCTCTGAGGCTACTTATGCAAAGAATGCATGGACACTATTGTTGGACCGATAAAAATGGCATATTTTATCCATTCAAAGACCCTTTTTCAGTTTACGTCAGTGTTGGATCACAGAGTTTGCTGGTGGCAAAACAAAGCAACAAGTGGAGGCAAATATGAATAGAAGGCAAAACCATCTATGTGTTATCTTTCTGTGCTGTTGAGTATGAGGAATTATGGTATTTTTCATTGTATGGATATGTGACTATGGTCCACCTAATAAGAAATATGGGGAACTAGGAGGAACTGGTGATTGATCTTGTAACTCTCTTAGCGAATTGGCCAAGAGATTCATAGTATGACCAGAGACAATAGATAATACTACTATCATGCAGTTAAGTTGATGCTAAACAAAACCTTTCAAATATGAGATGCCAGTTCAGTTGGCAGTCAATATACTGTATAGCCATTTGCTTTATTAATCATAGATAGATAAAAACCATAGCTCAGTCTCAGATAATCGCACCGTTTTACTTTTCTGATTGGAGTCCGGCAACATGAAATCATTTTGAAAACATGGTTGGAACCCTTGCAATCTCATTGCCATTATTTGACGGTTGATTCTGAGAGCAGGTCTTCATTACGGCTCAATACCACCACTGTCATATGAGGTAAAGAGATGCATTTTATTTATTGTTTATGGAAATCACGGGGGGGGGGGGGGTAAACAGGGTTTATTTTTTTATGTGTTTCCTAACCTCAATAAATTGTAAAAATAAACACTTTATAACTGGTAGGATAGAAGACCATCCAAGTCATTGCTGGACCTTTTAAAGAAAGACCTAATGGACAACGTTTGGCATGCGTTTAAGTATTTTTCTGCCCTTGCCCTAAGTCCCGCCCACAAAATAACATTAGTGTTCAAACAGAAAATGTGTCCAAAACACAAAAAACAACACACTAAAAGAGGAATAAGAGGAATATTTTAATACAGCCGAATAAGCTGAAACAAATATCGAATTGTTGTTGGTGACTGTGGTACTCGTGGGATAAACCTCTCCTGGGTGTCCGGTTATTGGAAAATAATGTATTCTGATGCAACCAAGGCATATCGGAGGTTTAGTCCTTAAATTTTGATTATCCTTCAATTAAACAAAAAATAAGAAATGAATGCGAATATTGCATGAAATTACATTTCTTCGCTCGTGGTTTTCTCTGGTATCCGCGTAGTTTCCCCATCTTTGAGTCCCATCTTCTTCCCACCCCCCCCCCCCCCCCCCCGCCCGCCCCTCTCATCTTCCACAAACCCTCCTGATAGTCGTGTTCCCGAGGAGAGAAATCCTGTAATTAGACACCGGGCCCATGGCGCAAATCAACCCTTTTAAAAGCTAACGACGAGTGTCTAACGAGATGAGATGCGAGGACGTGCATCTCAGTCATTTGCCAGCCAGCCAGCCAGTCATAACCCAGTCAGCTTGTAGAGGTTCCAGAGAAGAGCGGTCGATGAGGTCACTGCCCCCCCCCCCCCCCACCCCATCACCACCACCAAGTCTGATAATGGCTGAGGCTTTGGTGAGTGGCCTACAGATTAGGGTCTGGTCTCCAAAAAAAACAAACAAGAGACTGGGGGGAAAAAGCTGATGTGATTACATTCAGATTCAGATCCATACGCTGTGAATGGCCTTCAAGAGCCCTTCTGCTCCCTCTTCCCTCATCTGCGGCGCCATGTCAGCCCAGGCGTGGGAGGGCTGCTATCTGTTGTTCGGATCAATGGCTGGTGACTCGACAGGGATGCGGATGCGTGTTTTCTTCCAAGAATAAATAAGACTAAAGGAAGAGACAGTAAAAAGATCCCCTGCCTCCGACCCGACACTTAAACCCCAGACATTGAAATGGCTGCTTTTTTTTCTCGTAGAATGATTTATAATTTAAACGATGTTGCCAGCGTATTCTGATATTCTGATTCTGAACGCTCTCTCTCTCTCTTTTCTTCTCTGTAAAGAGTTCTCCTCAGCCTCTAAATAGGTTGCTTCTGAAGGTGTCTCTGGTGACATGAAGCAGCGATGGCTTCTGCTCAGGGCCACATATTAATACGTGCCAGAGCTGGTGAACTGGGTTAACTGGGTTGGACGCACACTTAATGCACTGCCGTGTCGGCCTGCTGTCCACTATCTGTCCGTCCGTACATTCACCCGCCCATTAAAAGGCCAAGAATACAATGGTTGGTGTTCAACATTGGATTTGGTCGCAACCTCAATTCGAACAGACATGTGGTTGTCATGTGTTCTTCATTTCGAATGACGGTGGCAAAAATCCCTGCAATGGTTGGGGGTTTAATGAGGAAATCGCAGCATGCCTTTTGGGTTAGGCATGAACAAAGCATCTTGCGCCCACATTATCAAAGCAAGCTGGGTGCGTGATCACACGGACACAATGCTGCGGCAATGGCTACAAACTAGGACAGGTCAAATTGAAATTCATTTAGGTGAAAAGTGCGCTTATTATTTTTATTTTTTCACAATAACTTGTGTTAAAAGGCAAAGGTCTGGCTATGCAGATTTTATTCATTCAAAGATATCTTCAGCCAAATTAAACTGCAGCTATCGTGGAGCGCTCCTTTAATTATATTATTCTGAATTTATTATGACTGAATTATGAATAGTCCTCACCAGTATAACCATTCTTCGACACGGTAATTTGCTTAGTGGTTCCCCACAACCAACAGACGCTTTGCATGTCAGAAAGAAATTACAGCCCTGTGGAGGTAAATAAAAAAAATTATGTTTTTTTTCTAAAATAAATAATAGTTGGTTCCAAAAAACAACATTGATAACAAGATGCGGGAAAAGCTCTTCCAACCTTCTACCTGTCGGCGAGATGTCTTCAAGAAGCTCATTACAGGATTATGCGTGTAGAGAACTGCCCTGGAGTGTTTTTTAACTGAAAACAGCTTGTACACAACATGGCTGACACCATTCTGCATGGGTCTCCTAATGGACAGAGTGCGAGGATGGCGAAATGCACCTGATGGAGACAGCTGGTTTGTGTCGTCTAGCCTCATGTGCAAGAAGCAAACCTGTTAAAGCCTGCATCCTAAGAAGCAGTGCAGACCTTATTCTACTCTACTGTTGCATTAGTTCACATCAGTAGGCTATCTAGGGCACATGGTTATTTGATTTGCGTTTTTTTTATTTCTCAATCAAAATTCCGCTTATCCGAGTCCGATTCGTCCGTCACCTTGCCGACCACTCCCGTCATTGGTTCCCGGGGGGGGGGGGGGGGGCGGAGGAGTGGAAGAGAAATCGGCGATTAGACATGATTGCCTGCTTGGACCCCGCAGTCACGTCTCGTGGACCTCCCTGTATCCTGATTCGCTGTTGAACCCGCAGTCACGTCTCGTGGACCTCCCTGTATCCGCTTCGCATTAACGCCCTGATCTGCCGCGAACTCATCTGCATGGTGCGGGCCCACCATCGACACCAGCACTGGAACTAGGACCTCAGTGGGGCAGCTAAATGGGCCTTCAATTCCAACAGTCGTTTAAATCTTTCATCAATCAAGGGCAGCCGGAGCGCAGCCATGATCCCATTATTACAGTTCCAGGAAGAAAAGCGTCAAAGTGACAAGCCCACAGAACTTCCTAGTAGGTTTGGCCTTGTGCAGAAAATTTGAAAACTCAGTTCGACTGGACAGTGAGAAGGACACTTAGAAGGACACAATTCCGAAACTAGGTTTCCTTGAATTGAAGGCAAACAAATGGAGTCCATTGTTCATTTGTCAGTCATCAGCGCAGGGTTTTATAAATGATTTTCTTAATCTGTGGTTTTCCTAGGAAATCACAGAAGGAGGCTACCCAAACAAATAGAAGTCAAAACAAACAGGGATTGAATTTACAAAGGCTGCTACGCCAAAGCTGCTCTTAAGTAGGCAATTTAGAAATAAATTCAGATAGCGATGGCTGGTTTACTACGACTATAAGTTCCTATAATGGTATTTTCTCAAACCTTCCAGCATTAAAAGTTCTCATTGGGTCCATACAAACCGTCCAAAATAAACAAAGCAAGCTATTTGTTATTACAATTATGTTACTATGTTATTTATAAAGGCCATAAACTTTTAATTTCTACGTTATATCTTAAAATGGGTAATGAATGGATTGATTGATATTCAGACAGCTTGATATACAGATAGGTGGATGGATAGATATAGAGACAGACAAACAAATATAGATGTGGTACAATAGCCACCCCCACATTGGCTTTCCACCTGCAGTGGCTGAAGTACTAAATGTCAAACTTCAGCAGAATATATAATTGTGCAATCTTGTAAACAACCAGTGCTCGTTTTGTTGGAGAAAATGTGATTCATTATTTGTTCGCCCATACGACATTACAACAATCAGGCCAGGGCTGTCTCGCTCGTGTGCTGTTTTTTTGAATGATTAATTTTAATACGTTTGCAGAGGGATACTGCAAAGGCGACTAAAACAGAGGGAATATGATAGCTAAGCCGACTAATTAGGAGTTTTATGGGGCATATAATTTAAGTCACAGTGCTGAGCTTTGACTCAAAATCCAACACAATTTCTTCTAGAAGGCTACGGTTAACTGTGAAACTCAAGAAGTATGACTGCAGCCTTATAAATCTTTCTGTCAACTCTATTTGAATTTATGTCAAATATATTACATCAGTTGATGTTAACCAACTTAACATTGAACTTAAGGATTTGTGCATTTTTTAAATTATGCTATTGTGTTGGTCTTGTTTCCCAATGACAAACTGTCATTAGCCCCTAGCTCTTTTTAGCAGTTGAAAGGGTCGCTATAACTCGCTTTAGATGTTCATGTGCTGAGTCATTTAGCAGATAGCTTTGAACTTGTTCTTTAGTGCTTGGCTGTCATGCTCTCCTGTACATGACATGGTGGTTTTCCTACTCAAGCAAGGTGCCAAATTAAGCTTGTAGCTTGTGCTATCACAGTTGACAACAGTAACATTGAGGTCGTGACTAGGGTGCTAAGGTTTAGCTTGGCTTCTTACTGCATAACTGTGAGGATGTATGATTATTACTTGATGCCAGCGCTCTGGGCCATCTCTATATTCCCAGTGTCCTACGTTCCCAGGGTCCTATGTTCCCCAGCTCTCTATTCGCTTAATAGGACATGGGCTATTGTTGGAGCTCATCTAAGGTTTTTTGGGTTCCCAAGCACTGTTATGCAATCACCAAAGATCATAGCTTAATGCTTCCTTAGGTGGAAACGTACCTAGTAGCCTATACATGTTTCTGAATCAAACTTTCACCCTTCATATTCATCTTCTAACTGAAAACTGTTAAATTGTACCCGAATGTAGTCGGAAGGTTATTGTGTGTTAAGAGAATAGGCCTACTGAACTGGAGAACATAGGATCTTGGGAAAATAGGTCCACGTAGATCCACGCCCACCCCTAGTTAGTTAATGAATGGGTACATTTAATTGCTTACCTCATTTACTTAGTGAGTTAACAAGTTAATGAGTTTATTCAGTGAGCTCAATAAAAAGTTTGTTTATAGTCAACAAGCCAGTTAGCTAATGTAGGCGATTTAGCTATTTAAGTTAGTGAGTTTATTTAGTTGCCTAATCTAGTTTTTTGTTTGTCAGCTTGTCCCCAATTGAGTTAATTTAGGTAAAAAAACGTACTCAGTATGTTTTGTATAGATTAAGATTAAGTTATTTTGATTTATAGTTTCTAAGTTTGTCTGTATGGTAGGTAACAACGTGACGCTGAGGGTCTGCATGACTTTGTCAATTGATTATACAAATTTCCAGGGTCAAGGAGGAGGACCGAGACCATTTTATTATTCCCAATGATCCCATCCCGACTCATACATGTACTGACTACATAATAGAATCGCTTTAGAATAGTTTACAGCATGAGCTCATGCGCGCCACAAAGAATGTGGTGCAAAAGCCCGCAATGGGACCTACAGGTCCTACCACCTGCTTTAAACGGCACTGCTCTCTAAATGAAACTCAATCTTCGACCGTTGCCTATATCAACGGTAACACTCTCCCTCCCACTCTGACAATGCCACAATACCACGGTGGCCCTTGGTTTTACATCTGAAAGCATATTTAACTTTTCACTCAGCCTTTCACAGGCTGTGAGCGCTAAGACCCTGAGCCTGGTCAAGATTAGCTTTTTTATGGTGGGTGGGGGGGAGGCGACAATACGGTGAATTAAAGTCCACACAGAGCACCTCGCGGCCCCTGTGTTGCATATGTGACCAAACACACTTCCAGGGCCAGGGACTCTTGAACGTTCTCCTTAACCCCTGAGAAGAAACTTTGGAACGTGAAATGAGCTCCAACGGATTTAAGATCCAGGGCAAACAAATCTATTGTTGTCTGTTTGAGAACAGACGGAGGGTCATTTTCCTTGCCAACCACAAGTGTCCCATGTCAGAGGTTTCCTAGAGGTGGCCGGTTAGGGTTAACTTTACCATGTCCTGGTCAAACTAGATATTTATGTTTTTGCTTTAAAGCATAGGTTGAAAAGGTGCATGGCTACAACTTCATCCCAGTTTGCATTCCCGTTGTAAATCCCCCCTCGTTTTTTTTTTTTTTTTTAAAAAAAGCTTAAAAAAATAGATAAATCTAAAATCGAAATTTGATATCTAACAAATATATAATGCAAAAATACAATTTATAATAAAATATTTTTAGATGAGCTATAGTTTAGACCGAAGGGGGCGACCGCGTACACTCATTCTCGCTCCGCGCTACAAACTAATTCAGAATCGAGAGAGGGGGAGAGAGAGAGAGGGAGGGAGCGGAGGAGAGAGACACGCACACGCACACATACACACACACACATACACATACACACACGCAGAGCAGAGCAGCACACCTTCATGCTTGCCAAGCGTTTCGGATGGTGTGTCACCTTTTCTCCAGGCACTCTAATTTGTCATTGAGGAACCTATTCACTGACTTTTGTAGAGGATTTCATTTGCGTGAACATTGCAACGTTATTGCTGGGGAATCTCTGCACGTCACGTCCACTCGGCTTCTGTGAGATTGCACCTTGGATGTTTGGCCATCCCGTGTCTTGCACGGTGGAGATACTATTTAGTACTATTTAGACGAAAACCGACAAACACTGTGGGATCCGCACTCTACTGGCGAGATATTATCATTGATCATCGGGACGGGCCTACATCGGACGTGTTTCCAGAATGGTAAGCTCGCAAACAGCGCAATGTATACAAATTGATTATAGTGGGATGGAGATTTGAAACCCGCACGCCGCGAGCATCCTGCAGCAGAACGGTGCCTACACGCCGCGAGGCGGAGAGGCGGTGGGGAGCCGTGCTGGGGTTTCGTGATGTGCGTATACAGCCTCCTCATACACATTTGCGTTAAGAAGCGCAATATCGTGTTCGTTTTATCGTGTTCCGTACCCAAGGTGTCGGCGTGGAGAGTTCAAATCGCCCGCATCATCTTATTGTTATAACGGTTTGCCAGCTTTTCAGCTTTTCGCATATTCAGCAGCGCCGTTGTGTAACTCCGGCGTACAATGTGCGTTTATATAGCTCACCTTGTAGACTATTGAATTATTTTTTTTCTGTACTCGTAATGACTAGTAGGCTATCATGGAGCCCCAGGTGGGGAGGTAAACACATACAATACGACACGTACGGTACGGTGAGGCACAAGTGTTGCGTGTACATTACCTTGTCGTAGTATTGCATCTTATGTATTTCTGTGAAGATATGGGATAGGACTCAATATCTGCTGCGTTTTGAAGATGTTGCAAACAATTTTTCGGAGACATTCAAGCTTGTTGGAATTTGGTTTGTAGCAATTGGATTACCGTTACAGCACTGTCTACACCGACTAGTGAAATAGGTAGGAATTAGGACTACTTGGTGTATATGGCGTTACAGTGCCATTTAGTGCCAGTAGTGCGCTACACTAGGTTATCGTAGGCCTATTTTTTCCTCTAATTGGTCTACGATATATAAGTATAGGGGCCTAAAATATCTAAATAACTTAAAATGAAATAAAATAGCATCTTGACCATTAAAAAGCTCAAATTGTACCTACTGGAGCCTTCTTATATTTATTTAATTTAATGCATGTAGCAACGACGTCGTTTTTCCCTAAGTAAAGGGAAAAACGAGGCAAGACAAATGGGTAGAAGAATACGTCAACAGTTGTTAATGTTGTAAATAGATAAATTAAGAGAGTCAATATGTGGAACGATAACCATTCTAACTGATTCAAACTTTGCAGCAACTTAAATTAATTGAATAGGACATAAATACGTTGTCCTCGACTTCTGTAAAGCCTATATCATGACATATCGTATGTCTTGCTCTAAAAGCAGTTTCCCTCTAAAGAAAAATTCAATAGGAAAAAACTGCATCATATGAATAAATCAATTCAAAATGAATTGATGTCAGTAAAAAAAACCCATCCTCCATGCAATGTCTATTTCTGTTCACGGAAGAGAGTTCTAAGGAAGAGAGTGATAACTAATATGAAAGAGTCGGTATGTGAATAGAATTTACCTTCTGTGTTGAAACCTGGAGGTTCTAAAGCTTGGTGGATTGAAACTATGTGCATACTATTGACTAAGTAAAGGCTCTGTTGGATGAAAGTGAATTAACCCGATAATTGGTCAATATCACACACACACACACACACACACACACACACACACACACACACACACACACACACACACACACACACACACACACACACACACACACACCACACACACACACACACACACACACACACACACACACACACTGTATCTCCTACACCGTCTTTCTATCCCAATGCCATGCACCTTCTTTGTCTTGGAATCCATCCAATCGTTGAGATCCTCTGTCTGCATTTGACCTCACAGGAACAACCAACGGTGTTGGAAAGACCTCGCTGACCTCAAATATTAGAGGTTAAATCCAAAAGAAGAGAGAGTGAAGTGTGTGTGTGTGTGTGGGGGGGATGGGGAGAGGGGGGTTCCTCCACGGCTAGTCTGATGGAGAATTCAAATGAGAGCTGAGTGCAGTTGTAAGGTCCCTTTTGAGGGCAACCTCTGTAGAACAAGGCTGCTCTCGCTTTCGTTTTCTTTGTGGCGTTGATGAGGTCCCACAGGCTCTCTGCTGAGGTGGACCGGACCAGACCAGACCACCCTCCCCTAACCCCCCCCCCTTCCCCTCCTCCCCCACACGGAAAAATCGCTTGCCTGCCTTTTGTGTGAGGCATTTTAAAAAAAGAAAAAAAAAACCTGGTGAATGAATGTTGTCGGGGTTCTACTGTCGTAAAAAAAACCAAGGTAGTATTTTGGGGTTGGAATCCCCACATGTCTGCAGTCTACCTGTTGATCTCACCTTTGCCTTCCACCTGCTTTTTTACAACATGTGTGTGTAAAAAATGTCAGTGGTAGCACCTTGTTGTGTTCCATTAACCAGCTGATGGGCTTTTAACTGCTGTTGGCAGCATATGGGCCTGAAACAATGACTTTAGATAAAAAACAATGATCTGGCTCCTTCTCCCCTCTGGGCGAAAGAGAGGAGGAGGACGGAGGCGGAAGTGTGGGGGGGATGTATTGTGTACGTGTGTTTTCAAGTAATAATCGTTGTGAGAACTCTATTGTTGTCCTGGAGGGAGACAGTAGGTTTGTGTGTGTGTGTGTGTGTGTGTGTGTGTGTGTGTGTGTGTGTGTGTGTGTGTGTGTGTGTGTGTGTGTGTGTGTGTGTGTGTGTGTGTGTGTGTGTGTGTGTGTGTGTGTGGAGGGATAGGGGTTGAATGGCGATGGGCTGTGTGTTCAGGATCCTCTCTGTTCGGTGTGGAATGACTCTCTAACAATGATTTCATTGTCAGCTAAAAAATTCAACAATAGCAGCAGATCGGGACGAGGTTAAAGGAAACATTTGGTGGCAGTGTTTCTAAAATTCTATAGTGTTGAATATTTAACAAAGATGCTTATTTTTGGATACATTTTCTTTACTTAAGTGCGTCTAAAGCGGATATGTGTTGACCCAGCAGACAGATAACAGATTTATAGTTTATGTATGCCTATAACATTTTATATTACATTAATTAATCCTTGTCCAACCTTTTAGGATAAACCTTGCCAGGATCCAAACCCCAAATTAAATGGTTTGGAATTCCAAGTTTTAATTAATCTAGGAATATATATTCACAATATTTCACACACAGCAGACTTTCAATACAAGGAGCCAGAACATGCACTATGTGGCATAATTAAATCAGTAAGCAAATCATAAATAGTAGTGATTATATTGTCAGAAATATCAATATGAATTGCAGATTTAAATGTCACAAAAGTTTCGGGGCACACTTGGCTCTGCCTCAAGAGACACCAGTGCCTTGCCACACTTGGTTGGCAAACTACTGCTGTAATATAACACAAGTTGACCGGTGAGGTTATAACGTGTGTTATAAAGCAGGCGAGATGAGCTGCTGCTGTGCTGCTTCATGTTCATTTGTTTGATTTATCACTCGGGAGTCTAATGAGGACCTGTCAAGATGACAACCCGGACACTCTCAACCCCTCTCTCGCTCTCTCTCTCTCCCTCCATCTCTCTTTGCCTTTCATTGTCTGCCTCTCTCTGTGTCTCTCTACTCTTCTTCTAGCACTTTCTCCATCTCTCCATCCCTCTTACACACACATACACACGCACACGCACACACGCACACAGCCTCAAGTTTTTATAGGACAGACTGTGTAGGTGGATAGTGGCAGTGACTCACAAACGCACATGCACACACGCGCACACCATCACCTTGTTTTTAGGGTGATTACATCAATAATATATCCCCCCCTCTTGTTCCTTTGTTCTCATTGTTGCCTTTTCTCTTATTTATTATCATCATCAGTTCATGTTCTCTGTTAAAATAGAGGTTGTGTGCTTATCCCTTTAACATTTAATGTTGTTTACCTTGATCCACATTTTTACACCCTATCACACAAGCATCTGGGATAACGACGTTTTTCTATGGTTACTGGTTGTTTAATATTTATTGTTAGATAATATATATATATTTTTTTTTGATTGTGGTATTTTTCTACACATTGACAAAGGCATGCAAGCAAATGGCCACCCATAAAGTTAGAAAAGTGTTTGTGAAGCAAGGAGTGAATAAAACCCTTTGAATTTAGTCAACAAAAGCTGTGAGAAGGAAGCAGAAAAGCTCAAGGAATGTTTTTAGAGAACTGAGAGACTAAAAAATATGAAGCCGAGAACTCCCAACTGATTTCCCCCAGACGACAACATCTCCGAAATAGTCCTGCGCTGGTACATTCTGTCCTGTCTCCAGGTGTTGCCTAGCCCGTATTCAACTTGAAACCTAACTGTTTTATTGATTCCTACGTTTTACATTCACCTAGCTCTTGGCTGTGTGCTGCAGGAAGGGACACTCCTTATGTCTCCAATCCAACACGTTTAATTAGTTTCCAATGTTCGTGACACGTTGGACACAAACTCTGACTAACATTATGCCAAGGAACCAAATAACCATACTTTTAATGAAGACCTAATCAGTTGAAAAGGGATTTATAGGCCTCTGATGAATAATTTAAGTCAGTCATAATTAGTTTGGGGGAAGAAACGCTTGTTATTTAATCAGCTTTGGGTTTTACAGTGTCTAATTATTCAGTAACCTCGCCTATACAAAATGAATGCAAATAATAAAGTTTAAATATATTATAGTGTCATAATTATTTTAAATATGTACAAACAATTCTATATGCATGTCCAGTCATTGTCTCTCGTGATACTAGTTCATCACGAGCTGCTGTTCAACAGAGCAGTTAAGTGTCTCTCTGCATTCTTGGATAGCTTTTGACAAAACAATTCAACGGTTTGGTATGAAATATTGCAGTTAACCCTGTCATTTGACGGGCTCTCCAGTCATCCTCCCCCTACTTAGAAAGTTTAATCTCACACCTGCTACCCAACACAAATTCCATTTAAATTAGAGGAAAGTGAAGGGCATCTGTGTTTGTGTGCACTTGCATATGGAGGCCTTTGTGTGTGTGTGCTTGCATGTGGAGCCCTGTGTCTATGTAGTATTTGTCAGCTTGTGTCTTTATACTCTGTGTGTGTATTTATTTCTATACATATAGCATGTTTTGTGTATGAGTGGGTGTGTGTACGTATGTCAGTGTGTGTGTGTGTGTGTGTGTGTGTGTGTGTGTGTGTGTGTGTGTGTGTGTGTGTGTGTGTGTGTGTGTGTGTGTGTGTGTGTGTGTGTGTGTGGAAGAGGTGAGTGTGTGCATGTGCATTTATGAGTTTTCGTGGTTGAGGGTATGTTTCAGTCACTGTGTCTTTGTGCCAGTATGTGTGTGTGTGTGTGTGTGTGTGTGTGTGTGTGTGTGTGTGTGTGTGTGTGTGTGTGTGTGTGTGTGTGTGTGGAGGGGGCGGGGGGGAAGAGAGGATGTATGGATGTGGATCACGGTATAATTCCCTGTTAGTCCTAGGTCAGGTCTAGTGTTCATTCTGCAGGGGCAGACAACACAGGGGCCTTTGTGCTCTGCGCCACCGCATACACATGTCGCAATTTCCAAGATGACTCAGTGTGCCGTGAGATGACTTCTCCAGCGCCCTTACCTCTCCCGCAACGAATGGCGGAGATTAGTTTAGCCTGGTTCACGGTATAGATTGCTTACTGTTAGCCCCGAGTGGTTGTTGAGTCTCAAACTGACTCGATTTAATTACGTCTGATGATTAGTACTTTTTGGATTGATACTATTGTTCTTTGAAATGGATTATTTTTAATAATGTCATTAGAAACACGTTTGCAAAGAAATCTATTGCCCCTAAGGTTGTTCACTTAATGTATTATCTATGACATTTAGCCTGCAATAAATATAAATCAAAGATAGAATCGAATCGTCTGTCGTAAACTATGAGTCATACCATTCCTTGGAACCCATCAGTGAGGATTAAAAGGCAATTGATCTTCTCTAGATTGTTATACGTAGTGATGTACAAACATCACGATAGTATTTACTACTTAGATATTTCCCTGATGCTTTTATTCAAAACAACTTGCAGGGAATTAAAATACAGGTCATTAGAGTCAGGGAAGAGGTTACGGTATCCTGCTCATGAACTGTGGCCATGAGAGAGATAGTACACGGTACCTTTTTTAATATAGGAGTAAACTCTACATGCCTATGTACAGCTGTGTGCAAGATGGATCAAAGCACGTTGTTTTTTTTTTTGCTGCTGATGAGGGCTTTAGTGGTACACCACGCCCACCCATGAAATTACTCTTGAGTATGCACACTATGTTACCGATAAGGCAGGCTTCATACAGCACTTCGCTACCGCCTATAAGTACTTGGAGTGCTTTTCAATTAAATCCTCTCAGTCACCCATACACACTTAGTCATGCGTGTGGACGGGTTTGAATGCAAGGTGTTGACCAGAATGTCGTAGAAAAGCTGGCGGGATACTGTCCCCCTCAGCAGTTATCTGACTGGAACCCCTGCAAATTCAAGACACAATTCAGGGGCCATTCAACTACATACAAATAAACGGCACTTCCTTTGTGAAGGAAACAGCCATGTTTCTACTGAATTGTCAAAATCTTTAGGTTTTATCGGGGATCGTCCAGGAGAGGCCAACGCGTTGGAAACGACTGATGTTGACGAGCTGCTACTTATCCCTGCTCTGTTTACTTAATCTGCGCTCATCCTGGAAGACCTGACTCATCACCCTGGCTCTTTTCACAATAACACTGCAGTGCACTGCGCCCACAGAGGCACACGGCTGGGCTTGTACCATCCTGCAGGCTGCAGGCTGCAGGCTGCGGCCCCTCCGATAAGAGGACAGTCTTGAGGGCCTCTTGTCAAAAGACAAACAATAATTATGAAATAATGCTATCGGATGTGTGGCCAGCAAACTATTAAGCACTGTTCTAAGACTGCAGAGGGTTAGCAGTAGTGTAAGAGCTATCCCTCTACTCCTTCTCCAGTAAAAAAAAAAACGACGACCCCTGTGTGGCTACTACAAGACATCAATCAATCAATCAATCAAGCCACCCACCCATGCACCCATCCATCCGTTCTACGACACATCACAGGGAAAACTTCTCTGCAGGTGTTGGGTGCTTTTAGGGCCCCTTAAAGAATGGCTGTTTGATCACCTATCCATCCAGCTATCCAGGGATCGACTCAAAGTCGGTTGTCCTCCAGGGAGTGCAATACTTCTAGTCATTGGCGTTGGCTCAGATAGACCCCCCCCCCCCCCCCCCCTCCAACCAGTCCCCGTCAGCTGCTGCGATCCTCCATCCACGCCGTTCCCCCCGCTGCTCCAGCGTCTGCCTCGGCTGTCGGGTCAATGTGTTTCCTGCCCGCTGATGCTAAATGCGTAGCAAACTAATCGGCCAGCCAACTCCCTTTGAGGTGTGCACTGTAGAGGCCGCACTGAGTCGAGGCGGGCCGATAAACAAATCCTCTTAGCCTGATGACTGAATCGCGGCTCAAACAAAGTGACAAGGGGAATAATGGGTTGTCCTTGTGGTGTCTGCGTCTGAAGGTGAGGTTACGAGAGTGATTTGGCTGACAGCCGTCAACTTGTTTTGCAGCCATCAGACTAACAACGTGGCCTGGCTTGCATCTTGCAGCCCTCCCCTTCGGGGGGGAGGAAACCACATTTCATCATGACCAGGACGATCTTATGCAAGATGTTGAAAGAGCATTTTGTAGGTAATTAGACCCGAGGGATAAGCAATTTAAAGAGTAGCGCGCACATTACGGCTGCTGCCACCATGACTATGGCGGTTTTCCATCAAAGACGGGTGGACGCACTCTGGGTTGGAATCCATTTGGAACACAATTCGATATAACATTCTGACCAAAGAATTCAGATTGAATTCTAAATGAATTTTCTGGTCCAGACTACACAATTTAGGTGTATGGTCAGGTTTTTTTTAAGCAAGGTTACAATATATTTTTCTTTGCATTGTCATTGCCTAGATGGACTGAGATAGACAAGGAGAAAGAGGTCTTCTATTTCGTCTCTGTGTGGACTCAATGAGTTTAAATTAAATGGCTTGTTTGCCATAGTCCTCCAACCTGCCTCTGCCTAGCCTCACCGCTGGTGGAAATATTTAAATAAATGAATTTTTCTAAATTTTTTTAGAAGAAGCAATGTGCAATGTTAAGTCAACAGTAAAACGAATAGGCCTACTAACAATAGTATTAATGACAGTATAATAATAACACTGCATTACAATGCTGTTCGTGTACACCTGAGTGTACACATGCAAAAAGCAGTTGAGATGATAGGAGGCAAGCAATGCAATAACCGAGGAAGTCTGGTTAAATGACTACATTTAACAGCTTCGTGCAGGTCTTGAATTTGAAATCAAAGTTTCTGTGTGGCAATGGCATGCTTGTACTTGCTGTTGCGATGGTCTTGAACAATGTGTAAACAGCATGCATGTTTTAGACACGAGTCATAATAAATGAATGACTGAGGTTATATTTGGATCTCTGCATCTTAAATGTAACCACAGTAGAAAAAAACAAGCTTCAGAAAAGCTGCAGTATTTTCATTTATTTTATTTAAATAAGTAGGCCTTCAACTTATTTCTTATGGTACTATTCTTTTATTTGTTTGACGATTTATCTGTAAAGGTCTTGATTTCATTCCAGCTTGGCTCGTAGTTTCAAAATGGTGTACCATGACTTGGAAACTCTGGTACAATATTAGATATGAAATACTGTAACACGAGACCAAGCACAGACCTCAAGCGTATTTAAGTTCCCTTTGAGGACGTTGGCAGAAAGGTTTGTGTGCCGGGTTTAGTTTCTGAAATCTTAGCACAGGCTTTGTGTTAGCGTTACACTCGACAACGCAAGCCGTCATTAGGCTTGGCTGGACTCTGTAAAGATTCTGGAAGCATTTATTCGGGTAAAAGAATAATGAATAGCCTCTGTCATCTCAACTCTGTCTTCGATTTTCCTAATCCAGGCAATCAGGTGAACTGTGGAGGAAGTAGTCTTGGCCCCTGTGATTGCATCCATGTGTAGAGTGTGTTTTACAACCTTTGACTTTGAGCTTGACAGACAGAAGACGAGGACCCCCTGGTTTGGTTACGTGGTGGTCCTAAATCAACGTTATGACAGGACGCTGGTTCATCACAGTACCTCCAATCGTACATTGTGTCATTTTGGACTTTAGCGCCCCAAAAAGGAAAGTGGATAGTGTGTCATCATCACCCTCCCATCTCATCCCACTTTGATTTGATCGCAAGAGTCTGTTATTCCAACCATGGCAAACATTGTTATTTTAAAATAGAACAGCTCCCAAAAAATAAGTTGTTATTAAATCAACAGGGATTTGGTTGTGTTTTTAATGTTATTAAATCAACAGGGATTTAATAACAACTTACCTTTTTTGGACACCTAAACTGGCGTGAGCCAGCTGTTCTCATGCACACATAGAAAAATACAAGGGCTTTCATACAGGGAAAATAAGAAAGAGCTATGGGAACAGACGTCAATATTCTTAGCAAGTAGACTGCAACGATGTGGAGTGATATTCCTCCAGGGGCCTGCCCATAAGTTGTTTTAACTGTAAACATTAATAAACGCCCACCAGTCTGTGATGGAGGACGGGGGGTCTGAGTCACCGACCAGCGCCCGCACCGTGAAGACGGCCATAAGCTGACTTTCGTTCAAAGCTCTCATTCTGTATTTTATTCAAAATTACTCTTGGATATGGCATCGACGGATAATACTGTTCGGGATATTCTTTCTTTATCTGTCCGTCCGTCCGAAAGCTACTTACTTATGATTTGCCTGTCTGGTCTTTTTCTTTGGATGTCCTTGAAATACTGCTCAAGTTGGCCATAGGATTGTGCCCCGTTTACTGATGAGTATGAATTGAGGTTGTCTATACTGAGTTTGATGATGTGTTTTGAACAATTCGGTCTGCAATATAGGGCTATATATTCCCTTATCTATCTTGATTTGCGGTTGCTAGACGACATGTACATACTTTTTTTTATCAACTTATCTTCACTTGACTTACACAGAGACAGTATTGGGCCTGGGTTGTTAAATTAATACGACATTACGCTGTCATCATTTAAAACCGGCATTCTCTCTGCAGGCAGCTTTTTTCTCCTCCATCGCTGGTTGTGTTTTTAATGGGCTGTGCATCCCTGCTTAGTTACCGCTCCATCGTATCAAGAATGCTTGCATTGGAGGGGCAGTGCGGTTGACCTTATCTAAAGATCCGATCGGTTCCTTTAAGACCCGGCCACGCTACGATAACTGTCATCCAGCTGCATCCAAAGCCTTTGTTTCAAAGGAAAAGGATGACACAATTATTGTGTGGTAAGGTGTAAAATGTAGCAGCTTTGATGCTAAGCAGTATGTTTTAGAACCAAGATGAATGTGTTAATGAGGCGACTAAATCTTTTTTTCGGCTTCAGAAGCATCGCATTTTTTTTCTTTCTCTTTTTCTGCTGCAGCCCCTTTGGCCTGAGAGATCAACACTGCTTCGTCTCAGTTGAAAAAGGCCCTGCAACCTCGATACCTCGGGATCTAAGCTAAATCGAAAGTGGCCATTTTGTTTGTGGGCTTTCTTTTTGCCCATTTCAACAGCCATTTATTTCCTTGAACCTCCGCCACAGTAACTGTTGGATTAAAGTTGAGATAAAGGGCGCTGGATTTATGATGGATGAACGATGGGAAGAGTCGGGAAAAGACGGGGTGAAGGGAGGCGTGGGAAGAGAGAACACTAGGCTACGTGTTCTGACAAGTGGTAGACATCCATGCTGTGGTTTTTTCAATCTGTGAGAAATGAACAAACACATTTTAGAAGACAAATACTTCAACCTACTGATATCCTTAATCTAAGTTTGATAATCGGCAAAATATAAAATGTGTCCTCAAACCATCAAACAAATGATCCTCAAACATTATCATTAACTTCCTGGGCCCTATCTTGCATCCGGCGCAATTGACTTTCTACTCTGACGCATGTGTCGTTGCTAGTTTGCAACTAGCGCAGAGCGTTCTTTTCCCTCCTGCGCCACGCTTCGGTAAATTAGGGAATGATCTTGCGCCCCAAGGGGCGGTTCGGCGAAAGGAGGAGGCGCCAAACCAGGAATTGCGCCAAACCAGGAAATACCTGGTTTAAAGTCAGTGGCGCGTTGTTCAGATGCTATTTTAAGGGCGCATGCATAATGTTGCTTGTGCACCTCGCGTATACACTTTGCTTCTCTCATCTACCTAGCCAGACATTCTTGGTAAATTATTTGGGAAAGAACAGCTGATACAGCGGTAATAAGTTGTACTTTTAAATCAATGCATCTGCACCGTACAGCAAACACATATTTTATTGACACAGACATCGTGTACAAGCCCATATCTTTTAGGACTGATGAGTATTTGATTGTGAGAAAACATTGTTTTACTGCAAGTGAGTGTTAAAAAGAATGAATGTGTGTATGTGTAAAAGAATTAATGAAAGCGGGCGCGCGCGTGTGTGTCCATATGTTTAAACACACGCAAACTAAACACGTAACGCTTAATACAGACCATGGCAATGTTTATTAACGGGGGACACATACATATTAGGAACACAAGTCGATAATGATAATGCATACAATACTGGTAAGAGACGATGGTTATTAATGTATTGCGTACATCATTAAATAGAACCACAGTTACCGCATATCATATGTGTGTTAAGTTTTCTTTGCCGAAATTTGTTCTGAAGTTGTGGAAGAAAACGCTTTTCCATGTGTGAATTAGGCTATATTATTTGGCGATTGATTTCTCGTCGGAGACTGCGCTTGGCGCTTCTCACTTGCATTTCAGACCATTAAAATAGGGCCCACTGTGTGTAATTTTATTACTTTTAAACTCATGCTTTGCCCTGAACTCATTTAGCTAAGGATAGGCCTAACTAAGTATTGTCTAACTGTTAGATGTTCATTTAACCATAACATTTCTTCCTCTTTTAATTAAAAGTGCTTCAGCCCACTAACCAAACAGGATTAACTGATCTTTAGGTTAAGCAATGTTTTTAAAACAAGCTTGAGCCAGGTTTTTAAACACAATCGCTTCAATTAAGAAAATGTAATATTCACTCAGATATCAACTTTATCACAAAATATGTTTTCAATTAATATAGAAAACGCTTTTTGTTATCCTTGGCCTCTAACATTGAAATTTCTGCTAAATATTTTCATTATTAGACAAAATGCTGAAGAGAACCATAGGACATTTAATAGTGATTATTATTACTGAAAAAACCAAGCACTGTGAGGCTTAGTAAAGAATGGAATACCTGCCTAACAAATGACTACTGAAATAGTAGCTCAGTACTAATATTGCTGGCCTGGCCTGATGTAAGGTCATTTGTTCAGTAATTTGAGTTTGCAGCTTTACATTATTATTATTGGTTTAGGTGCGAATCATTGAGGTCTATGATCAGTCGATGAATTGACATTTAGCAAAGCGAAAATGTCCAGCTTATGCTGCTACTAGACTTAGTAATGCAAATATTGAATAATACTAATTATTGTATTTCTTTTACTAGCTGCGTATCACTAACAAGTTATTGACATTTGTCATTACTTATAACGATATTATCTAAATAATAATCGATAACTAATGGGCAATAAAGACGAGGAGATGAATTTCACTTTCAGTATGGATGGATTGCAGCCAGCTTAATCATGGAGGAAAGAGAGAGAGAGCGAGAGAAGCGAAGAGGTGAGGAGAGCGCCCAGCCATCAGGGGTAAAAAGTAATGTCCGCCTTAGATGAGGAGCCAGGGAAGTAGGCCCCTCTAGGAGATGAATGTTCCTTCCTGGCGGGTTAGGAGGTGTGCTGATTGAATCTGGATTCAGTGGATAGACTCACCTCAGCTGCCATGGCCGCATTTTTGGTTAGGGGGGGGGGGGGAAAACGACAAAAAAGGGTTTCTGTGCCACTTGAGAAGAGGGCTTTTTGTCTTTGTCCAAAGTTCTCAATGTGCTGCTCAGTTTTTTGTTAATCTACAATGTTTGGCTTGGGATTCGGTACAGCGGTAGCATTTGGCCTACTTTGTTCCTCAGATGGTCTGACCTGGGTTGTCTTGGGAGAAATGCAGGGAATCTAGAAGTTAATACGTTAATAATTCTTTTATTTTTTGACTAACTTTGAAAATAAGAACTACCGCATCTTCAAACACACGATCAGGCAAGCAAGGCTACATTTAGATGTAACGGCTCTTTGTGTATGTGTGTGTGTGTGAGATGTTACACTGCATGTATTGTTGATAGATAGTTTGTTAGGCCTATGTGTCCCTGTACTAATATTTAAAGACATATCATTGCAGGGTTTTCCCGTAATCGTAATAATAGCTGAGCAAATGATTGAAACAAGTCCTCTAGCTAACTACTAAACTAAAGTGCTAACTGTAATACTTAGACATTAGAAATCATTATTATTACCTCAATAGTTTTCCTATTTGGCACTTAGTTATATGGTTGCAGTATGTGAAAGTGGTTTCACATAAAGGCACAAGGAGAAAAACTGAATTTAGCACTTCCCACAGGTGGGAGTTATTCAGATTTGTTCACAACGTGATTAAATGTTGGCTAGGTCGCTTCTTGGTTAATTAAATTTATAGCAGCACTATCAAGGGCTCTTTGTTCATAAACACTGATGATATTTGTTATAGGCTTCGTTGTTGTAGCCTACATTCTCTACTACTCTAGTGTAGTAGAATCAGTGTACTTTTAGTCATATTATTATAGAACCAAAGTAAACATCATCTAATTAATATGCCAGCAGATGGCCTGCTATGGTCTAGACGTTTTGTTCTCGCTACACAACAAGCGTTGTGTGACATCGTTCCTAATAGGTCGTACTAAAATAAATAAATGGACTTAATTTTTTTTTTTAACTTTACACAAATTCGCGTTAGCGCCATACTTATGCAGACAACGTTGTCGCATAAAGGCTTTTTAATTAATAGGATGACCTTTGAACACACAACCTCTGTAACCTGGGCAGGCCTTCAGGGACCAGGCTGAGTCTTCCCTTTATACCCCGTGCTGCTCTGAACACATGCCTGACCTTTCATAGTACTGGTTCACCATCTTTTAAATTGGTTCTATTCCAAAGCCAGACTTTCATATTCCCCCTGGTTTTTAGGTTTTCGGAAATCCCTCAGATGTTTTGAGATACTCTGATGCTCCGGAACCACTCCAATGTCCCGAGATCGTGCAGATGTTCTGAAATCATGCAGATGTTTATGAAGTCACGCAGATTGTTTGATCGGTCGTTGAGAACATGCAGACGAATCTGATGAATCAGCAACTGATGAACTACCAACTGATGGAGGCAGATGAACACGTGCATCTATCACAGTTGGAATTGCCTCAATCTCCCAGGTATCAGAGCAACCCTCTCTAAGAGTTGACTAGCTGCTTGAATCCATGGCATTATCGCTTAGATAAGAGTCCATACTGAAAGTAAGAGCCTCGGTCATGGTCCTAATAATAGCAAACTGATTCATCATGCTTATTGTAGGATGCTTACTTTCATCACTCAGGGATGGTGTAACACATCTTTCTCATTCGTGAGATGTGATACCTATCTGGCAAAGCATCAGAGAATCAGGCCACCTTAGTTCACGGGTGGATTTAGTTTGAGAAAGAGCTGGCAAAAGTAGATGATTACGCAATTTGTTTTTTACATTTATTGATTATCATTTTGATAAGCGATTAATCTTTTTAAGCCATTGGGCAATGTCGAGCATTTTCCATAATTTACTACATGGTATACACGCAAATATTGAAAAAAAAGAATCATCAATCAATAGATTAATCTACAGGGAAAATAATTGCCTTTCCATGTGCTGGCCTTCTGTTTTAATCCCATAACCGTCAGGGAGATGAGGTTATCTGAAGGGGTTCAAGTCCCTCCTACTGCTAAACTCATGGGGGTCTTAAGACCTAATTGGAGCCCCTGAATTGTCCTTCGGTTTCAATGGTGTCCATGGACATGTGAGGGTATAGTGTGTGCCACCCTGAGACAGACCATCATCCCATTCAGGGTGTCCTGCCTGCCTTCCGACCCTCCTCGTCACGGACAGACCCCGAAACCCCCTGACGAGAGGCGCGGTAGTGTCTCTTAATGAAGATGAATGAATCACTTGTCAATCATTATCCTCTAATCGCCCCCCTTAATTGTTTTCCTGTTCAGTAAAAGTAATGGAGCAGATCACAATTTGGCGTCGTGACGACATCAGTGGTTCAGGAGCTGGGATCGGTATGTGGCGAGTGAACGTGCGCGGGATCAGTGAATCATTATTAGAGAAACATCAGACGTCGAAGTGATGTTACACCTGAAATAACGAGCCCGTCTCTCTCGCCTCAGTTTCTCTCATGCGCTCGCTCTCCCTTCATCCCACTGGGTCGCCCTCGGGGTCTCTGCATCGCTCCGCCATGTTTCTCCTTCTTTAAAGGCTCTGGAGGGTTCTGATTGGTGGCACTATCTCCCCCCGCCCTCTCTGGTACTCTTGTTATTTGGAACCATTTCAAAAAGTTGCAAGAAGGCCCAGTCGTCTTACATAGGCCTACATGCCATATACTTTGACTTTTATGTGTATAGATATATATATATACACATCCTCCAAAACATAATGAACAAATAAAGGCAATATGGCAGAAACATTCAGGGCATTCGTCCATTCATAATAACAGTAAAGTTACAACAAAATGTAATTTAACTATATGACAACAAGTTAGCCAGACTGTCACAGTGGGAATGCTGCCACGGATTATCTTTCCAACACACAGTTTGTAAACAAACCGGCAGATTCTACCACTCACTCGCCTTTTACCCAGGCAGACGAAAAAAGTAATTTGAGAAAATATTCCGCCTACTACAACTACTACTACTACTACTACTACTACTACTACTACTACTACTACTACTACTACTACTACTACTACTACTACGACAGCTTGTGCTGTGCTATGAGTGATTCAATTGTTAGTTAGCGAACAGACTAACTGAGAGGGTTGAGCTCAGTACTTACTTTGATTGTTGAACGATGTGTAAGTTCAATTGTAAATATGGTAAAATTCTAATAAGATCACTGAGAGCAATATAAATGTATATGAGGTATGTGATCAATGTATCACTATATATATTTTTTACATACTTTGGTATTTTTTGCTTTAGTTTAATTCCATTATAGCCTCAGCCTAGGATTACGTTGTAAGATTGAGACCTATATGACGACACTTTGATACACAAAACAATTCACGTTTTCAATGCCTTACTCACTGCATTTATTTTTCTTGAACAGAAGACATCCATTTGCATCTGGCATTTAGCGGAAATAGTTTTGAGTCCTACAATTAGTATCCATTTCATATTTTTTCACAAAAAGATAAAAACATCGGGTCGTCAATCAGCATGCTTCCCCTACGTTACTTTAAGTAGCAAACGGTTTTTCGTACCCAATCATTCAAATATATACAAAACACTGTTTTATTAGTGAACTCGTGCTTTGCTTAGCAATTATTTAATACCCTCCAATAAATGGAAGCTATTGATTGGCTGGATTCAAGCTTAGCATTGCTGCTTGACTGATGGGCAAGTCGTGTAGATCTTCTAATCTTCCGTGCGTCAGATAGAGAGAGCAGAGGGTCTTGAGGTATAGATCTATGTAAACCATTTTCATTAGTTTTGCTTGTGGCCAAGGTCAAAGAGCAAATGATGGAGCAAAATGAAATATAAGGAGCATTTATCAACTTGATTAATGGCGCGGGGACTCGCTGAGCGCAGATGGGGGTAAATATTGGCCTATATTTTACAGGCTGCCATCCGCAACGCACCTTTCTAAATGTCCAAGATCAACTTTAGGCTTGAAGCAAGGGTTTTCTGTCCCTTTCTGTTCTTGTGTGGGTTGACTTGGTGAAATAACACATTTGTTTATGAAATGTTGGTTTGGGTAAGATAATGCCAGTGACAGTCAGTGACTCTATTGTGTGTTGTGCGCTAGCTTTTGAGTCATTGCTGGCCTTGCCCGTCCCATGAAGGCGAGGGGAGCAACAACCCGGGGATTCAGTTCTGCTGCCAGGATCGAGCATGCTTTCGTCTGCTTTGAAAACGTGTTGAACACAGGGAGGGTGTTAAAATGCTTTTGTTTCACAACCAAGTGCTTTCACCCCTCCCCTTCCCCTCCCCTTCCCCTCTCCTCCCCTCTCCTCTCCTCCCCTCCCCTCCCATCCCTCTCGCACTCTCTTTCCACTCTACCCCTTCCTTGTTCTCCCATCCAATATCCCACTGCACTTCAGTAACGCACGCACACACGCACACACACACGCACGCGCACGCACGCACGCACGCACACACACACACACACACACACACACACACATGCACACACATGCGCACAGCACACACACTAACAAACACACACAAACGCACACACACAGCACACACACACACCCTAACACACACTAACACACGCACACACACACTCATCACCAACATTACCCCCTCCTCCAGCGGATGCTAAACCCCTCCCCGGCAGCCCCCCTGTGTGTAGTTGAGTGAAACGGCAGAGTGGCAGTGAGGGCGGGGGGGCCGGGGGCCGGGGGGGGGGGGGGGGTAGAAGGGTAGTGTGGAGGTGGGACGGGGGGACGGACGGACGGGGAGTTGTGTGGAGGCTGTAGAGGCGGAGGGGCATCGGGTGGAGAGTGTGGCGCTGGAGATGGGTCTAAAGGTGGAGGCGGGTGGGGCTGCAGGGTTTGGAGGTGGGTGTAGGGGCAGGGGGGGGGTAATCTGGGCTGCAGCCGGGTTTGGGGGTGAGGGTAGAGGTAGAGGGGGCTGTGATCCGGGGTTCGGAGGTGGGTGAAGGACAGGGGGGTGTGGGGTGGGGTGGGTGGGGGGCCCGGGTCTGGTTGTTTAATAGGGGAGGCGGTTGGCTTGAGGGCGGTGTGGGGGTGTGGGGGGTCTGGCTCTGGGTCTCGGTGTATTGGAGTAGTTGAAGGCCCCCCAGGGGAGGGTCGGGTTACCAGGGGCTGCGGCATTATCCGGGCGACGCTGGAACAACACGCTGCCATCTGGAAGCTGTGCTGCGACCAGCCTGGGCCCTGCCTCCTCAATCAGCCTGACCGCAATTAAGCACCGTTTGCTCTCTGTTTGTATTTCTATCACCCCCCCCCCCCCCCCCCCATCTTACCATGCTTTTAAAAACTTTTTATATCTGGTGTTTTTCGTTGTCCTTTGTGTCGATGCTGTGAAACAGACCCACCGCGAGATCAAGAGTTTAGGATTACGTCCCCAAAAAGAAAAGTTTTTTTTTTGTGCCGGCCTGGGGGAGTGAAGGGGGGGGGGGGGGGAGATGTGTTCTACCCAAAGGTTTTTTTTGTGTCCTGGACGCAGGTTGCAATAAAATGTTTGAAGTAGCCCCACTTCACAGCTGGTTTGGTCAGAAGGACCTCCAGTGTGGAGAGCTGTGTGTGTGTGTGTGTGTGTGTGTGTGTGTGTGTGTGTGTGTGTGTGTGTGTGTGTGTGTGTGTGTGTGTGTGTGTGTGTGTGTGTGTGTGTGTGTGTGTGTGTGTGTGTGTGTGTGTGTGTGTGTGTGTGTCTGCGTGGTTGTGTGTGTGAGGGCCACGTATAAAGGCTCTTTTTGGGAGTCTTTATATGTGTGTGGTTGAGCGTGGTCTTTGTTAACCCCACTCTGAGTGGAGAGACAATGAAGACACCTGAAAGAGAGGCTTTCATATTTCCCCTCTTTTTCGGTTTTTCTGTTGCTCTTGCAGTAAGGGCAGTTATTTTCCTTGGCAACAGTTTGTTTTGTTCGAGATGTTTCGGGGTTGCTTTTTCTTTGCAATCCACTTGGTAGATTTTACCTTGGGAAGAGTTAGTGCATAATACACATCAATGTTAAGAGGTGTTTGACAATATATGTATAAACGAGGCTATTGTTGGGTTGAGAACGTTGTTGTTGCAATGGGACTATAATAATAATACAAGGAAATTTAACCTTTTCAAGTGGGTATTACCTGACACGATTTGTCGAACACACAGCAAAAATGTTCCTCCCTCCCCCCACACCCCCCCAAGAAAAGAAGCAACACAATCTGCCACGGCACGACAGGGCAAGTGCCGCTATAATCCCTCTCAAACTCATGATAAATTAGCAACATTGAACTGAAATTAAATAGCGCAGCGATCGCTCTGTTCATTATCGTCAGCGTTTGGTGATAATTGTGCCAATCAATCTCAATTCTGAGCCGTTCCTCTCACGGCTTAAACGTGTGTGTGACTAGCATACCGCCGGGCCCCAAAGCAAGCTAACACTCTTAACAAAGATCTTATCGGTCGGTCCCTCTTTAATGCTGGTGTGCGGCACTCTGGTCAAAAGGATGGCGGCGATCAGCCGGGTGCTGTCAGCGTATCAGCGCATTGCCACGGTGCCAATGGTGGGGAAGAGATAGGGGCGGCGGGGGGATTGACACCCCGCTTAATATCCACCTGTTATCAGGGATAACCATCAGCGCTGGGTCGCACTTTTATTGGTTTGGGAGGCGTGTCCCTGGGGGAGTGATGTCACAGGTGTCACGGCTAGAGTGTGTTATGGTCTATCTCTGCAGGTGGGGCGCGTTGCCGCAGGTAGGTGTGTGTGTGTGTGTGTGTGTGTGTGTGTGTGTGTGTGTGTGTGTGTGTGTGTGTGTGTGTGTGTGTGTGTGTGTGTGTGTGGGGGTATGGACATGATTAACATCTGAGCCACAGCATGAAGGGAGGGAGGCAGAGAGAGAGGTGGATGGATAGAAAAAGTATTGATAGACTTTATTGCACATGAAGGAAATCCCACTTTTTTCCTCTAGCAAACCATTTCACGTTAAAGAGGAGGAGATGCAACTTAAAATAAATTGCAAAAGACAAGTGGGGTGGTTATACTGTAAGTAGTAATGATTTCATCTGTATCATATCATATACTGCATGAAGAAAAAGATTACATTTTTCCAAAGGACGTATTGAGTCAGTTTGTGTTCATGTAGCCGTGATATTAATCAAGAGCTCCAACCAGATATGTGAGAAAACTGCTGAGGAAATACACAAAATACATCTACAAAACAGTTGATCAATTATTAATTAACATTGAGGCTTGTTTTTTCCCCATACTGTAGCCTTGTAAACTCAGGTGCCACTGCCATCTTACGAGAATAAGACGGGGGGGGGGGGGGGGGGGGGGGGGGGAGTGATGGACCTCCATGGGCTACATCTCTTATCTCCCCACCATCTCCCCTCTATCTCCCCATGCTGGTTTTCCATCCGGAGCCCTCACTCAGAGGCCGGCTCTCCCCAGCACCCATTTAGTTAATAGATCCATTAAGCGGTGTGCGAGGATGGCGAGAAGCCTCTGTGTCAAACGGGGATGCCGTGTTAATTCAGGGTTAATTTATTACCCAGGGTGCCGCTGGGCCCAGAGCTCCCTGACATATCCTGTCTCACTGGGATGCTACAGAGCCAAGCTTCCACCAGCATCGCCACTCTAATGCCCAACACCACCGGGCTGGGCTGAGCGGCCGCTGATGCAAGGCTGATGAAAAAAGGCTGTCGGAAAAAAACAACTGTAAGGGAGGCTAGTCTTACAGCCAAGCTTGTGTTGCAGGAGAGCTAGCACGTCAGGAATGCTAGGGTTGCAAGATGGCTAGTGTTGTGTGATAGCCCAGCTTGCCGTAAAGAATAGCTTACGTTGCAGGATGGCATAACTAGCCTTACTCATACCGGGAGGATAGCTAATGTTGCATGAACGTTGCAGGGTAGCTAACCTTGCTGGACAACTAGCCTTGTAGGAGACCGGCCTCGGAGAATAGCAAACTAGCTATTCTCCGAGGTCAGACTCCCACAAGGCCAGCCATCATGCAAGCCTTGCATGATGGCTGGCCTTGCGGGATGGCCAACATCTAGCATTGGATATGACTGGCAGCCTTCAGAGATGGGAGGATAAGGGGGCACCTTTTGGGAGCGAGAGGCTAATCAAATTGTAGGCGGTGTTATGGGCCCTGGCTGGCTTTCATTTGGTTTTTATTTATGGAAGTATCTTTCTCTGCCCCGGTCGCCCTCCCCATGATTAGATCATGGATGCTGATTGTGGCTTGGAGCTGCCGTGATCAATCCTAATTTACTCGCGAGATAAGATTTTTATATAGATGCATGCAGTGCGCCGGTCTGACAGATGAAAGTACATGCATTAGGTTCGAATGCATTAGAGTCTAATGCATTAGGCATGGGTGCAACGTCAACAATATCAAGAAAAATAAACCAGCAACAGCAAGAGCTTTTTTTTAATTGCATGCTTGTTTGTTTTTGTCTATGCGTGTGCATGTCTGTGTGTTTGTGTGTGAAGAACAGGTGTGTGTTTGTGTAAGTCCCGGTGTTTGTGTGTAGGTCCATGTGTATGCGTGTGTAGGTCCAGGTGTGTGTGTGTGTGTGTGTGTGTGTGTGTGTGTGTGTGTGTGTGTGTGTGTGTGTGTGTGTGTGTGTGTGTGTGGTGTGTGTGTGTGTGTGTGTGGGTGTGTGTGTGTGGGTGTGTGTGTGTGTGTGTGTGTGTGTGTGTTGCCCAGGTGTGCGTGCATGGGTGTGTGTGTGTGTGTGTGGCGTGTGTGGTGTGTGTGTGTGGTTGTGTGTGTGTGTGTGTGTGCTGTGGTGGGTGGGTGGGGTGTGGGTGGGTGGGTGTGTGGGTGGGTGGGTGGTGTGGGTGTGTGGGTGGGTGTGGTGTGTGGGCGGGTGGGCGGGTGTGGCGTGTGCTGCGTGGGTGCGCGCGCGCGCGTGCGTGCGTGTGGGTGTGTGGGTGTGTGTGTGGGTGCGTGTGTGTGTGCGTTACGGTGTGTTCCGATGTGCGTTCAAGCACCAGAAAGATCCGAAAGTTCCCTTCAAGGTGCAGACAACGCCGCTACGCTGTAAACCAACCAGCTCACAGGTGTTAGCCTTTTCCGTTGTTGGACAGCTCTCTTTACGGTCGTCCAATCGGACAAGCGCGGGCACCTCAGGGGCTGTGAGGCGGAGGCAGGGCCAAGCTGCTGTTGGGCCGGCTAATGTCCTAATCAGTCAGCCTCTTCCTCCTCCTCTGCGTGCCCTGGGACAGCCCTCTTAACAGAGCCCCGAGTGATCCAGAGGCACGCTGAGAGGATGTCAGATCGTTTGTTTTATCCTGGCACTCAGGAAAGAGGTGCGCGCCACGTCTAGCCAGCTCAAAGCAAAGCTCAATTTATTTTAGCATCTGCCGCCTGGAGCAGGGGCTGGAAATGACCCCGGACACAACGGCCGCGGAGTGTTGTTGCGTTGAGGTGTATTTCTTTGGACGGGGGGTGTGGTTGTGCAAATAAGACTGCAGTAGTAGCCACAGCTTTTCGACTATAGCTTCTTTTACATATTTTGCTGAATCTGGAGAGAGATCAGTCCCACCCAGGGGAGAGGGGAGCGTGGGGGGTCCGCGGATGGAGATGGGGAGAGGGGTGTTATCAATGCCAGGCTTGCAGTGTGGGGGTGATGGTGGAGGGGGGGGTGGGACGGACTCATTGAAGCACTTAAAGCAAGATCATTACCATGCAGAAACCTTCCTTCCTGGCGCTGTTGTGTGTGCTGCTTCTGGGTTTTACTGGGGATATTTGAGATGCGCTGCTGCGGCTGCCACTGCTGCTGCTGCCACTGCTGCCTGCTGTCTTAATGTGCTCAGGGCAGCAGGCTGCCTGCGTGTTGGTCCTGTAAGAGCCGCAATGAATGTTCACGCCTTCGCTACAAGATCACCTCGTTAGTTACATCATCCAAAGTTGCGGATAATTAATGCTAAAGAAGTGCCGAAGCGTTAGTGTTGCTAAAGTGTTGCTAGTGTTGATTTTTGTTTTGATATAATCTTAACATTTTCATGTTTTGGATTTTTTTTTTTACTTTTGAGACATGTTTTATCTTTGAAGAACGATTTGTCCGTAACGAGAGCAACACACAGAGAATTGCTTTTTTAATGGAAGCATTTGGGATATTACATTACATAGTACAACAGAACAGGCTTGACTGTAGCATCATGGTGCTAATTGCCGTTATTTAATAGCGATGTCTGCTTTTAATTAGCGCAACCTTCAAGAAACCCACCTCCGTTCATTTTTTATCAAACCATGTCATCAGTGTAGCCTTCTGATATTTAAATACCTCAAACAAAAAAGGCGATTCTATTACAGCGTGTGGACTAATATCGTTGATAGAACGGTAACCTCTCCACCGTGTGGGGATAAATCCGTTTTCCCGAGTCCAAGTAAGGAGGACCCCTGCTGGTGGCAGTTGGTGTTGGATGTATTGAAGCAGTCGGATCTCTTTCCCTCTCCGCATCAACCAGCTCCAGATATTAGCGAGACCTCCATAGTGACTGATTACCCTGTAATTGCAACCCAGGTGTACCACTCCTCCCTCTATGTCTAGCCATTGCTGCACTCAAAGGGAAAGGCCCCAGGTGGAACCCTGCCTTTAAGAGTACTCAAGTTGCTCTTAAAGGGATGGCCTCGCTCGGGGCCTTCCCTTTAAGGGCAGTTTTGCTAACTCTTTGGGTCCTTTTAGAGATAGTTTGGAGAAAGGGAAAATTGGAGGGATCTTTTTTGTGAGAGGATTGATGTGAAGTCAGACAGTATAGCATGTATTGAAAAGTCGTTTAACGGGTTGAATATCGAGATGTAGAATAGGATCTCACCTTCAGTTTGATTGGCAATCCCATTAGGGTATTTAAATCTCCCATTTAAGACCTTATGATTATTATGAATCATGTGCCAATGCAATCTCCTACCCTGTGATAAAATGTACATTTCTGCCATATTCTGACACAGTAAAAGTAATGAACAATGCATTATTCAAATGCTTGTGGTTGGACCTATAGCATTATTGGACTACTGGTGATATTGGAACATATTAGTAGGCCTATGTACGCTAGAGGTCTAGCTAATGGTTTGACATTACCATTAAGTAATTTAGCAGTGAAGTGTTGACGCAGAGCGATTTTTAATTTTGGTTGAAATCTTTGGATACATGTAATTGATTTTTCTGACATTTAAGTATGAACCATGAACCTTTTGGCTGGAAGTTAATCCCTGAACCACTTAGTCCTCTCTACCCTCTGACACAACACAACTTTGCATTGCGTATTTTCTTGCTGCACAAGGGCAGTTGACTGCAGCGATGCAACCTTTCCATTAGGACTGTTTGTTTTTGTTCCAAGAAAAGGTAATTTGTTGCCAAGAACATCAATAATGATTATTGCATGAAAAAAAGCTTAATAGACCGTAATGCATTGTACTACAGTTACCCCAAGAAGTAATTTTCTACAACAGTGGACATCAAGCGTACACTAGCTTCAAATCAGCTTCAGGCATCCCCAGTGACTTTGTATGTTGGATTTTGTTGGGTCAATGCTCTAGCACGCCAGGAAACAACCGACAGGTTATTCATTAGTACCCGGCTCCATGTTTGTAATTGTCATCTGCTTGACGTTTGCTAGTCTTTTCCTTGGCGAGGCATCGCTTAGACTTTAACTAGCTCCAGGCCTGAGAAGATTAAGCCTAGCTCAAATGAACATAAGGGAACCAAAACAACAACACAGGAGAACGGGCAGCAGAAAACCATCTGAGGATACGTGGAAGCCGGAAAACAAGTCTCTCTTCCTCTCTCCCTGGCATGATGTGAACACATGATGTACTGTATTGTATACCGGTGTGTGTCGTCCAGGAAATTAGGGCCGGATGAAATCTTAGTGGCCGATCATATTGGATAATTTCAAAGTCGTACAGTACACGATTGTCTTGTATTTTGTTGCAAATGTTTCCACTTCCTGCTTGGACTTGCACACTTCAAACTATCAAACGTGTCATTTTGAAGATAAGCGATTGAGTTAGAGTGCTCACTCGTAACTTTAAAGAAAAAATGATAAACTGAATATCTGTAGTTTGGGAACATATTTAGATGAATAAGTGAATCATGTCTGGGGAAATGTGCGACCAAGATGGAAAAAGTAATTTCCATTTGATGTGTAAATATATTACATATTTGAATGAGATATTCAACCAAGTGTGTCTTCAATCAGAGACGCAGAATGTGCACCTCATACCCAATACCCAACAACCTACTGTGTTCAGGGTTGATATAATATTCAAGCTAGCTAGATCTAATGGGTGAGCTAATGTAGGATTTTCTGTATGGACGGTCAGAATCAGATGGTGGTGGGAGGATGGTAAGTTGTTCAAACAAGAACCAAATACCAACCTCTGCACTTGATGCATTGGTTGGCAATAGTAAACTTGCTCCTTCTCAAAGGCCCGGTCCTGGCTTATGTGACAACCCGTGCTGAATAAGCGTTGATGCGACACACCTGTTCCTCGGTGCGCTTATCCACGACTGAAACTGAATTGAAAGGGCATTTACATATAAGCCCAGCGGCAGAATTAACTAGAACTGAAAGCATAATTTAAAGCCAGTGTCAAGGGGTTTAGTTCTCCTTTAAAGACCAAGCCATTATCATTAACAGTGTATTTTTTCATAATCAACTTCAGAGGACAGCCAATAGGAGTCCTCCTGACCTCCTCACATTACCTCGCAGACAACCACTGGTCCGGTTGGCTGGCCTGCCCAGCGCTATGCATTATGGGTTATGGATAATTGCCTAGCTAGTTTTTTATTTTTTTTTACAGTTGGTTTCCCTCTAAAGTGAGGATTATGGATCAGTATATTTCAGGTTCAGCCCTGTGCACTGAAGGATAAAAGACATTAATCGCACATTAATGATGTAGGCGTCCGCCCGCGTGACCTTCGTTACCGTTAACCATCCTGGGTTTCTATTGGCTGCCTAGCGGAGAGGTGCACTCTTATTATACCGTTGATGTCTGAATTTTATTGGGTTATTTATTTCACTTTGAGCCATTGCACAACATTTCTGAAAAAAAAGCCCCCGCCAACTGCTGCTGAATAATTAATTTCAATAAATTCAGGTTTGTGCGTGTCACTTTGCGGCATGCTTGCGGTCCACTGTCTGTAGCCTCTCAACAACAACCCCCTCCCGTCCGTCCGTCCCCTACTACGGTTGGGTGGATTTATCGTGGTTGTTGGCGCGGAGTTGTTAACGGATAAATGACGGTCTCTGAGATCGCCGAGTTGTGTTGCTGCTAATGGTTTGCCAGTGCCGTTTGCAAGGTCAGGTGTGTATCTCAGGAAGCAGGAAGTAAAAAAAAAAAAAGACTGGCTGATGCTGGTCATCTAATATATCGAGTCCCAGTGAATGCCTTCCCTTAGCCGCAGACTCTCCCCGGTCCACTCCCTCAATCCTCCCCTCGCCAGCAGGCCCAGCCTTGAGTCTTTGCCGGGCTGATTGGTAGCAGCATGGCTCCAGGCTGCTTTTGTTTATGTTCAAGCCTTTTAAACCGTCTGTTTTATGTACCACTGAGAAGGCGTGCGTTTGATCCCCAAAAAGCAGGCGGTCAACGGCCCCCTCTTGAGCCCCCTCAACCTCACTGTTATACCACTCTAAACCCCACCACCACCCCCTCCAGCTCCATACATCACCACCACCCTCACACCACCCACCCCCACCCACCCTACCTAGCATTCCCCTGCCCCCCCCCCCCCCACCCCCCATCCACAAACCCAGCCACCCACTAGCACCTCCACCCCACCTCCATCATCGCACCAACACTACGACCCCTACCACCTCCATCCATCAGCACCACAACCCCCGCCCACCACCACCACCACCACCACCACCTACGCCTCCGCTGCTGTTAGACGAGCTGAATTGATGTGTTTGCCAAGCCTCTCCATAATCCACCCCACCACCCTCACCTCCACCCCAGCCTCCCCCCCCCCCACGCCCCATGTACCCCTGGGGCCCTTTCTTCCGGCTGGAGCACCCACCTCTCTGTTGACCATAGGGAGGCTTTCACCGCGGAGCAGCGGGAATGTGAAGGATTTCTCCAAGAAAGGAGAGTAAAGTGGGCGCCGTGTGAAGCTTGCCTTGGCCCACAGAAGGCCCTGGAGACAATGTTCTCGATACTGGGCCCACGTTGCACATGTTCGCACACGCACATATGCATGCACACACACACAAATACACACACACACACACACACACGCACACGCACAAATGGGGACAGTGTTTGTGAGTGTGCATGGGGACAGTATGTGCTCATCTTCTATAACTCTATATAGATTCTATTTAGATTCAGTTTAGATTTGCGTGTAGATTTGTTTTAATAATGCAGGCCGACATCTTGTTTGATAGCATCTAACCGTTAATCATAGGGTTAGCTCACAGCGTGTCATTACCGCCATCTCTTTCAGGTACTGCACAATATGGGCTATTTTACTGCTGAATGATGAATATTTTTTAAATACACTGCAGTGTAATTAAAGCAAGGACCCTTGCACTGATTGTACACACACATGCGTGTGTGTGTGCACACACACACACACACACACACACGTGCGTACACGCAACCTCTAATCACATAATTGACACCCCTTAACCAATTGCAAATTAATGTCAAACACACTTTTGTGTTTGAAGGTAATGTCAAAATTGCGTGTTGAAATGTTTGAAAGGGTTAGCTGTCGGCCGCTAAGAGGGTGATTTGGTGCGGCAGTCGCTCCCTAAAACGTCCTCGATGGAGTGTTAAGAGCAGCATGACGCACGCTCCTAATAGAGAATGGCTTCCACACCACCACACACCAGGGCTAAGACTCCCTACGCCCCACAGTTGAGCAGCACCCCTCAGCACAATGCTAATAGTTTGATGGATAACACAAACAGATTTGCATATATATTGTAACCCGGAAGCCCCCCTACCTATTTAGAGCTCATCGCTTACCCTTGCCCTGACACGAGTCTAATGGTCCCAACAATCCACCCGGTAGGGTGTCTATTTGTAGGAAACATTCATGGGGGGGGGGGGAATGGCCTAAAAAAGTTAAATGGCCGTGTCTATTAAAACATTTGAACACTGACCTTTCTGTGTGAGATGCTACTGTGGCTCTATCTGATGGCCACTTTGTCATCCCTTCAGAGACCCCGTCGCTGCCTCTCCGTCTCGTCGCTTTTATCAGCGCGGCTGTGTCGATGCTGGCGTCAATGTAAGCTCCCGCGTTAGTGGCCATGTCAGCTTAACGCACAGCTGCTCTACATTTGTTTGAACCCCATAGACCCTTTTTATTCTTTCTCTCCTTTTTCCCCCAGCTCGATTTGTATACAGCAGTTGAAAAATGACGAGTGTGCAACTCTTTTAGCAGCGGAGGAGGAGAAGAGACGATCCATCATTTCCTTTGTCTCTACAAACAGACCAGGATTGATTTTGTATCATTGCATGGATCCGCTGTTGGCTTCTCTCTGCCAGCGCGCAGACGGCTAGCAGAGAGGAGAAGGTCTTTGTCTTTGAAATGAAAGCAGTCGATTCATATCTCAGTTTGCCTAGATTGTAATCAGTGGGTTTTTCAGCTGCAGTGCTCTTTTTCACAGAAGATTTCTAATTAAGTTTTTGTAAGTACCCCTCTTTTAACCCACCGAACCCCCCCACCCGCCCACACTTTCAGCGCAGTCTCCCACTTTGGTCCTCTCGAGGGAAAGCGGCATGTTACAATTCAATACAGATACTTTGGTGAGTTCCCGTCGGCTTCATTTGTTCACCAGACGTATAGAAACGTTCTCTCTGCCGAAGGTAAAAACCGATGAAAAAGGAAATGGATGGTGGAGAATATACAGTGGTGAAAAAAGCCAATCAACAAACTAAAAAGACGCGCCGCTGTTCTCTCCGTTCATCTCTCTCTCTCACTCTCTCACTCTCTCTCACTCTCGGAAGAACAAAAATAAAAGCTTTGGAATGATAGCAGTGAAACACGATAATAAGACCAGAACTCGTCCATCTGCCTATTTATACCAGAACCCCCTGTTGAGCAATTGCTTCCATATTTATTTCTATTTCTTTATTTACCTCGGGGAGAGCAGCGTCTCCGTGTTTGGCTCTGATCTCTCACAGCATGAAGGCTTGAGCCCCCTGGGAAGTGTGTATGTTTATGTATGTACAGTACATGCATGTACACTTTGCGCTTGATTCCAACCGCCACAGTGTGTTCCGTGTGGTAAAGTGTAAGTGAACCCGCCCCTGTTCCAGCAACTCAAAACACCATGTGTTTTTGTTTTTTGTTAACAGTGAGAGGTCAGAGAAGGTTAGGAGATTTGTTATTCCCATGGTTACGACAGTCAACATGATAGAGCGTTAGGATCAATGTTGTTTATAGAAATGAGCCCCACTCCATCCAAGAAGCTTAACCCACTCCCGTACACGGACTTCAACATTACCCGTCGCCCAGACAGAGCTCCAACACGCCCGCGGCTCGCTGCCTGTGTCGTCCATTGTGACGCCCAAGTGCCCGGCGAAAAAGGCACTTCGAGAAAACAAGACGACCCGGGCAAGAGCAGAGTCGGACATTCACAAACTGTCTGGCGGAGACTGGCAAAAAGCAAACGATTTTACACCCTTTTTTCTTTAAATTAGGGTAATTAATTTAGTAACGGTTACAAAATTGCATAGATGACTATGCTGAACATCATACAAGACATATTTCAAAGGATAAAAACAAAACAATTTTGGGTTCACTGCCCCTTTAATGAACAAAGCAGGGTTTCTGCAGGAGCTGAACATTTGAAGCTAGCCTACCCCCGGGAGGGGGCGAAGGTTAAACACATCTTCTTATTATGCTGTTTTTCCGCTCCGTCGTTAGTGTACCGACTCCTGACAGCCAGCTAGCGCCGAAGCTACAGTATGTTGCTTGGGAGACCTATTTCCTTAAATTCATATCATCTGTCACGGCCAGCAACGAGAACAACAACAGCAACAACAACAACCGCAAAGCACCCGTTGAACAAACTCCGACTTTCCCAGGGTCTGGAAACGACAACCGGTAGCATGCGAGCCAATTAATAAGGAGTAGGACGAAGGGGATTGAAGGGTGTAGGAGAGAGATAGCAACGAGGCGGGCCAGCCTATTGGAGGGACAATCAAAACAATGCACTTTACTGAACGTTATTGAAATGTTCCAAAGGCCTACCCCCCCCCCCCCCTCCACCAGACACACACACACACACACACACACACACACACACACACACACACACACACACACACACACACACACACACACACACACACACACACACACACACACACACACACACACTCTCCTCTCACATTTGCATAGCATTGAGAATCTTGAAGTGAAAGGTTGGTAAAAAGAAAAAAAAAACCAACCAACCCCTTTACCAACCGTCTCGGAAATCTCTCCGGCAGTTGAAGTGCTCCCGCGCCATAACAAAATGGACGCCCCCCCCCCCCCCCCCCCCCCCCCCCCCCCCACACACACACACACCAACATGACCACCCCCCTACTACCCCCAAGCAGACCCCCGACGTGACGGAGGTCATGGTATTGAAGGATCAAGTCATTAATCACCCAAATCTTTTCAGCTGTCAATACATACAAAAGAGCCTCCCCCTTTTCCCTTGACTCCCCCTCTCTCCCCCCCCCCTCACACACACACACACACACACACCCAAACACTAAACAATAGTGGGGAAGACAAAAAAAGGAGAAGAAAAGTTTTTTTTTCTTTCCAACCAGGGCCAATTCTAGTTCACTGTAGCCTCTTGTTGACAGTGGGGTTTGTCCAGTGGAAATCTCATACAGTATTCATCACCAGTAGATGTAGTGTGTGAGCAGCCTGGTTCAACTAGACGGGATTGGCAGTTGGACGTTTTTTTTTAATCAGTTCTGTTTGGATAGTGTTTTCTCCTCCCCCCCCCCTCACGCCCGTGCCTGACTTGCGGTCGCAGCTTGTCCTAGCTTTGCTTAAAAGTACATCTCAGCGTATGGCTTGTAGCGCTGTGTGTGCGGTGATACTGCGACATTGTGAAGTTTCTGGGTTTTTGTGCCGTTGTTACTCTTCTGTTGTGTCTGACAATAAACTGCGTTTGTGCACGGAATCGAGTTGGTGTCCACATTGACGTATGGTAATCCAGTTCAATGGATCACAAAGACATGCAATTCATTACAATGGGTTGTTTGCCTCTGTGACATGAAGACCTAACAACCGATTTCAAACTCAGAGATGTAATTACTAAAAATCGTTTTCTCAAAGTACAACCCACGTTTTACATTATTCTAACACAAACAAAGGCAGGTTTGGAGAAGGCGCCTACGTTTATATGTTGCGGATGGGAAAGCCATATTTATTTTCTGACTACAAATTGTTGAGTGGATGAACATTTCATGAATCTTGTTTTCTGGTGCAATATAGTCTTGATTAAATTATGTTTGTTTATCAGTATAGTTTTGATTTGGAATTGGGTTAGGTTAATCATTTTCGCCTTCATCTGAGTTTAATCATGTGTTCTGGATCAGTACAGCCCTGAATGTGTTGATATCCAATCGTTTTTTAAGCATCCATTGATTTGTGCGTTCTCTATTCAGGGGAGAACATGGACTCCATTCAGATGGCGTCAGAGCAGCGAGTTTCTCCAAGCCACATAAAAACAGGAATATTTGTGGGGGCCTAGCGTCGTAAACTTTATGAGTGAGATTCTCTGTGCCATATTTCATTAAAACGAATCCTGCTGGTTACTCTCTTTCCTCTTTCTCTTGCTGCAGACCCACACTGGCACGGCTGTGTTGGGGGCAGAAACACAAACGCACACATTTGCATTTAAATCCTTTCTCGAACACAACACGGAGGCAGAATGGTGAAGCTCTTCCTGGTTTCATGTTGTGAGCAGGTTTGACCGAGAACATCCAAAAGCCCCTCTTCAATGATTGCACTTTCAAAATCTTTTTAAGACTTACATTTTTCAACATGGTTTGACAATAACATGTCAAGTCAATTCCAAGTCCGTCATGACCACGTTATTCAACACTGCTCGGAGATTCGTGTTGCTGTTTGTCTGCCAATGCCTGTCATGCTTGTTGTCTATGTAGGAATATGTGTTGGCGTCTAGTTTTCCTTCTGGGGATTAATGCATTTTATTATATCGTTTCATAACCCCCAAACCCACAGCCATCAAAAGGGCACATAGAAACTCTCCCAAAACCCAGAGGGAAGAAACCTTGAGATGAGCGAGAGACCAGAGAACAGAATAAGGCTTTATTGTCCAGCCTGGGCTGGCAATGTGCTCTTGGCCTCACTTCTGAGACATTAAAAGCAAATTCACATCACATACGGACACATATTCCATTAAACACCCCATGAAACAAGTTTTGCTTGATGGCAGCAGGTCATCGGGTCGAGCCGAGACGCCACAGGAACGCGTGACGAGTATGTCAGTTGCTGGTGTTGGCTGGTAACCGAAAGGTTTGTAGTTCGATCCCCGGCTCCTCCTAGCTGTTGAAGTGTCGAGGTGTCCCCGAGTAAGGCACCTAACGCCTCATTGCCTGCCCACCAGCTGGCTGTCGTCCCTTACATGGTTGACTCTGCCGTCGGTCTGTGAATGTGTGCATTAATGGTTGGACATCAGGCAATGTTGTAAAGCGCTCTATAAATGCCATTCACCCTTCACCATGTCTCACCGTCGTCGCGTGTTTCCTCTTCCTCCTGCAGAGACGCTGCGGACAGTGATCGCCCGTGAGCTGCCGTGAACCGGAGAAGGACGCCATGGAAGTGAAGGAGCGCCGGCCCTACCGCTCTCTGACCGCGCGGCGCGACGCCGAGCGCCGCTACACCAGCTCCTCAGCGGACAGCGAGGACGGCAAGGCCAACGCCAAGTCCTACAGCTCCAGCGAGACGCTCAAGGCCTTCGACCAGGACTCCCGCATGGCCTACGGGACCCGGGTCAAGGACCTGGTCCACCACGAGGTGGACGAGTTCAACAGACAAGGTGAGGGTTTTGTTCGGCGAGCCCTTGATGACCCTAACCCTTGAGGAGCCTTAGCCTGACCCCTGACCCTTAACCAAAACCCACCACAAGGTGGACGAGTTCAACAGACGTAGTGACGGGTTTTCTTCTGTGACCCCTTGACCTCTTGATGACTCTAACCCTTGGGGACCCTCAGCCTGACCCCTGACCCTTAACCAAAACGACCCCAAGGTGGACGAGTTCAACAGAGAAGGTGTGAGCTCATGGATGATCCTGTACCAATCGATGACCCTGACCTAAACCCTGACCTTAACCCTTACACTATTCCTTAAGCCTCATTAATCTTCTCTGATAAATTGCCTGGGGTACGCCGCAGGTATATAAGTTACGGCTGCCACCATAGTTTACATGCACCTCTCCAAAAATCACACTACATGTCGGGATGCAGAACCTTAATAACATCACTGATGTAGACAACCAGGGTGTAGAGAGAGGGACCCAGGGTGTAGAGAGAGAGACCCAGGGTGTAGAGAGACCCAGGATGTAGAGAGAGACCCAGGGTGTAGAGAGAGACCCAGGGTGTAGAGAGAGAGACCCAGGGTGTAGAGAGAGAGACCCAGGGTGTAGAGAGAGAGACCCAGGGTGTAGAGAGAGGGACCCAGGGTGTAGAGAGAGAGACCCAGGGTGTAGAGAGAGAGACCCAGGGTGGAGAGAGAGACCCAGGGTGTAGAGAGAGAGACCCAGGGTGTAGCGAGAGAGACCCAGGGTGTAGAGAGAGAGACCCAAGGTGTAGAGGCCCGCGCTCAGAGACCCTGACCTTAGAAAACCGGGGTGCACAGACCCACTGTGTAGACAACCAGGGCATATAGACCCAGGGTGTAGAGAGAGAGACCCAGGAGGTAGAGACCCAGGGCGCTGTAGCCCAGGGCGTTGTGACGCACATTATCTATTCTACATCTTCTACCGTAATAAAAGATCCATTTCCATCTCATTTCAGCTGCACAAAGGGGCTTTTGTAATATATTCAGGGAATAAGTAAATGTGCGACATTGAGAAGAGTTGGTTAGTGTCTCAATGAAGCTAGCAAAGCAATGACTATAAGTCTCGTACAGGTTGCATGAGCACGCTGAAACTTTACTTTTTAATACGACGAATGGTATGGCAACTTAACGTGATCTGAGGCATCTTAAAAATGAGAACTTTCCATTCCCCCAGCCATATCGGTAGAACAATAACAATAAAAGAAAGTAATCAATATGATATCCCACCCGTCCAGGTCTCTGCAGCAGCAGGAATAATGTGGTGTTGTGCTATAAGAGAGAGCACTCTTGTCTAGTAGGCTGTCTAACTGTCGTTCGAATAAATATGATCTTCAGACATACCCGCCTTAATAATTCAGACACACTTCAGACATAAAGCCCTGATGCGTTCTATTGCGTCCGTCTGTGTGATGAAACCAACAACTTTGTGTTTCGGTTCCTAAGCCTGTTAGTACATGCTGACATCATAGCCATCCACTTTGCGGTACCAATGCACACAGACAGGGAACACATTCATTAGCCCTGTTTACGTCTGTATTTACAAGCCTATTACACACTTGTGTTTACTATTTAGTCATTTAGCAGATGCTTTTATCCCAAGCGATATTATAGTGATTTATTTCATGTGTATGTCATGAAAGAGTAGGTAGGAGTTAACGAATCTCAGTCAAAGGGGAGCATTGGGGTTTGAACCAGGAACCTTTGGGCTGGGATGTACAAACACCCTAAACAATAGACTATTCTGCACCCTTGATGAAGATTTCCTTGGACGTCCATCTGATATCAGAGGTCAATGTGTAACTAGCAGGAAATTCTATAACTAGAAGAAGATGTTGCTCATTGATTCTCGTGAGGTGAAGAAGAAATAGTAGTCTCCCACACACCCCCCTGTGATTCTACTGATTAAACACCTTATTGATTAATTCACAAAAACAAATCCCCAAATAAAGTTGATATGGCTACAGACTGGAATAATAAACCAGATAAGTAAACAAACCTGAAGGAATAAATTACCTTAAATAAGAGAGAAGATCTTGTCAGTACTGTACACAAACTTGCATGCAAGTTTGTGCCTCCTATAAACCTGACAAAGATATGTTATTCAAAAATAGATCAACAGCACCAATTGATTTTCCTCTGTGAGCTCAACAGACAAAGAAACAGAACACAGGAATGCGTATCATGAGACAGGTGTTCAGACCGAGCCCTTTGTGTCATTTTAAACCACACATTTGATACGCAACACAGTTTCTTATACCTCACAAGCATCTGTACACGAAACTGGGACGGAATAATAATGAAATCACAAATCTGAAAACAGTCATCATTAAGTGATCAGGTCTCTCATCTCTCGGCTTTTAAATGTGGCATTTAACGACGGAGGAAGTTTGAGGTCTGGGTTGAACTCTGTGAACTGCTCTGTAATAATGAGCTTGGCACGTATTTCTCCTACGGTGTTTTTAATTATGCACCCTTCTATTTTTTTTCTGTATCCAGATGAGCTGTTGTGGTGATTTGGAAATGATAGCGTTTACTCACTCTGAATGCATAGTGTACTGTCCTCCTCTCTGTAACACTACAATTAGCGCAGGTATCCCAGCTACTGGCAGCCATCTTCATATTTCATTCCGCAGGGCTGCTTAATATTTCAGGGCTGCAAACATTTCTGTTAATTTTTTTGTCCTGCAACAAATTCCTTGTATTGTATTCGGTTATATGTCATGAAAGGCAGAGTGTGGGTTTGCATTATTTCTCTCTCTCTCTCTCTCTCTCTCTCTCTCTCTCTCTCTCTCTCTCTCTCTCTCTCTCTCTCTCTCTCTCTCTCTCTCTCTCTCTCTCTCTCTCTCTCTCTCTCTCTCTCTCTCTCTCAAACCGTACAAAATCCACACATTTGCATAGACTGACAGGCTCTTAAGACTTTATGACATCACGGTAAATGGTAAAACGGTATGGTGACAATTCTAGAAATTGTCCAAAAGGTTATACACAATAGACTTAGCACAAAACAACATTTTGTGTTTACAAACATAAAGCTGATGTGTTCTGTTTGCAGGATATTACATCAATTTTCTTTTTACATGTATTTCATGGGTTTTGTGCCTTTTTTTTTTTTAACATTCAGGACATGAGACAGGAAAGTGGGTTGAGAGAGCGAGAGGGAATGACACATACCCACCATAGCCTATGAGCAAGGGCCATAAACTAACCTCTGTCGCTGCAAGGCGTGCCGCCCGCGCAGTAAGCCTGTTAGTGGGCCGAACCGCCAAACCTCCGGTTGCCTCACATCTCTCCCTTCGCTCTGCACCCAGGGGCAGACTTCTCCCTGCGGGACCTGGGCTTCGGCGAGGCCCTGCCCTCCCACGTGCCGGCGGTGGGGTACCGCGGCGAGCTGGGCCTGCAGCACCGGGACTACTCAGTCAGCGTGGGCTCGGACGCCGACACAGAGACGGACGGCATCATGTCCCCGGAGCACGCCGTCAGGTTATGGGGCCGCGGAGGCGCCGGAGGGAACCCCAAGTCGGGCCGCAGCTCCTGCCTGTCCAGCCGGGCCAACTCCAACCTGACCCTGACCGACACGGAGCACGAGAACACAGAGAGCGGTAGGACAACCCCACCTTACTACACTCCACCCCCCGACCCACCTGTTGTTCTCTTCCCCACTCGCGGAGAACAGTGGCACCGCTGGTCGATGCCTCTCACACTGATCACGCTGGACTAAATGAGACGCGCTTGTGTGTGTGTGTGTGTGTGTGTGTGTGTGTGTGTGTGTGTGTGTGTGTGTGTGTGTGTGTGTGTGTGTGTGTGTGTGTGTGTGTGTGTGTGTGTGTGTGTGTGTGTGTGTGTGTGAGTGGATGGTTGACTTTCTTATTTATAATGTTGAAAAGACTCTTTGCTTTCGAGTTCTGTGTATCCCGGGTCGGTTAAACCTCTTATTTATAATGTTGGAAACAAAGCATGACCTTGGTTCAGTGTCTGTGCGTGCTCGACTTTCCGGTTGGTTCATTCAAAGGTCTGCTGGTTTAAAAAAGGCGCGTGCCGTTTGCGTTGCGTTTGGCCATGCAGTAAAAATCAAAAGCGACGCTGGCGTAGGGAATCAGAGACTGTAGGATACTCTGTGTTTGGGTTTGTTTGGTATCTGGTTCCTTTGTCGGGATCTTTGATACTGCATAGACCAGGGCCTTTATTGCAGCCACACAATGTAGTCCGAAAAGGAAACTATGCTCTTGAGAAGTACCCCGCTGCAGACTTAATAAATTGGAGTTGACATTTTCGATTAATTTCCTCAACTCTATTACTTCTTACCCAAAGAGCTGCTGAATAAAATCTTCCAAGTGTCTGAGATCTGACTCCTGGAGGCCAATCGGTTGGCAGATTCCCAGCATGGATCCGTCTGATTCACTCCCCGGCTGTTTCCCCTGTAAAAGCCTTAGAGATTTGAAAATGTGATATTTATATTTATACTAATAGATACAAACATGAGTAAAAAAAAAAGGCCATATTAAAACCCTTTGAAACTTACTTGGTACTTGTGTAAGACCAATAAACACAAACAGACTCAGGGTCACAGGGTTTTTTCGTGAAATTTGGAAGATGAATTACTTGCATTCGTAAGTGAACTCGCATGCGTCAGATGTACAGTAAAACCCAGATATTTGTGGAAAAAATACCAGAGTGTGGTGGAAGGAGGCATCTAGTGGGAGAGTTCCTCTGCTAATATCCGTAAACTAAAAGACTTTTGAAAGGCGGATCAGCTGGATGTTGATTTAGTCTGCTTACCAGAACCATCTGTTGGCACCCTGGTACGAAGCGAGACAGCGAGTGCAGACAGCAGCTCCCAGTGGCAGGCGGTTTACCCTAGTCAGGCTGGTCCTGCTCCAATCACGAGCAGAAAGAGCTTTATTGACGGCTTTGTTGGCACTCACAAGGATTCTTTTTCCTGCTATGTTGTGATTTGCGACGTGAACAAGAGTGAAAAGTGTAAAAAGGATGTAAAAGTACAAAATACACAAGTACATTTTTATTTTTTGGAACTGCAATATCAATAAAAAAAATTCCCAGTTGAAAACAGGTCGATTTGGGTCTCAAGAAATAACACATTTTTATGATATTTTTTTGACAAAATTATAAAGTTTTAAACAGAAAACCAAAAAACGCTTTTCCTGAGTTCAGGTTTTCTATTGGCTGTTCCCCCTAGCTGGTATGAGATGGGCTTTGACCCCCACACTTCCCTAGTCTACGGAACCCAGTGTTTCCATTTTTCCGAAAAACTTTCACGATTGCTCAGATCCCATTTTTTTTTTAACACTTGGCAGAAGTTCTCCTGAGGTTTACTATAGGTTTACAAAGCTTTATAATAAATACAATATAATCTGAGATCCAGAATCTCAAATGTAAAGCTTGAAAGTGTGCAAAGCTTCTGAATAAATCAGTGTGTGTGTGTGGGGGGGGACGGACAGAAACACTAGCTAGCACAAGCTTCTTCTGTCGCTTCGTTGAAAGTTTCCAGCGAAATAGAATCTTCCATTTTCCTCTGTGCCCTCCCAGACTGACTCGGCAATTCGGTTGGAAACCGAAAGCCGCTCTCCCTCTCTCGTTTTAAGAGCGAGAGACGTGTCTTTCTGACACATTAAGTCCAGGCAGTGTCGGCCGTCATGCATATTCACGTAGGTCTGCCGCCGCCGTCCGCCATCGCTCCCCCAGGTTGAGGAGCTGTACGGGGCGGGGGGCTGGGGGCTGGGGGGGGGGGGGGGGCTGGGGGTGCCCTTCTCCCCCAGCCCAGGAGAGGTGAGCGGTTCGGAGCACAGCCACAGAGTTATGTATTAGGTTCTTATTCCAGCTGACAGCCCGGAAACCTCGAAGTGAGGATCTGTTTTAGCACTGTTTAGCACCCCACCACCACCACCACCACCAACCCCCCCAATCCTCTCCTCCACCCCCCATCCCCTGCTTTATCCCCCCTCCCCATTCTCTGCCTGAACATCCCACCTGCCAGGGGCTCTGGGGGTCCTGTTGCATTGTATATAATTAAAAATATTATCCTCCAGAGAGAGAGAGAGAGAGAGAGAGAGAGAGAGAGAGAGAGTGTGTGTGTGTGTGTGTGTGTGTGTGTGTGTGTGTGTGTGTGTGTGTGTGTGTGTGTGTGTGTGTGTGTGTGTGTGTGGTGTGTGTGTGTGGCTGTGTGTGTGGCTGTGTGTGTGTGGCTGTGTGTGTGTGGCTGTGTGTGTGTGGCTGTATGTGTATGCGCGCTAGTCAGTCTCTAAATGCTTAGCTCAACTTGAGACTGAGGCAATCTCCCAGGTTTTGTTGCAAAAAAATGCGTGGAAACATTTCGTTTTATGAAAATCTGCCTTGCAGAACCAATCCGAAGTCTTCTGGCATGACATGCAGAAATTGTGGATGATTGCATACAATGTCCTAGACGGTGAGCCTTTCTTGTCGTAGGTTAAAAAATGTTCAAACAAAGTTCTTGGAAATCTTTCATTCTATCTTGTGGACTGAGCACACATTCAATGAAAGGAATCAAATAATGTGACGTTGCTGGGGAGATCCATTTTTCAAAATTTGAACAAGCTCTCCCAGTTTTTCGTGGTCCTACAGTATATCTCTAGCGTGTTTCACAACAGAGGAAAGTGGGGGGAGAGCATCCTTCCAGGTAAGGCCTCATTTCCTGCAAAATGTAAGGGGCTGTTAGCGACCGTCCTCGCTGTTCAAACATCTAGATCGCATTTAGAAAACCCCAGATGTTTTGGGGGGTGTCGAGTCTAGGCACTAGTTGACGACGCGTTTGTATGTTTGTGTTTGTGTACTTGTAATGTCTTTCTGTGCCTTCAGTGGGTGTACCTATATTGTTCTTAATGTGTGTGTGTACATTTGTTGGTGGTGGTACAGCAGGCTGCTATAGTTCCCCCTAGCTGGCTGAGATTTAATATACAGTGGTTCAGCAGGGTACTTTAGTTCTGCTAGCTGTCGTACCCCTATAAGATAAGGTGGTTGCTTTAGTTCCACCAGGTCTCTTAGCCCTTAACAAAACAGTGGTGCAGCAGGTTACTAAAGTTCTGATAGCTGTCTTAGCACTAATCTATTATGAGAACTTCTAGCCTCTTTCAAAGCAGCTGGCTATTGTGGTCAGCCGTGCGGAAAGTGCCAGCATTCAGCATTTCCATTCAGTAATGCCTAATAACAAATACAGTTTATATATGGCAAGTTAATTAAAATCCATCGAGCTGGCTTGCCTGTGTGTGCGTGCTGTAATCTCTTTAAATCAACAAAGCATTTACTTAGCTTTAATGTATTCAGGCCGCCAGGCAGGCTTGTGCTCTCCCAGCCTGTATCTCGCTTGACCCCTCGCTTTTAATGCATGCAAATACAGAGTGCTGATTTGGCACAAATTTCTCCACCCTAACTCACAGGTTGAAGGACTTTAAATTATTCTTTAAGTCACAAAAAAAGAGAATAACAGACTGAAAAGTGTAAATAGAATCACGACATGTGTGGACTTTTACTTCAATTCAATAAATTATAATTAAGCAAATTCCTCTTCTTCTTTTTTTTCCTATCAACTGGTGTACACCAAAAGTGTAATTGTTTCTTGTTGGTTTTTTTAATTAGAAGTGACACATTGGGCCGTGTGTTGCTATGCTGTTTAAGTGTTGCTGCACCAGATAATGAGAGCAATATCCCACCAGGTAGGGAGTGTGTCTGCGCTGTGTTACAATAGCCCACTGGTGGACGGGCAGGTAGCGGTGGTGTGTGTTTCTGTGTGCGTTTGTTTGTGTGTTGCAAAGGCATTGTAATTAATTCTTTTGAAGGTCTGTTAAAATAACCACTTTCTCCATGCTTTTATTTTGATTGATTGTATTTTGCCGTCATGGGTCTTTTATTTTGACGCAGGAAGTTTGAATCTACAGTAGGTAACTTGACTTGAAGGAAATCGCACGGAAAGGTTATGTAATAACGGAAGGAATTGTTATGCTCTGCATAACAATTTGTAGTAATTAATAAGTGGCTAGCTGGAATGGGAACAAGGTATTGTGTGTTTAATTTGTTTCAGACTTTATATTACTTAAAATGTGTTTAAATGTGTTGATGCTGTACAGCCGTGCAAATGTTATCTTCATAGCGATAGCTGTATATGTGTAAGAGCTAATTAATGTTATTTATCTGTCCTGTAGCTCTTACGGTGTTAAAAGAAAGATGTGAAGAAAGGAATATTTATGCTCAAAATAAGGCTGACGGCTGAACGTAAATAAAGGCTTCTGAAACATCTGTAAGCTTCACCATTGTCCGGCTGGGGTTCACTACAGGCATGTTTGTTTATCTGTGTGTGTGTGTGTGAGTGTGTGTATGTGTGCTTAAGCATGAGGGCATGCATTAACAAATGATATAATTTAGTGCATGTATCTTTTTTCTTTTTGGGTCAGTTTTGGAGGATGTGTGTGTCCGTGTGTGTGTGTGTGTGTGTGTGTGTGTGTGTGTGTGAGTCTCATCCCCAGAGAGCCCTCTGGTCCATCAGGTCTCTGTTACCATGAGAACCACCCTACAGATGTGACATGGAAGCCAGATGTGAGGCAGGTGCCACGCTGCAGCTATTGTTATTCATGTGTGTCAGACTCGTAACCTGCAGCGATAACGTATACACACACACACACACACACTCAGATACGCTCACAGACACAAACAAACACACACACACACACACACACACACACACAGATATACTCGCATCGTCCACAAACATCGAGACACAAACCATCACGCCAACACACTCACGCAGACTCAAATACACACACACACACACACACACACACACACACACACACACACACACACACACACACACACACACACACACACACACACACACACACACACACACACACACACACACACACACACTAACTCTCTGTCTTTGTATTTCCCTCTCCCCCACACACACAAACACACCACCCACACACACACACACACACACACACACACACACACACACACACACACACACACACACACACACACACACACACACACACACACACACACACACACACACACACACACACACACACACATACAGTGGGTGAATGGCATTGAGACAGGAAACGGGTTGTTTCATGAGGTGTTATTATTCCTAGTGTATGGATGTTTGTGTACTGATTTCAGTCCTAGTGACGGCATAGTACTGGTTATAGTCCGAGAGAATAGATGTTTTTTTACTGGTTTTAGTCCTAGTAAATTGACGACAAAGGACTTATCAATAACTACTGATCTGCTGTCAAAAGGTGCAGGTTCAATTTCACCCTTCGTCTCGTTTTGGCTTCTCTTCTTAATACATTTGACTTTCTTTTAAATACAGACTCCCTCTCCTTTTCCTTTTGAATAGCTCCATGGCAGCCCTTTTCTAGCCGAAGGCATGTGAATGAATAAGTCAGATGTTCAAAGCGTCTTGAATGTCTTTTATGGCAGCAAGATAAAGTGATGAATGTCTTGTACTAAATGTGTGTATTTGTCTGCTGAGTATTTGGTCAGAGGGTTAAAATATTCCAAAGCATACCACTCTGGCTGAAGCCTTTAAAAGTCAAAGTCTGAGCTTTCTAGTAGAGGAGAAACACCTGCCTGCTGATGAATTATCACTCAGTCACCATGAAATGAGGTTTGACTTTTTCACCTTGTTTTCTGTGTTTTTTTATCCCCGTCATATTATTCACCTATTCAGGAATGTAATCCCCCCGGAAAATCCCTGTTTAGTAATCACTTCAAGTTCCAGCAGATACAAAATCGCTAGAAGTATAAAATATAAAATAACGTAAATATTTGTCACCACTGTTAGGACAACCACCTAGCTAGGCTAACGCCAGACCTCATCTCAATCTACAGTGAGATGAGGTCTGGGAACAACAACATTAATTTTCTCGTATTTGAGGCGTGGTTTACGATAGCCCGGGGCCGTTTATTGGGCGCTATATTTGAATGTATATCATAGCCAATCAAGGCCTGTTGGTAGCAGGGCAAAGACATCTTTCTTGGAAATGAAGGAGTTTAACGCCGAAAGTTATTATTTTTTCAAATAAACTTGCGTTCTAAACTACTTAGAACACTATCTAAGGCTGCATCGAAAGGTAACGCGTCTGGCTGACATTTTGGATCCGTAAACTACAAGCTTCGGTGTGTCGCATAGACGTCGTCGTCACCGTCTTGCCGTCCCTCCCCGTTCTCTGATTGGTTCACTGTCTCAGGCGAAAATCGGATGAGAATGAAGTCGCACGCAAGGCAGTATGTATACCCAGGCTAACTACCACCAGTCCCACTAACACAAACAACAACAATACTCATTATCTACTACTACTACTACTACTACTACTACTACTACTACTACTACTACTACTACTACTACTACTATGACTACTATTTTTTAGTAGCGTGGCTGTCATTGCAGTAGGGGAACGGGTTGGCAACGGCAACAGGAATACCGTGGCGGAGAAGCAAGAGCGGATGTCCCCCCCCCCCCCCACCGGTTTGTCAGCTGTCACTTAGAAGACACCAGAGTGCTCTGGGAGAACGCTGGGAGAACCTTGAACCGTTGAGAGAATGAGGTTAGGAGCTGCAGGCTGCGGCAGACAGTGGCAGGGTTACGGGTGTGTTTGAAGCTCGCGTGACTCCTCGCTGTAGAGGCGGCGGGGGGATCCCCACCTCGCCCTCCTCACCCTCCCCTCCTTCCTCAAAGACCCCGCTCCACGTCTCGGAGGAAAGGGGGGGGGGGGGCTTTGACGAAAAGTTCAACTGTTTTGAAAAGGTGAAAATAATCGTCTGCGATCACCCCCCACTCTCCTCGCCTAGGGCTGGAGAATATATGACATAGCACCCATAACATGATATGAAATGAATAGTAATCTATTTTCTTTATGACACAGCTTAAGTCTAGACTCCCCCCCCCCCCCCCCCCCCCCCCCCAACTCCACCCACCTGTTATTGAAAGCCTTCAACGAATTCCAACATCGCCGTAAAGAGATTTGCTTTTCAGATTTTATTCGATTGCTGCCGAGGGAAAAATGACTACATTTCTCATGCCGTGTACTTTTGTCAATATACAAGATGTAAGATAAGATAACACTTTATTAATCCCTGTGGGGGAAATTCAGGTGTTACCGCCACAAAGGGAAACACGGGGAAATCAAACACGGGGAGATAAAGGAAGATGACAAAACACGCATCTCGCCCCCTTACCAGCCTCAACCGTCTCACGACGCGCGGCAAGAGGGAGGAGGACCGGCCAGATGAGGGACATTGCTTCTCTATTAACGGTGGTTGGCTTCACTGCCCGGCACAGCGAGACAAGAGCCTTCACCCTGACGGCGGTCCTCCGTGTGCAGCCGCTGCATGTTCTCTGCGTGTTCACCGCGTGTTCACATGAGGTTTCAGCTGTGTTCTCCACGTGTTTTTCCTCCCACACGAGGCGACGTGCCTCTTGGATTACTGCTGACGGCCTCTGGGGGCCGCAGAAGGGAAAATACATTTAGTATTTAGCCGTTTGGTAGAGTCGTTTATCAAAAGGCATTTGCATTTAATTCAGCTGCAGAGTGTTATGCAGCAGGTAGGGATTAGGATATTTGTTGTCGGATGCATACAGGGCTGAGTATATGGGGGAGATCTAAGTCAAATACCATACCAAGTAGACCGTATTGTCCCGCATACAACCTAACATGCATGTAGTATAGTAAATGACACAGGTGATGCTATGAAATTAAGAGTCTAATAGTAATTCAATAATGTCTGCAATTATATAGCACTGAATTTATATAGTATTAAAAACATTGAAGTATTTACAACGTGCATGACAGTGATAAAAACACAATAAATGACTTAAAGGGGACTTATTATGAAAACGACTTTTCCTGGGATTTGGGGTGTTGCTTTGGGTCTCTGGTGCTCCCACACACATACAAACTGAAAAAAGTCTGTACATGATTTTTTGAGTGAGATTTGAATTTCTGAAAGTACCCCACCTACAGTTACCAAACAAGTGAGTCAGTTTCGGCGCCCCCTCCTACGTAGGAAGGGGGCACAGTTGAATATTACCTCCCACTCCCCTCCAATCAGAGCATTGCTAAGATTTTGTGGACCAGCGGACGAGCAGCTCCGGCGGGGGGACCCGGCGGCAGCCCGGCAGCTCAGCTCCGGGAGTACAATACCTTTCTCTGCCGGACTGTCGCCGAGCTCCCGGTGCCGGGAGCTCTGGGGCAGTCCGGCAGCTCAGCGGAGTACAATCCCTTTCCCCTCCATGTCGCGGTTCATGGACTTCAGAGAGTCAAGGCCAAAGTTCCTTTCCCCCAATTCTTCGCAACCATGGCTGAGATATCCCCCACTACGAGTCTTTACTTGTTGTGGGAGTACCAGAGACGTCAGACGCAGTCTTTATGATGCATTATATCACTCGAGGTGCACATCTTTTGGCCCTGATATTAGATATTATATTATGTAAATACCCATATATAATATTATTATAATTATATTATATTATATCATATATCATATTATATTATATAGATATAGAGCTCCAGGAGTCCACAAATGGCAACAACCCCTTCTCCTCCATGCTGTGGTTCAGTCTGACAGCTCATTGGTCAATGGGCAGCAGCTCATTTGCATTAAAGCTACAGACACCAGAAACATTCGAATTCTGAAGGCACTGAAACAGAGGGGAATAGCGTTAGGCAAGATTTTTTTTTATCCTAAAAGCCATTTCAAGCAAACAGTTTCAAAAACACGTTTTCTGGAACTCAAAATACTATGTTTACTTGTTGGGAAAACACCATAATATGTCTCCTTTAAGAAACCAACACAGACCCATGCAGCCCGTAAGCATTCTTATCGCCTATAGGCGCCCCGTATCTACCACCTGCCATCGGTGTTTCGTGACAAATATCAAAAACATTGGTTTGGAAAAGCAGCTGCACGCTGTTCGAGTGGCCCCCATGAATAAGAATCGCACATCGTGTTTGTTCACTTGTGTTCTCGACGCAGTCCAGCGTGACATGGTCTTGTTGCAGACACACACACACACACACACACACACACACACACACACACACACACACACACACACACACACACACACACACACACACACACACACACACACACACACACACACACACAGATATTATATATATTATGGCGCTGACAGCCACTCACTTCCTGAGGTGAATAAGCAAATTGGCTTTCAGCGTGCTCTGCATGGGCGATGGCGCTTTATTCCTCTCCACTGCTGCTTCCCTGGAGGATGCCAGCGTCTTGCAGGGCGCCTGGGGGCCACGCTAGAATCTGACTCCCAATTAGACGCTCCGGCCTCCCGCGGCGGAGGCAGACAGTCATTAGGACACGCTTTAAAGTGTGACAGGAAACAGGAACTGACCACCGAGCTGCTGTCTCCGGTCGACACCTTGCAACGGCAGGGGGGGGGGGGGGGGGGTGCGGTAGCCGGCACCGTCTCGCGCCTGCATGTATGCCGTGCGTGGGAGTGCATGTGCTACACCCTGCGCACACATGGGCACTGAAGCACAGGTTGCACAAGGGGGCCAGGAGGGCATGCACCGACTGACGTGCACACGCGCACAGTCTCGTTTGAATATGCACGTGCACAGGTTTCGTAGAGACACGTATGCACATGTGCACGCGCAGATGCACACGCGCAGATGTGCAATGTGCAGCCCCACAGATATGCACAAACACACAGATACAAATGCACGAGAAACATACAAACCGTGCACGCAAAAATCATAACCATGGTAAAACACAGACATGCACCCACAGATGCAGGTGCACGCAGGGGTACGAAGACAGCTCGGTCTGCCATACCCATATATTGAACGCGCCACTGAACATTACAAGCACATGAGGTCAGACAATTAAAAGGAAATATTTGTCGGATGAGAATACAGCGCACACACACACACACAAAGACCCACATACTTACACCCACGCACGCACACACACACCAGCACCCACACACATATATATTATTTTCTTCACTAGCTCCGCTGTGCAGTTTCTGCAGTTGTATTATTGATGTCATACTGTGTTACTAGATATGGTCTTGAATTACGGTCAAGGTATTATTGTGGTCGATTTCCGGTCTCCAAGGCAGTGGTACAGCAGCGCAAGACTCATTGAGACGTCTTATTAGAGTTGGATTAAAAGGACATTATGCGCCTCGACCTGTTTGCACGCCATAACCCACTGCTTTCAATCGTTTCTGGCTGTTTGAATTATTTAGGAGACAACCCTGTGGCTCCAAGCGGGAACGAAAATTGAAAATGTTCACAATAACAACCTCAAATTAAACTCAATTAAAGTTGCCCTTTTCCGTATACCCACAACCCCAGCTCATCCTCGCCGCTTCCCTACCGTCTGTTGAATTTAATAAGAAGAGTGAAAGCTGTAATGACACACTGCAGGAGAAGTGTTTACTGTAATATCTGGCTCTGTAATCTGATTGGCCATGCCGTTCGCTCAACATGGAGTCTTGTTGTGAAACTGTCGCAGACGCTAAGTTATCAGACGAAATGAGACTTCAAAGAAATCCGCTTCCCAGCTCACAACCAAGTTAATTCCTCTCCCAGTACGTCTCCCGCAAAACTTATTTATTTGTTGACTTGTTCTTTTTTCCTTGAGACCGAGGACTTCAGCTCCGATGGCGGATTAGCAGCCAATGGCTGCAGCTCATTTGCGGGGTAATTTGCCGGGTTTTAGTTGGTCCTGGTGGACAGTTTGGGGCCGTTATCAGTGGAGCTCCATGCGCCCCGGTTCCCTGCCAGAGCCTCAGACAAACGAACCCAATGGCTCACCAGGGGGCCCTGGTTCTACCAGGGGCTCAGGGCCCCCTGCTAGCGCTGGGAAGCTCGGTGCGTAGCGAGATGAGCGCTACCCCTAATGGCGAGATCATCTAAACAGTCTGGTGCCTTCTGTCCCCTGTTTAGCAACACTTGTTTGATGCACAAGTTAGTCAAGCTCGCGCTCTGTGTTGTTGGGTGTGAGCTAGGGATCCCCCCCATTCTCTTGTCTCACACGGCCCTCCCTCAGAGGGTCCTCGCTTGTGGCCCCCAGAGTGCACATTTATAACGTTGAAAACACTATTTTCTCAGAAACAGAGGCTTCTGTTGAGGAAGCCTCGATATATATAGGACTGGCGGGGAAGAAAAGTGGGCATTGCATGTACGGAGTTATGCCACAAGAGAAGACGTTTTTTGTAGTTTGTTTTATAAGTTTTACACAACGTGGCTTTGTGTAGAATTACTAAAAAAAATAAAATAGCTGCAGACGAACCATCACCTATTTACTATGGATTGACAGAAAATAAATGACCATCCATGGTGAAGACTTAGTCACAATTGGCCATTTGGCAGATGCTTTTATCCAACGCGACATACATATTTCCAATACAGTCAACTCATAGGTATCGACTTTCACACCACATTAGAAAAGTCGATACCTATGAATGTTATACATAACATGCAATGTTATATATAACATTGCATTTGAACACCTGAACAGAAGTGAGGTTCACTCCGATGATGTTTAAGCTAGTCAGCTTGAATCCATATTGCACGTTAATAATTTATTTTGGGCGAAAGTTTTGGTGTACTTCCATTAGTGTCCGCAACAGAAGCTGTAGTTGCTGATATGACGCATACGTGTACATAAGCAGAAGGTATTTGTTTTCATGCTATACCTTGATTATCTGTCAGTGCATTTCAGCTCACAATATGTCTAATATGTCTGATGTGTTTACTGTAGCATACAAATATCAAGATTTGACTTATAACTGAGATAGGATAAGATCAGATACTACTTTATTAATTCCAGAGGGGAAATCAGTAAGTAAGTACAGGAGAGTGGCATAACAAATAAAAAAACAATGAAAAATAAGGAAAAACTACAAAAACATACATATATATAATATGTATATATATAATATACAAAATAAATCTCTCTTGTTTTTGTATACATTGTTTTGGCTGGGCGCTCATGATTATTTTATTTCAACCCCCAAGTGAATGTCGCAAAGCACAGTAAAATCTCCCAGTGTGTGCTGTGTATGCAAAGCGTAGCCTGCTCACTATAGAAAATGCCCCCTGGCCCCTTTAGAAAACACCACTTGTCTCTGCTGTAAAGTATGGTTTTCACTCTGAAAACACACGTTTTATCTCTGTTTCGTCGATTGCCAGCTTTTAAGGCGGGATCAGACTTTGGGCCCTATTTTAACGGTCTGAAACGCAAGTGAGAAGCGCCAAGCGCAAGTAGCTTTGTGGGCGGTTCTACGGCGATGTTGGTATTTTACCAGCACAAAAATGACTCTTGCGCCCGGCGCAAATCTAAAAAGGGTTGGTCTGAAGTAGCCTAATTACCCATAGGTGTGGTTCACAACCTCCTCTGTAGGTATCCATGAGGAAGATGCAATAACTTCAAGTTGCATATTGGTCGCATGTATCTGAGTGTGCGGAAAGTCAATTTTGAAAACAATTCTTAAATATGAGAATAAGATAAGGCCTAAAACACACTTAAGTAGTCTTGGTTGAAATGCTAATTTTTTTTTTACCAATCATAGAGTGGTAAGAATCAGTACTAGCATGTCTTCTGTATGAGCGAATATGTCGGAATATGTCATTACTAGAATGTCAACAGTGTCAACCATCAATATCATTGCAGTATCATTGCAGTTTTATTAGCATAGGTAGGATGTGACGCTAGCAACGCTGGTTAAGTGTTAATTCTATTAGAAGATTTAGAGTCTACACATTATTTCATGACCCACTGATTTAGGGTGAACAGATAATAATATCCTACCTAGCTTAAAAGTATTCCGTAGTCATGGTAACATCCTCATTCTCATCTTCATAGTCATCGTCATCAAAGGTTTTTTCTTTGGAGATATAGCCTTAATGTGTGGGCTGGACGGTCTGTCTGTTCATGTTTGCCATCGTCTGTGTGATTTGAGGCTTTGTGCTTACATAAGACATTCCTAACCCAGACAAATGTTGTGGCTGGAGTCGGTAACAAAGCCAATACATCTTAAGATCTTTTTCAAAAGAAATAACAATAGTTAATGCTATGTATTAACTAATAATTAACTAACAGTTTATTAACAGTTAGCTTATGGTCTAGTAATCATTTACTAATTTGTTTTATATTTATGTTAACACCATTAGTAAAACTGAACACCATTTACTAGACCATTTGTTAGTTAATTGTGAGTTAATGCTACCTACTTGCAGCTTTAAGGAATGGGATTATATGGTTAATTACTGCACCCTTTTTATAAAGCGTTACCAGAAATATATTAATAAAAGGAAGCTTTTGGTCCTATTAAAAACTGTTCTAGAGTGCAGCAAGAGAGATCCCTAATTGAATTGCTAATGCGACGCTAAGGAGATTGATTTTAAAAGGTATTTGTAGGTGGTCCGACTGTGTCATCCACCCATATGCTATTAAATAATGTTTTCTTCTCTAATGTTGTAGAAATGGCACGTATCCTAAAAATCCATATCTCTCTGCATTGTATGCTAGTGTCTGGCCAGCTGGAGTTCTGCCATTTCTTTCTCAGACTAGAGCGATGAGATGTGAATCTATTAACAGTACAATGGAAAGGACTACAGAAGAAAATGCACGAAATCAACTAATTTGTCTCAAACAAGTGTCTACATTGGTTATAATAATGATCCTATAGAAAGAGGCTATGGAAACTTTGTGCCTCTTAATGAGTTTTATCGCGCCAAATGTATCTTCACCTAAGATACATTCAGTCAAAAGTCTCCAGACAAAACTGTTGTTTTCACAACTGAAAGTACTTGCTACAGTTTTTCTAAAGCTTTTTCTTCATGAATACTTTATCTCAATTAAATGATTAGTTAACGCTAAATGATGCTAGCTAATTTTTCCCAAACTTTAATGATTTATAGTCCATTTCGAATTAGATTCGATTAGAACTGCAAACACTCAGTAAATACTGGGAGTTTATTTGTATCATGTAAACACAGTTCATGTTAGATAAGAGGGATAACAGAAACATGCATATTAAAGAGACTTAATGGTGCTTAAATGAAACCCAAGACACTTTTCATGAATTATTCCAGACTTTCTTCTGTACTAGAGAACCGAGGATCAGGCAAAGTCAAAGTCTGTCCAGAAAATTGTAGACAGGCTTATTCTTAAACTTCTCATTCACATGTTCACGTAGCATTTTCTAAACTAACTTCAGATAAAAGCATTTGCTTTTACCTATAGTATATCGCTGGACTGTGTGGCGCATGTAACATACAACATTGCTCTTTTTATAATGGTTCTAAAAAAAGTATAACGAAGTGGTTGTGGGCCGTAACCATGGCGATAACAAGCCCCACTCTCTCCAAGAACTCTCAGCCCAAAATGCATTATTTTAAATCGCAGAGTGTTCGAATTCCCACGGAAACAGTTGGTTCACTGGCTCTTTAAACTGTAATGGTATTATAAATCACTTGTATCGGTACTCTATATCGACAAGTACAAAACTGTAAGTACTTGTCCTTGGTCACAGGAAAAGTGGAATCTGTGCATCCCTCGTAACTACAATCGGTGGCAAAAAAAATAAAGTAGGCTACATGAAGCCAGTTTAACACGGGTGACTTGTGGCCATTGTTTAAGCAGTTGATGCGCCCTAATTCTGTGTGGGGGAGCCGCAGTGCTTCACGGGGCCGGCTTTGGAGCCCACAGAAGCCGCGCACCGCCGCGGTTGCTCACGATGGCTGCCATCTTGTCTTAGCCCGGGGGGCCCCCAGGCAGCACACATGCCCTAATGAGTCGCTTACAATTTCAGGCTCTGCTTGTTCTCAAATACCAAAAGTAAACTTTAGTCTTTTCTGCCTCGCCGTCTCGCTGTTTGGGGACCCTAAGAGGATTGTGTGGGGTGGTCATTACTTATTCAGCACCAGTGTGTTTGTTCGTGGAAGGGAGCGGCTGGTGCAGAGCCGAGTGAGAGCTGATAACGATACGCTATTAGCATCGTCACCGTTGTTGTTTTCTGTCCTTCATGCGCTTGTTCTTTTTCATCAGCTGACAGTTTTTCCCCAGTCAAACTTTTGCGACAGAATCATCCATTTAAAACGTTGTCATTCACACTTCACACACACTACTATTTCTGTTTATTTCACTATTGAGGCAGTGACAGTGTTTTACTAATATTCTTTTAGCAGATGCTTTTACCTAGAGTGACTTGTCATACAGTTTATTAAGTACATTAGTAGTGGTTAGTCAAACTCCACAAGAGAAGCGTCCATTAGAAGCCATTACTATACTAATAGAATAGAAAGTTATATTTATTTTGACTATTTAGGCATTTAGCAGACGCTTTTAGGGAAGGCAACTTACAGGTAATTAATCACATCTCAGAGCAGGTAGGGGGCTACACGTTTCGCTCAAAGGACGTCTTTGGATTGTAGACATGAGGGATTGTACCGAACCTCTCGGCTCGGAGTCGTTGAAGCACATCACCCACTGCACTTTGTCTGGATTCCCCCTTGGATTATCCGATCCTGTGGGTGGGAATTGGGTGAAGGTGCATTCGTCAGCCACTTAGCAAGCCCTATGGAGCCAGGAGAAGATACTGTATAGCCCCCACCTCCCCCCCCCCCCCTCCATCTCCTCAATCACGTAGTAGAACCACTCAGGTCCTTCAGAACTTGAAGAACAGACAGCTTTAAACACTGACGTACTGCTGGAGATATGGAGCTCTCCTTATCCCTGGACAAAGAGGGCCCCGGGGACTCAGACTTGACTTCAGAGCTACTCCGAGGAGGGTCTCGCTGGAGCCAGATCTTTGATACGGGTGGGGGAGAGTGGAGTGAAGATCAGACGTTTCAACATCTGGAGATAAAAACACGAGATTGCAGTCAGGAAATGAAGCAGCCAGGAGCCTGAAATTAAGTAATTCAAGGAAAAAATGTAACATTATGGATCACATTTTTGGGAATTATTATCATTTTATTATTTAAAGGCAAATTTAGGATTGTTGTAACATGTATAGGTTTCCGTTCAGCCCCTTTGCTTGCTCTGTTGTGCTGCCAATGCCGTTTGAGGTAACAGGCTAAAACCTTGGGTTTTCTACGAGGCTTTTTACGGGTTCACACAAGTACTGCCTGGAATCAGTCCAAAATGGCAGAATTTCCATCCAGGGTTCTTTTGATTTCCCTCGTAGGGGCCGCTGCGCCATTTTTGTTTTGGTATTTGTCTGTGTGTGTGTGTGTGTGTGTGTGTGTGTGTGTGTGTGTGTGTGTGTGTGTGTGTGTGTGTGTGTGTGTGTGTGTGTGTGTGTGTGTGTGTGTGTGTGTGTGTGTGTGTGTGTGTCGGAGTGCATGCTTGTGTGCAACTGAGTCACATTTGTGTATCTGAGTGTGTGCATGAGTATATATTTGTGTGTGTGCCTGTGTGCAGGCTAGTGTGTACATGAGTGCATGCGTGGGTGCACAGGAATGCATGTATATGTGTCTGTGTGTGGGTCTGTGTGTGTCTTGTTGCGTGGGTGTGTTTGTGGGTGCGTGCATGTGCGTGTCTGAAGATATGCATGCAAGTGTTTGTGTCCATGCTTTGGTTATCTGAGTCCATGCATGTGTGTCTGTGTGTGTGTGTGTCTGTGTGTGCGTGTGTGTGTGTGTGTGTGCGTGTCCGAGGGCGTTTGTGCGTGCATACAGTGGAAACAGATGGCGTTTTGGAGTGAGGCGAGAGTGTTGAGTCCCTCTGCAGCCGGGCATGGACGGACGATGGGTTGGAGAGACGAGAGCCTAGGGCAAGCACGGAAGAGAGAGGGAGAGAGAGTGGAAGAGAGAGTCCCTGTAATCACTATCCCCATTCCCAAACACTCTGGCCCACATTTCGTCCTCACAGGTGCTGCTCAGGGAAGCCTTTCTGCAGCACGGAACTGCACCATTCTGCCTCTAGTCAAGTCATCCAGCGCTAACCCTGATCCACACTCCATGCACAAATTCGCCATTCAGTCTTTAAGCAGAGGCCGTTATCCAATGCTTCTTACAGTGACTTGAGACACCCGTCATAAAGGAGCAGAGGTGAGGTTGAGGGCTAGGGTCAGGATCACGTAAGCCTACTGTCGACATGGAGGTTAAAATCCAGGACCTTTTGGCTGTGAGTCCAAAAGGTCTCTAACCACTTGACTGTAAGTCTTGCTTTACCCTGGTTTGTGGACACCCCCCCCCCCCCCCCCCCCCGTCCATCCCTGGCTTTGCTCTGCTTCCGTTCTGTCCTCACAACTGGGAGATTTATGGAAGAGCACAGGGCGAATCATCCATCCTTTCTGGGCTGTTTCTCTGAGTTCATGGCTTCGTGACTTTGTGGCTCTGTCGTTCATGTATGGCTAGCTTTATCTATGGCTTTATGAAGTGAATGGCACTCATTTGTATATCTCCGTGTGACTTTGCTAGACTTAAGTAGAGTAAATCTGGAAGGGCCTTCCAGTTATGGGAAAATATTGTACAACGCCAAAGTACATTATTTCCTTACACCAACGTTACCAACAATGCTTTCACTATGATAGTTTTGTTTCATTTTCGACTCATTCAGCTGAAATTGTAATATTCTACCATGGCGCATTGAGTATTTTGTTTTGGCGTTGTCAACGAAACATCTGGTGGATAATTGTGTTTGACCTTTGTTGTTAACCTTGAATTTGTACCACAATGGTTGGGAGCTGTTAAATGGCAGAGGTGTCCCGATATGGAAAAGCAATGCACACCTGTTGAACATTAATGACCAATCACGATTCAAGAATTTAGCAATGTTGTGGTAAGAAATGTCATCACAATTAACATTATTATTTCCAATGTAGATAATTATATATAATGGGTCAACACCATGACAACCAGATTATCAACTAATGCTTGGGTCCGTGTCCATATGGCATTTTTATAGCGCTGCCAGGGCGCTGGGGAGGGCTTGGAAAAAACACTGCATGCAGATTTTAACATCACACCACTCTAACAGTCGTTGTATAACAGTATAGCATGGCATAGTTTCCGTTTTCTTGTTTACAAGGGGGACTAGCCTGCCGCATCTAATGTATTATTGCTCACCTGGAAAAAAATAGCGTCAGTGATGGCACAAGCGTCTTTCTGAAAAGTTGAGATGTCTTCAACTAGGAGGGCTGAGGCGGAGTGCTTTGGAAAAAGACACTGGGTGCAGCTTTTTTTTCCCAAGGCCGCATCCACTTTCTGCCTATTGGGAATCAATTGAAGAAGTCGCTGGCACTGAGACAAAAGCACGATGTGGACACGGGCCCTTAGGATACTTTAAGTTGTTAGGTGGCATTATGTTTAATTGAGTTATTTTTGTCTTTAAAGGAAAACCCCTTTTACTTCAAAATCTAGCGTGCCACCTTTTCCTAAGCACCAATTTTAAATAGAGCTTAAAATGTGAACTACAGTTTAAAAAGTTCACATTTCAGGTCAGGCTGTTTGTCAAAAAGACAGCAGTGACTGTGGGATTTAATGTGGTGCCGCGGGGAGAGCCATTAGAAAACATTAAGCTCCAAACTAGAGGAGGGAAATACAACATTTTGCATACATTTTACAGCCCTTCTCGATCAACTGAGTAATGGAGCTGGGATCATAAGTGCTCCCCCAAATGTTGGGCCTCAGTCTTCACACAGTCTTGTGCCTCTTTCCGTTGCTTCTGATGTCTTTATTACATATAAATATAATTTCCATTTTCTCACTAATGGCCTGGGCTGGTCCGTAAAAGAGAGTATTTGCAATTTATTTTCAACCTTACCATGCATTACATTCGCCCACACCTACAAGGGTATTGATCCTAGATGTCGAAGGGCATCCTGAGAGAGATCGTTATTATTTTTCCAATGACTATCCGTCAGAGTCAATTTTACAACTTCCTCTATGAGTTTTTGTAACCGTATGTGCACGTGTGGTGGAAAAGTATTCCTCTCACGTGTCCAGAAATATATTGATAGTTTCACATGTCAATAGTTTTTGGAACTAGAAACAGAAGTCTCTAAATTGACACAGATGTGGTCGCTGAAATGCAGGCTGCAACCAGTGGCCATATTGGATCTGTTTAGATACACACTGCAGCATAAAAGATCCAATATGTGTGTATATATATGTCTGCAGGCTTGGGCATTCCCCAAATGTATATGTACCCTTTGCTTGCAGATACACCATTTCCAATTTGTTCTTTCTTCAGATAAGATGTCAGGTATGATTTCAGAAAAGGCTTTGTAAAACCACACCTGACTTGCTCCGACTTAGCCCTGGGAGCTCGGAGCAATAGAAAACAATTACACCAATCGGGGAACCGTGGAGAACAGCAGAGTAACTCAGAGCATCTGTGGATGAGAGACATCCATCTTCTGTAAACAGCCTGGAGATCCCACGCTGGGCCGCCTTAATCATGCACCGTGTGCAGGTAGACGGACTGCCATTAAACCCCTGCATGTCCGCCTTGCTCCTACCATGACGGTACCCATTAAATACTCTGGAATAGCCTTTTAATAAGCTTGGTTTGGGGTGTGGGGGGGGTGGGGGGTGACCTACAAAACAATAAACAGCGGAGGAAAGCATCTTGCACGAGGGCCACACTGTGAAACGGTGATTAAATTGTGCTGTGACTCCATGCCAGGCTTTTTGTCATGGTAGAGTGTGGGGCCATCTAGCAGTACTGCTGCATTGTCATTTGGCAGATGCTTTTATCCACAGCGACATTCAGTGAATGTGAGATACTTTGGGGCTGAAGCGTCTTCCCTCGAGGAAGGCTGCAGTCGAGTGCAGACGTCCGGGGATCAAACCTGGTGCTTTTCAGCGGCGAGTCAAACGCTCTAAACACTATGCGGTCCTGGGCCCTTGTACTTTTACATCCAAGACTGTTCAATAAACCCCACAAAGGAAACACAGGAAGGCTTCCTCCCGCTTCCCAGATCTTTGATGTTGAAGCCGAACACAGAGGCGTGACATGGGCTTCAGGGGCCGAGGTAATCAGCGGGGCCCGGAGATCAAATGCTGCCTTGGAGACAGGAATCCCAGAGAGCCTCCCGCCGCCAATCCTGGAAGTCCTTCTTCAAGCGATTAGGGTGTTGAGGCATTTCCACGACAACGGGAGCCCAGCGTGTTGCCATGCCTTCTGTACGCTTACATCACTTCCACTATGTTGCAACTATAGTGGATCCTAGTTTGTTGGCCCGGGTCCGCCTACCTCTTAGCCCCTTAACTCCTGTTTAGTCCCAGGAAGTTGAGTTTGGTCCTCAGTGGACGGAGGGATGTGGGCGGTTCCGGCCCAATAGTTTGTCAGTCCAAACATAAGTCACTATACTCAATGGTCAGTTTTGGAAAAGACGTGCGGAAATATGCCTATCCCTCATCCTTTCAACTAGGTTAATTTGTTCAAATTTGCCAATGCTCTGAACGTTAACATCGACTTTGTAGGCTTCGGGAATGATTATAATTGTCTTTATCAATTTGATATTATCGCTGCCACTGTTTTACGTGGAATTGACTTTGAATACATTGTTGATCCATGAGTGCACCGAATTACCAAAGTTTCCCCATATCAGTGATCAACACATTCTTTTGTCTTTTCTATTTCGACGCGTGTTTAATGATTCATTTCTCGGAATATCACCGACACGATCAAAGAGGACTGACGCCTTCACAACAAACCCAAGAACATCTTGGGTTTGGAGTGTCATTTGACGTCGTCTTCCCCTTGGGTTGTACATTCATGCTGCTCAGAGTGGTAACGGTGAGGCCAAAGGCTAGGGGGGGGTTTATTATTCATATCAGGGAGCATGATATACTGTAGAACTCTACTGCTATGAGTCAGATGAACCACCAGCAATTTGAAAGCAATTTCATATCTAATTAAGGTATCTAAGAGGACAGGGCCTTTAGGGCCAGTAAAGTGTCTTCTGGGCCAATAGAGCATAATTAATTGTCAATTATTTAAATTAGTTCCAGTATAATGGGCATGGTTTGAAAAAAATGTCTTTTCCCAAAATGTAAGAAACAATTACGAGGGATTTATAAATAACCTCATCGTGTTATAACAGTTAATTAAAAGGGCTAATGGACAGCTTCCATGACGGCATCAATGTGTACACCGCATTACATTAATCCTCTTGGTTATTGGCTACCTTTGAATGAAGGCTGTCATACCACACCATTACCAACTCGCCTGCCATACTAACCAACCTTAAATCCCTGTTTGCATTTCTTAATTACCTCACACCAATGCTAGGACTGTTTGATCAATTCAAAGGCATGCATCTAAAATGTTATTCTTTTTTATACTATTATTTTGAAATCACACCCTGGCTGCTAATAAAAACATGTAAAAAGCGGCAAGCTTTATTGTTCTATCAGGAGAGATTATGCCAAGTAAACACATCTTGCCAAAATGTCGCTCCTCAGCACTATTGTTGGGATTAATTAAATGTAAATCTCAGACCTCAGCATAAAACAATACAGCTGAATTCTGGCCAACGCGTTTCTTAATTAGCTGGGTCTGTTTTGATGTTTCATTTTGTCACCTGATGGGCAGAGGGTCAGATCGCTACCAGCTTTCTGTCTTATCGTTAGTTTCAAGAAACCCTTGGAATCTACATTTCGTTTTTTGCAGTGGTTTATCTGTCATTTTTCATGATTATTATTGGATTTCTTTTTAGTATTATTATTATTGGAGTATTGGGAAGATTATGATATATGTGGCAAAAAGAGCCTTCTGTGACACAGAGCCCTCTGTGGCATTGCCTGTAATAAGCACGTCTAATAATTGAATTTGCCCTTACATACTATAGAATTGTACGTACACCATTGTATAGTATATCATGGTAGTCATGTGTTTTGGAGGAAGGCCTTAAGGGAGGTGTGGGATTTCTTCGGTTGGATACTTTCAAAATCGAGCTTACTCTGGCTGGTTTCTATAAATTGCCTACTCTAGCTTTAAGCGGTTGTAGCATCTTCATCTTCAACATCTGCATCATCAAAGTAACTCTGCCAACAGTCTATGTCTTGCTTGCCGCAGAAGGTTTAGTTAACAAACTATAAAACACAGACTTAACGGAAGATATCCTTCTGAATAACATATAACCAGCAGTTAGTGTTGGTGTGTTTAACAAAGACTAAAATGAATTGTGAGATGGAGCGGGAGCTTGATTACTTATTCAGATGAACATGCTGTGTAAACATTCAGACACTATGATAATCAAATCTAGTCTATTGGCCTGTATTATCATTATTGGATGATCAAAGGGCGGAGTCTTCCTCAGCCTACGATGACATCTGTGTTTAGTTGGAGTCACCCTACCCCCGTTTAGAGTTTATACGATTTATCCCGCACTGTACTTCTATGACACACACTCGTTGCTGCCACATGGTATCAGCGAACCAAGCAGGAGTCAGGACATGTACCGCTCTGGTTCAGGTTGTCGGGATGACAAATAGATCTGTGGTCTTGTTGGTGATGCAGTGACTGCTGCCCTTAGCGGTACCCTCTCTGCAGACGGATGGCTCCGGCGGTCACCGTGGATACGCGGAATCCTCCACACCCTGCAAGGTCCTGATAGCAAGCTAGCTACACAAGATGACCCGCATACTCTGGACTCCATGAATATTTATCCCTGGAGAGGTGGAAGGGTTCACAAAGAAAGGCACTAGAGAAGGGATATCTGGTGCTGTTCCCAGCCGGAAGAGAGAGAGAGAGAGAGGGTGAGAGAAAGGAGAGAGGATAAGGGAGGGAGGGCAGAGAGAGAGAGGGAATAGGAGAGGCATAGCAGGGGAGAGAGAAGGCGAGATAAAAAGTGGGAAAGGAGAGCGAGAGAGAGTGAGAGTAGGAGGGATATTGAGAGAGGGAGAGGAGAATGAGAAGATACTGAGATGACATGTAAGGAAAGAGAGCGCATGAGAAAGGAGAGATGGAAAGGTAGAGAGGTGAAGCGAAAGAGAAACATAGAAGGAAAGAGATAAGATGAAAATGGGAAATTCTAGACCAGGACCCTTTGGAAGAATTATTTTTGAAGCTTTTTTTTATTTTTGCACTTGCATTAGATTTTATCGTCCTCCCAGATTATGTTCAAAGTTTACCTGATTAAATGGCCACTCCTGTCTAGCTTTTCAGTCGTCTTCTGAAATTAAAGGACTCTTATCATAGATTTTATCATGCACATGCATTATGAATAAAGTTCCTATGCCCCACTCTCCCTGTAACATTCTTAATCTCCCTCACTTCCTCATTCTCTCCCCCTTCTAGTGTTCTCTCTTTCTCTCCCATCATCGTCATCTACCTTTTTCTCCTCCTCTCTCGCTCCCTCTGTCTCTTTTACACTTACACACATGCACACAGGAAAAAACACACATACAGACGCACACACCTCCCCATCCACACACACACACACACACACACACACACACACACACACACATTAATGCAAGCGCAGGCCGTACATGCATTCACATGCACACATGCTACGACAGATTGATGATGGTGACATAAAACGCAGGTGCAGCGGTAGATTTTGTAAATGCAGGACGTGGCGGCCATATTTCACCTTTTAAAAAGCTACATTGATCCGGTGTCATTTATTGACCCATGGGGAAAAGGCAGACCTCATACGAATGCAGGGTTTAAGTGTGTATGCCGGTGCTTAAACCAAGCTTCAGGGGGGGCACCCGGTGGGCAGAATTGTTGCTGCCGTGTTTCTGTCCGGCACTGTGGTTTCTCCCCGCTGCAACACAAAATATCTGCTGATTACAAGTGTGTGTCTGCTGTTTTATAGGGAAAATAATGTTTGATGATGATGTTTGCTTGTGAGATTTGGCGAGACGCAAACAGACGCAAGTACACACTGGGTAAGCACCCCCCCCCCCCCCCTCGGGGAGGGCTCCCAGCTGGAAGGCTATTGTGCGGAACGGTTCTGTGGTGTGATTGGACGACGCGGGGTGCTGCTCAAATAGTTACCGTTAAAGCCGCCGATGAAGGCTAAGTGGATTGGCGCGCAACAAACTAAAGAGGGAGGGGTCACTTGTATGTATAAACGGTATATTATTATTATTATAGATTTAGTTTTTTTTAACCTGCGCGACGGCTGAAGAGGAGGTGATAGCTTTGGAGGTTACCATGACGACGACGCCCCCCCCCCCCCCCCCCCATCCCAACCTCCAGCCAACCACAGCTACCGATCTGTTCGGCTGGTCGTTTTAATTAGGAGGCTCATAAGCAGCTGAAGACCCCCCCCGTGGAGTACAGGTGGTCGTGGTGGCGATACGGTGGGCAGGACAGGTCAAGACAGCTGGTCATCGGTAGCCGGCTTGGCTCAAGGGAGGTGACGGTGTGGGTGGAGCTGAGGTGGTGTAGTTGGGGGTGTTGAAGTGTATAGAGGGAAGAGCCGGCCAAGCCTGACTGCTTTCGTAGGATGAAAGTGTGTGTGTGTGTGTGTGTGTCGTGTGTGTGTGTGTGTGTGTGTGTGTGTGTGTGTGTGCGTGTGGGTGTGTGGGTGTGGGTGTGTGGGTGTGGGTGTATGTGATTGTGTGTGTGTTAGTGGGGGTGTGATCTGTGTGTGTGGGTGTGTGTATGGGTGAGAGATGTGTGTTTGTGTGCTAGTGAGGCGTGCCTGTGTATGTCTGTGTGTGTGTGTGGTTCCGTGTACGGAAGTGTGTGTGAGGTGTGTATAGGAGAGGTGTGTGTTTGTGTGTGTGTAAGTGTTGTGCTTGTGTGTGTGAATGTGTAGGTGAGCTGAGTGTGTAGGTGAAGCATGAGTTTACCTGAGGTAAAGTGTGTGTGTGTGTGTGTGTGTGTGTGTGTGTGTGTGTGTGTGTGTGTGTGTGTGTGTGTGTGTGTGTGTGTGTGTGTGTGTGTGTGTGTGTGTGCGTATAGTGTGGCTGTGAATCACATGATAAAAACTGAGGTGGGAAAAGCATCATAGCTTAGTGAAAGGCATCATAGCGTCGTGTTTAGGGCTAACCTTCACTGTTTTCGGAAGCAGGCATGACACCGTTAGCACAGTAGAGAGCTTTAACAGATCAAGAAGATCGCTGTGGTTTTCCACTGCAGTGCACTGGCAATCACACAAATCCTCACTGATTAGCGCCCTATTAGCACCTCTCATACAACTACTGTATCATCTAAGCCAGGAGGCGTTACACACAAGTTGCCGATCACTTCTGCCCTGTTCTTTTGCGAGCATATAATTAGCATCACGCTGTTGTTTTTGCTTTTAGGCCTATGTAGCGTCTAATGAAGTAAGTTGAGCAGGAACGGAGATGGAATATTGATGCTGCAGACTCCTTACCCTTGATCTGTGAAACGCTGCCGTTAACCTCTCACTTCAACGTTCCTCGGTGGCCAACACTGGATTTACACACACAAACGCACACACACACACACACACAAACACACACGGACACACACACCAATTGAGCATTGCAGCGGGCATGGAACTGGCGTCTATGTTAATATCACTAATTGCATCGTAACGAGCTGCGATCCAGTGACTCGTACATTATTACTCCTCCGGGATAATCGCGGCCCGAGTCTGCGGTTATCAGGGTGGATGAGTGATCGCCCCGTCAGCAGGATTCTAAACGTTTAAAGCGGAGAGACGCGAGGAAGCAGACTCCGCGGGCGACGCTATGAGCGCGCCGAGTTGAACGGCGCGCTGGCGTTTGCGCGTCGCAGGGCTGCTGCAGAGGCTAGACACTGCGTAAGCTGCTCTGGAAGAGATGCTGATGTAGACAGCATCCCAGTCTGTACAGTCTGTGGCGGGCTGAGGGAGGACAGGATGTAGTAAAGTGCAGTTGAACAAGAAGTTGTAAAGGTAGCCCTACCCCAGCCCTATCCCTTGTCACACTGTGTGGTAACATGCTATTACACTTGAAGTACATGGTTTTACATGGTGTTACATTTTCTTATTGCATATGACTTGTGTGATTACACTGTAACGTACACTATAATTTAAAGTGTGAGCAGTAGTTAATATTTCTTATTTTATAGGTTACTTTAGTGTAACATGTGCTCCATTGTTTTTTCTCTTTTTTGCTTTGCATGGATTCCATAGAGTGCATACACTGATATATAGGATATATCCAATTTAGGAATTTCAATGTAAGGTGCTTTTCTGATTACTGAAGCAAGTATGCATGGAAAGATAGGCTTTTTTCAAAAACGTATATAATACTGTAAGGTTGCCATGTTAGCTTGACAAAATTGCTCTGTACAGCACATGCCGTTTTTAAGTTTGAAGTGGTTGAGCTACAACTCTTTTTTCGGTAGTTTAGTACAAGCGTGTTGTTTATCATTCTCATTTTGTCATGTTTTTTGATTCAGGACTGTATTCCTATTCAGAGCCTGAAGGCTTGGAAGATAAGACTTTGGAAGATGTGACTTTGATATATATACTTATATCTATATTTGTCTGTAGTGTTAATAAGAAGTCAGTGATTCATGTCTAAGCAGCTGTTTCAGAGATGGAAACTGGGGCATGGATGTTGTTGTCAATCATGTCCCGGTAAACACTAAGCTTTAAACCCACAGTCCCTCGACTTGGTTCTGCTACCATAGGACTCTTGAATGCCGCGTATTCTGTCTGTTTTTAGGAGGTCAGAGTAAAGTGTTTGCGTGTGCGCTCACGTGTGTGTCACTGATGTTGACTTCTAAACCCCCATTCACCCACACTATCCCCAAACCCCCCCCCCCCACCTCCTCCACCACCTCACCCCTTCCTCCCTCTCCCCTCCCCCCCCCCCCACCCACCATGGGCTGTGTGTGTTTGTGGTCCCCAGGTCCCCGCGGTGTATTGTTCTTCCGTCACGTCCCCTGTTGAGCTGCTCCCATAGCCTCCCCCTTTTCCTGGCAGCCAATCGGACGTGGGCAGGGTTGCTAGGTAACTGTGTGGCTCAGCCTGCCGGGGTCTCAGAGTGTGAAGGCTTGTTTGGCCCCGCTTCAGTCTAAGTTAGGACGGGCCCCTAGACCTTGGCCCCTACCCCTGCTCCTGCTCCCACCACCATTACTGCGGCCGCCACTGATGGTGAGTTGCATGCTTCTTATTTGCGATCCAGTAGTCCCGTTACGTTCTTGCCGAACTTCTTGGGGGGGGGGGGGGGGCACAGAGCCCGGGCCGCAAACCAGAAACTGAAAGGATGGAGCTACGCCTTGTTCCCTGTTTCGTTACGGAGATTTCAAACCAAAGAGAAAATCATTCGGAAGAGTGGATGAAACTTTCAGAAGGGGATTTTAATAAGTGTGTTTCTACAGCGTGCTGTTGACCGGAGACCTTTACAGAGCCTTTCCTGACGCACACCTCTGCTTCTTCTGTTTTTAATGTCAAGGTCTCTGCAATATTTATACATTATAGTAGTATCATTTTAGTTCAGAGGAACACACGTGTGTATAGACATCCAGCCACAGAGTTTGGGAAACACCAGAGCAGAGCTTGTCTCGACCCAGGTCATTCTGGTTCCTGGGCTTTTTCTAAACGGAGGTGCTTTAGTTCAGAGCTCAAGCTTAGAGCCAGTGTTTAGTACTCTGGAAGCGGATATAGTGTTTTGAAGTGAAGCCGAGGAAGTTTAAGTGTGTCTCTCTCACTGTGGGAGCCAGGACGGCTGATTGGTTGGGCTGAGTACAATATTTTGGTTCTTGTATGTCACAGATAGCTCCTTGAGTTTCAATTGAATCTCTGGAGATGTTGATGTGCTTTTAATTGCTGCAGGTGGGTTTGCTTTGAACATTGGCTTCAAAACTGGGGCTCTGCAAAATTGAAACGGACGCTGGATAAACATGAATAAAGATAGCATGAAAACACAACATAAACCGTTTTCTTTTAATAACAATTTCTATTAAGTATAGAGCAGCGCAGCTGGATAGCCAGCTGATTGTATAGCTTCCTGTCAACCCTTTCTTCCTAACTAAAAACTCCCTGCCGGTTATTATTGGTCTTTAAATGAAGATGAAGTCCTCAGCGTGAAAGCAATGTTTTCCTTCCATAATGATTATCAGTGGCTACTTCTTCAGCACTTTCACATATCCTCGTTATTATTATTGAACTGTATCCGTAGTTGGATGAATAGTTTAAAGTTAAGTTTAGTATGAAGGGGTACTATTAATATTAAGATCCTCATTACAGAGCCTGGTTTGAGTTTTTTGCATTTCTACACAAAGTCTTTGCTAGCCTGAAATAACCGCAAGGCTCAAACATCTTCCCCAAACGTGCATATGCAGACGCACACACACACACACACACACACACACACACACACACACACACACACACACACACACACACACACACACACACACACACACACACACACACACACACACACACACACACACACACATACACCTTGGCTGCACAGCATGCTGGTATGAAAAATGCATGAAGTGAAGAGACATTTCCACCGGTTCTTCATAAAAACCAGAGCGAACTGGATCTGAGATTACATAAAGAAACACAGTCTGTGTGTGGTGCGTGTGTATTTAAAAAAATATACCACACATAGCACAGATTATCATACTGGAAACCTCATGGCCATTCTTTGTGTGGCTGTGAATTATGTTTCATTGTGTTGCATTCTCTTACACTGCGTTTCTTCTCCCAACGCCTGAAACCTCAGATCATTTTAATATTTAGACGTGAATTGGGTTTCCACCTCTGAACCGGCAAAAGCTGAGCAAAAAAATAATAATAAATCGGCCTAAATTATTGATCAGGCTTACGAGTTAACTACCCAACGGGAGGAATTACATCCAACCAACGTTCCCCCGGTGGAATGGATCTGCTCGTGGAAGCCTTAGAGAGAATGGGTTATTAATCCCCTCGCGGGTATCCCCTCCCCAATAATGTGACTGCGACTGCGGCGCAGTGTTGGGTCAGTCTACCAGTGAAGCCTTGCTCAAGGGGACGGCGGTAGGAGGAGAACTGGGGCCTTTTTATTGTTGTGGATTTGTCTTGTTACAATAGCGGTGATTTACATAGCTGGAGCTCTGGGGCTGGCCCTTGGGGCTGACGGAGGAGAGGTGGAGGAGAGGAGGAAGTGCCAGCGGATCTGTCTTAGTCACCGAGCCCAGCAGGGCGGAGGCATGCTATAGTGCCATGTAATGTCTCTCGTTGCATTTTCTTTGTAGCAGAATGCTCAATGCTACAAGGCTTTGTAGCACGATGCCATGTGGCACGATGCGTTAGGCTACAATGTCATGTAGCACGATGCGTAATGCCACATTGCTATAGCACAGCGCTGTACGCTTTGACCCCTTGAAGCACGATTCTTTCGTCGTACAATGCGCCATGCTGCGATGCTATGTAGAGTGATGCTATGTGCTACAATGAGACGTCAAAGACTGCGGCTGCTAAATAATGAAAACATGGTAAACACCGGTCGGCTGGTTTGTGTGTTAGACCACGGAAGCTGCCGCCTTGAGCATAACTTTTTGTGGCAAATTTCTATACGTTGGTTATCATTAGAGTCGGACTGTCAAGGTGTTACTTCAAATGTAGTTCTGGTGGACGCACTCCTCCATTTTACAGACCTCTCACCTCCTTGTGGAAGCCTGTAAATAGGCACTAAATTATGCAAATTGCTCTTTCTTTGAGTTCCGTTTTAGCATTCTTCATTGTTTGATCACACAGTGTTTGGCTGTATGGAGGCAATTACAATGTGAAAAAAAGTATCTGCTGTTTGTTCACTTAAGCCAAACTAATGAGTCGTGTTCGCTTGTTCCACGCCTTTCTCGTGTGTTCTCTCATCACATCTACACTGCTGGCTTCCAGCTAGCGTGCGGCTTTCATTTACTTTTTACTTGCATCTATATGTATGGCGCTTCTATGTGAATTAATTCTTAATTTCAAGCCGACTGGATAATAAGGAGCCGACTGCAGTCATGTTAGTAGAAGAATCACAAGCTCCTTTTAAACAGCCTGCTCAAGCCGGGACTGTTGGGGCATATATATATATATATATAATATATATATGATATGATATATATACTCATCAATATATTATATATATATATATATATATACAAAAAGAATGGGGGGGACCTTGTTGTTCTGCATTTAAACCGTCAGCGGGGGCTGTAACAAAGCCGAATGAAGAGATGTGTGAACTAACCCACATTGTTATGCATCAACCTATTACGAACGATGCACAGCAGCTTTGCTTGCGTTGAAGAGTGGGCTTAATGTGCACAGCTAGCAAAAGGACCTCAACACTCAGTTCACCCGCTGTTATCGCTGAGATTGATGCATAAGTTATACGTCACACGAAACGCTGACACAGCTGTGCTCTACGTCACGCCTCTATTTCCTGGGGGGGCGTTACTTGGTCTTGTGTAATAAAGCAAAGCTAGCTTAATGCCTTATCTTTTTTACAGCAATATAGCGGGATCTCTGTGTAAAAGGGGCTTTCTAGAGACTTTAACCAAACAGACTTTAAATGAACGGTCGAGGAATTGTGTCGGTTTGAGATGACTATTTGGGAGGCTAAGCCCTATTATGGTAATGGCTCGTAGTGCATTTGACCTTAAGGAGATTTATTTTTCAAATCTTCACAAATCAGATTAGGATTTTATGCAATGTGCTATTTTTTCCCCTGGGGGGATTTTTTTTTGATCTTTTGGGATAGATCACTCAGTAGACCTTCAATATGTTATGAACTTTCAATAAGAAGTAATACGACGTTTGGAGATAAAAATACATTAAAATCCTTGGGATAGGGTCGACCTGGAAGAGTTGATCCATTTTATATCAATACACTATAATATAATTCTGTTTATGAATACATTGGAAGATGTTTGGTCTTACAAAGGGTTATGATGGCCCGATAAAATACTTAATGTTGCCAGAGCATATAGATCCGACTTTGGTATGCAACTCAGGTTGCTCCGAGGGAATTAGAGGCGCAGAAAAGCAAATTCCAAAATCACTACCACGGTGAAGAAGACTGGAATATAAAATCTCCTCGGTTCCACAGGTCAGTGATTTAAGAAATATTAAAATGCAGGAGAGAGACATGTGGTGAGAAAATATTTACTTTGCCCCCCGCCCCCCCCCCCCCCCCCCCTGAGTAGACAGGCAGAGAGAACCACGTATGCCTAAAATAATAGTTTTGAAGAGGTGTATCGGTTGCGCTGGAAAACAGGTGGCATCGCTTCGAGATTAAATGTGCACTGGGTCATCTTTATTCCTGGTCCCGGACTTAGAGAATGTTCTAGTGAATTTTGAGGAGGATAAACGCTCACAGCAGCAACATTGTGGCTCAGAGGAGGCTGTGTTTATCTTTCACAGGATCTCGCTTGGCTCCCAAAGAATACACCAAGCATGGCCCTCTGTGTGTGTGTGTGTGTGTGTGTGTGTGTGTGTGTGTGTGTGTGTGTGTGTGTGTGTGTGTGTGTGTGTGTGTGTGTGTGTGTGTGTGTGTGTGTGTGTGTTTGAGTGTGTTTGTGTGTTAGGCCTGACCAGGCTGCTCGCTGAAGCCTGCGGTCCTCTATTGTTGGGCTTGTGTTTCACCGTGGCCCCAGGCTTTCTCAGAGGGCCCTCTTCCTGGGTAGCCTGCCAGTGGGGACTCCTCCGCCACCACGCTGAGCCCCTTAGATCTGAGCCTCCCTCACCTCTCGCTATTAGCATTTCTTAATGCAGAACAGCATGGGTTCCTTGGTGGCTTGTGTTTGCCTTTCAATGGGGCACCGTGGCTCCCTGGTGAAAGCGGCAGAAGCACAACAGCTCCCTGCTCCTCTCACAGCTGACCAGGCAGGAATGGCAAGCTGGACCCGCTTGGCTGGGTTGGAGGGAACGGAGGGGTTGAAGGCGGTGGTCGTTCCGGGGTCTTCATTCAAATGAGGCTCCATTTGAACTGCTTAATCATCTCCCGTGGCTGTGCGGTTAAGAGCAAATGTGGTTTAAACCGGTCACAGGCAGAAAGTAATTTACTAGCTTGGAGGAATGGAGTGATCATGGGATGAGCGGTGAGGAGTGTGTCCGATTCTTAAGGTCACAGTGATTGCTGTACTGTAAGCTATAGCTATTGGATAAAAAAAAAAAAAGATTGAAAAGGGTTGAAAGGTCACATAAAGACCTGTAAACACAAACAATAATAATGATTCCTTACCGCAAATGCTAATCCAGTAGTGTGGCGGAATTTGCATAAGTTCAGCGGGGATTTGATTCCAGCAGAGGCTGATGGGGCTAAAACTATGTGTGGGGAGGGATATGTAAGCTGGGGGTCATAAGGACTTTCAGACCTGAAAAAGTGGTCACAGTACCAAACGGAGTTGGGACCTTTCTGCTTCAACACCAGTTGTGCGTTGCCATGGCAAGGAGACAAGCTTTTTTTCAGCTGTTGCCGTGGTGTTATTTTAACTCTGACCAACTCGATCCCACTAGAGCCAGGTGGTCTTCTATTCATCTTGCTCTACGTCAATGCAATTGGTCCACGGTGCGGATAATGCATTTTGGGGAGCTAACGATCTCCCATCCATAGGAGATGGCGAGGAGTGAGGGGGAGTGAGAGTGTTCCGTTGGAAGCCACGGGAATTACAAAGCATCTGTATTCCTCTGACAGAATCTCAGACCTCCTTGGTAGCGAGGCGGAGGGATTGAAACGTGTTCAGCTGTTTGGCTTGCCTTTAGCCAGGCGCCTCAAACAACTGTGGCAAATCCATTTGATTTCAGAGAGGGGGAGAGAGAGAGAGAGAGAGAGAGAGAGAGAGAGAGAGAGAGAGAGAGAGAGAGAGAGAGAGAGAGAGAGAGAGAGAGAGAGAGAGAGAGAGAGAGAGAGAGAGAGAGAGAGAGAGAGAGAGAGAGAGAGAGAGAGAGAGCCTCTGCCAACATTGCTCCTAATGGATTGGATTGCTGGTATTGGGGATAATCCTTGGGCTGAAAAAATATATATTTTCTCTGCAAGGGTTACAGATAAGGGATGTGTTCTGAGCCTGTATGTTGTAATTTTAGGAAGGGGGGATTTCACTGAAGAAAATTATTTTCAGTCATATGGGAATGCCGTATGGTGGTTATATAACATGTACGATTTAAGCAGTTGTTTTTTTTTCTTTCTGTGCCAGTCATAAACGATGGTAGGCATCTGCTTGGTGTATTTTCACGAAGTCTTCCTATATTTCTCTTGGTAGAGGGAAGGAGTTGAGGGAGGACGTGTTAGCCCCGCCATGTGTTGCTGGTGCTACCTGTTAGCTCTCCAACTACCTAAGAGGAGACAGCTCGCATTCCCTCTTGGCTCCAGTCCTTCAGTCTGTTCTCATAGCAGAAAAAAAAAAAACAGCCGGGCCAAAGAGAGAGAGGGAGAGAGAGAGAGAGAGAGAGAGAGAGAGAGAGAGAGAGAGGAGAGAGAGAGAGAGAGAGAGGGAGAGAGAGAGAGAGAGAGAGAGAGAGAGAGAGAGAGAGAGCGAGAGAGAGAGAGAGAGAGAGAGAGAGAGAGAGAGAGAGAGAAGAGAGAGAGAGAGAGAGAGAGAGAGAGAGAGAGAGAGAGAGAGAGAGAGAGAGAGCAGAGACTTAAAGAGAGTGGGAGACGCTGCTTAGGTAGAGTGTAGCTTCAATACCCCCTTGACAAATTTGATTTGTAATTCCTGCTCAGGTGGAAACTTTGCCCCCATGATTAGCCATAGGGACTCAAGCAATAAGCAAGATTTTTATCATTTATCTTCCCAATAGATAGCTTTTGATTAATTTAGTATTGAATTCAATTGGCTCACACCCGTCCGCTTTGATGGGGTGTGTTGGGGAAAATCATAAGGCTTTATTTATCAGGTGTTACTGTCGCGGCGGCCCTTTCCAGCCATGTGCGGTTTTAGCCCTACAATCTGATTGGCCACCTGTCCAAAATCACCACATCGCTGGCCTCCACATTGCCTTTGGGCTGCTGGGTCTGAGGCCAGCGTGTTTGTTTTGAAGACGCAGATCACTGTCTCGCCATAGTTTGCTCTTTTTGCAATACTTAATGCAAAAATACTGGCGTTGTCAAATTCAATATACAAACTTTAATTGGTGTTATTTCACATATTTCAGAACTTTTGTCTTGATTTTGGCTTGTTATTTAAGAAAAGGCTGAGGATCACAATATGGAATGACAATCCACATAACATTTCGTGTTTTTATTTATTGTAAGCTTATTTCATTAAAGCAGAGCTATAGCCTTTGTTCAGTCAGCCTTTGTTATTATTATTATTATTATTATTTCAAATTAGCCTACCTTCTGGGTAAAGGCCTCACCAGCTCTTTGAATGGCTTGTTATAGATCCATGACCAAAAATACTTGCCCAGGTTTAATTACAAGTAAGACCATTATTTATTATAAAACAGATCCTAAAGATGGTAATACCCATTGCTGCTTGGTCCAAAAATGACAATCAATAACTCTGTTATGATGCATGCTAATTATCCGGTCTCCCACGATTAAAAAAAAAAAAAAAAAAAAGCCTGTAAATTGGTTTTAACTTGGTGAACCATAGCAGGGATCGCCGCACCCCTTGCAGTTCAATAACTTCCATGACCTTAAATATGGTCCAATATAAATATGGTTTATCTTCCCCACAGACACTGCAGAGCATGATGATAACCAAAGCTAGCTTCAGTTAGCTTCTGGTTCCCATTTCTAGATTCTAGCGGCTAGTTCCTAAAAAGTAGCTTTTGTTAGCTCTGGATCTACCCTATGCACTCTACATTACTATGCAAATAGACTCATATATTAGCATAATAGTAGCCAGCATTAATCTTAACAAGTTGCCAGCATTAAAAAACAGCCTGTAGTAAACTTCAGAAGTAGCCAGTGTGCAAAAGTAACCAGTATTAAACATAATACATAGCCAGTATAAAAAGGTAGCCACTATTAAACATATTAAGTAGTGTTAAATAGCAAATAGCCAGTATTAAATGATATACAGTATCAAACTCTTTCACCTTTTTTATGTGTCCAAAGGTACTGTTGGGTACCACTGCAAAATCAACATTTATAGAAACTCTTCTGCTAGGTTCTCTTCCGCTTTTCAGCTAATGCCTTACAAAGTGTACTCTTTATATTATGTTCTGTGCTGGTTGAAGTTGCAGTTGTGCTGTCAAACAAATTAAGTTGATGGACTGGCTAGTCAAGCACAGTTTTTGGAAAAAAGCCACGGTTCTTACTTAATGTCAATGGCTTATAATTACAGTTTAATTCAATGCACTGAGTCGTTTTTTACTTTTGGGTTGAATACTAATGCAAGCTATATGATAAAAAAAAAAAAATTGTGAATGCAAGCACAATATCTCATTTCATTTTAAAAACAAAACAGAAGTCATCCTCATGTCGATATTCTTTGACGCTCACATCGTTGAACGAGAAACACCAAAACAAAGGTAATTGTGTTGTTGAGCTGTAGATGTCTGAGACGGAGTTGTTGGAGGGAGTCGTCTTCTATAGTCCCCGTCGTTATCTCCGGTCAGTGGGCAGGGCTCTTGCTAATGAAGAGGACTTTCTGTAATTACCTCTGAAAGCACGGTCTCAGCGGGCCCCAGCCAGCCATTGCATCTGCCGCCAAGAAAAATGAAATCTTGCATTCCCAGACTGAATAGATAGCGCCCAGCCTCGTGGCTGAATGCCGGCCCAAAGTTTGGCCATTGTGGAGAAGTCCCCTTCTACTGCTGCCCCGGTAACAAATGATTCTTCCTTTCTTGCCAATTTCGTTCGTGCAAAGCAGGTCAATAGGAAACCATTTATTTCTCCTGTCCCGTGGTTCGCGGTGAATAATTGTCGCTGACTCACCACATCTGCCAGGACAGCAATGGACCTGCCCTCTCCGTCTCACAAACCCGTCCGCTGCTTTTCTTCTATTTATGCTCATCTTTCCAGTAAAATAGAATAGCACCTACCTCCACACCAGACTGTTAAAGATCTGTGGCTTTGCAGGAGAGATGAGGGGGCCGGGGGGAGTATTAAGGCAGCTTGTTCTTATATATCTCTGTTTGGCTGGGAAGGGTTGGCTCCAGAGGGAGAGGAAGAAACCTCGACATTACTGGTCGTAACACTACGGGGAAAAAAATAGTGTTTTGGGTCATTAACACTTCTAGAGGACGTAATATATTATTGTAGCTGAAAATATCCTGGATTTCACTTCTGGGATTAATTGAGTACGATGCTATTTTATCTTGTATTGTCCAAATAATAATTTATTACAGCTTATAAAGTGCTTCAGATTCTGGGTTTTCGTGGTTTTAATTGAAGCATGGAGTTTGATCACACAGGACTATGGTATATTTACCGAGGATGATATTACTGTTATTATACTTACTTTAATCAATTTTATTGATTTTGGCAACTGTAAGCTGATCTTTTGGGACAAACCTGGCAAACCTCCTCTCAACACACTGACAAGCCTTTTTTCGAATATGGTCATGGATAAAGTTTTCTAGTGTAAAAATGTAAAACAGGGATGTTACGTTGTCTGTAAACCCAAACTCGTCCTGGTTGTAATCTTAGCGGGCGAAAAACCTCCATCCATGTCATGTAGTTCTCCGTAGGGGCAAACGCTTTCCCACCTTATATTATCCAGCAGAAAGCAGGTAAGGAACGTTTGCTGCCAGGTGCATATTTCCTCGTCACCAGGGGGGCTGTTGTGTTTTCTCTGCCCAGCGTCGTGGTCTAGACCTGGGCTAGGCCAGAGTGGTTTTACAGGGGGGGTCCACCAGACACACAACGCACAGCTTGGAAACAAGGAATAAAAAGTCCCCATATTCATTTATTCATATTTCCGTCAGGGCTCTCTGTGCCAGTGTTGTGTCTTTTGAACCGATAGTTTGTGTCCAGCCTCCGGATTTCAGGATAGTACCACCCATGGAATTGAGGACACACACACACACACACACACACACACACACACACACACACACACACACACACACACACACACACACACACACACACACACACACACACACACACACACACACACACACACACACACACACAGTGCAGAGGCAGGTACACAAATAATGCACATGTGATGCTGGTGTAGCCCACATGACTGTCATGAATCGTTGGAGGAAGAGAAAGGGGGGGGGGGGGGGGTCTGCACCTGGTTGGGGTTGGACTCAGCTGGTTATAGACCCTCAATGTCCCCCCCCTCCTCTTTCTCTCTCTCTCTCTCTCGCTCTCGCTCTCGCTCTCGCTCTCTCGCTCTCGCTCTCGCTCTCTCGCTCTCCCCACCTCTTTCCTCCAAGTCCTGTGGCCGTTTGTTCACCCCCCATCTTCTCTTTTAACACAATAGTTTATCATGGCTGTCAGTGGAAATCCGCTGTTCAACAAAGGATTGCATTAGCCATGTCTCTTAGTGTCCCGGGACTTACAGCCTCATACAGCTGCTTTGTGGCCCGCTCCACTGGCCCTGCCCCTGAATGCTTCATTGTTGATCAGGACATTGTTGTTGTTGTTTTGTTGTTGTTGTTGTTGTTGTTGTTGTTGTTGTCGTTTTGCTTTCCACACCAGTGGCTTGATGGGCATGGGATCAATTGACTGAAGGACTCAATAATTCCAGGTTTTACAAATATATCTATCAAACCTAATCAGAACATCCGATAAGGGTGTGGAACTCGGTGACAGTGGGAAGTGGTATTGATGGAAGGCTCCCCTATATTCCACAGCCTTTTATGCTTCAAATTGGCAATTTACCATCATGGATGCGTGTGAACCAAAGCAGGCAGGCCCTCCGTAAAGAGAGGCAGGGCTATGTGGTGTGACGCCGGTCCTGTTGATTGATGAATGGTGGAGGAGATGTGGAAACAAATGGGACCGGAGTACGCCGGGCAAACCTGACCACTTTATCTTGCGCCTGCAGGAGGACCCGCTGGTGCGTACAGGCAACAGGGTGGAGTAACCGTCCTGTGTGCATCTTGATTTTTAATGCACCCCCTTCCCTTTCCTCTCCCTCCTCCCAGCTCCCCTAGCCCCATGCTTCCATCTTGGGATACAGTGTGGTAACAGTGGGATGTAGCACGACCTGGGATGTGGAGAGAATGTTAAAGTCTTCCGCCTGCTAACTAGAGTGGCATCCATCAAGATCGCAGGGACGATAGGGATTGACAGTTTTATTTCTGTGAGTGTTTGTTTTTGTGTGTGTGTGTGTGTGTGTGTGTGTGTGTGTGTGTGTGTGTGTGTGTGTGTGTGTGTGTGTGTGTGTGTGTGTGTGTGTGTGTGTGTGTGCTGGGGAAGTTCATGGAGTAGAAACATCTAGCTGACGACGACCCCCTGTATTCGGTGTATTCGGATGGACGGACCCACCTGCAACACGCAGTACAAACGCAAGGTTTAACAATCGGCTCCGGTTCCAGTGTTTGATTGGCCGGATGATGTGATGAGTCATCACGGGAATACTTCAGCGAGAAGGGTTGACCTACCTCTAGCTCGGTACACCTTCGTACAGATGTACTGTTTTGGAGATCCGCAGAGAGAGAGGGAGAGGGGAGGTTCTTTTGGTCACCTTGCAGGTAGCTGCGCAGTGTGCAGTAGGGGGCATAGCTAAACATGGCTGTGCTCTCGGGGGCGTGCATGTGGGAGTGTGAGCTCTAAGTATAGACATGTTACAGGGGAGAGTGTTGGAACAAGGCAGCTAGCCATCTCACCATACTAAGGATGTAGGCCTCACCATATGTAGTGTATATATATATTTATTACACGGGTCTTCTCAATGCCCTGGAGCGCTCCGTTCACTTGCATGGGCCCTTCACAACTTCCGGCGGTGAATTATATTCGATAATTCACCGTTGCTCAGTATAATTGACTACTGTCAAGGAAAACAAAGGATTTTTTTGCCTCTAATGACGTCTTTGGTATCACTCCGCAAGTAGTCCGGTAAATTGTTATCCCCCAGCGTCTTCAGTTGCTAAGCGACGTCAACGTCTTTGGCAGACGGTTTCTCTGCTGATCAACACTACGAATGCTGGTAACAAATATATTGTAAAAACACACGTAGCAAGTAGCCGTGTAATAAGCGGGATAATGTGTAGAACGTCACCGATCATTATCGAAAATAAGCCTGATTTTCCTGATAATGACCGGCGATCTATACATTATCCCTTAAATATCTGTGTACATAAATATATACCTCAAGCTACATAATTGCATGTTTCTTTGTGTATGTGTGTGTGTGTGTGCGTATTATTTTGGAAGCTGTGTGTGTGTGTCTCGGAGTGTAGATGTTCAGCAGGTAGGGGTGTGTGTTTTTCTGGGATAATGTGTGTTTGTTCTGGGAAAATTTGTTCTGACAGAGACCATGCTGGTTGTGTCTGTGCTTGTGTGTGTGTGTGTGTGTGTGTGTGTGTGTGTGTGTGTGTGTGTGTGTGTGTGTGTGTGTGTGTGTGTGTGTGTGTGTGTTGTGTGTGGTGTGTGTGTGTGTGTGTGTGTGTGTGTCCGTGCGCTCTGCAGACCTCCCGTGCACTAACTCTGCAGTCCATGTGGCGCGCGTGGAGACAGAGCTATCCATCTGTCTCTCTCGCCATCTCTCGATCCATCCATCATATCTCTATCCATCCATCCATCATGGCCGAGGTGGACAGATAGAGATCCAAGCAGAGTGGATTGACTGAGCACAGCGGCCACACGACCAGAATTCACAGCGCTAATACACATGCAGACAGAGCAAAGTCACACACACACACACATGCACATACACACAACAAAGCCAAACACACATAAACACATCGTGAAGACACACACATACACCACAGCGAGGTACACATACAGTATACACATTCACGGTGAAGACCCACATGCACACAGTGAAGACACACAAGCATAAAAACAGTGCAGATAGGCCGAACACACCCACACACGTTTACAGTATAGACACACAGCTCCCACACACAATAAAGATCCGAACACTCAGAAACGCACACAGAAGCAGTCACGCATACACACTCATGCACGGACGCACAGAGTAAAGAGACAGCCCCCCACACATGGACTGCATACACACACTCACGCACATATCTAAACACACACACACACACAACCACACACACACACTAGTTCATCAGCAGAGCTTTGGAGGGCTGCAGTACTTTAGAAAGTGCGTTAGTGAACTTAAAGTGCACGTGGGTGTCTTGACGCCGCCTATTCTTATCACTCAAAAGGAAGGAAAAAAAGAACAACTCGAATATAATTGAATCATTGTGTACAAAGGAGTCACCACACATTTCTAGTGTGTGCCTTTTGTGTTTTTATTTGAGGGGGAGCACATAATGTCTGCCTGTCTAGAAAGGTGGCCGTTACTAACGAAAGGACACCTTTTGTTAAAAGTCGTGCGAGAAGATGAGTCGGTCACAAAATCAACGTTGGAATGCACCATCATATAATATAGCTCTCGGTTCCAATGGTAGTAAACAAAGAAATAGTGGGTCTCACAAAGTGTTGTTTTTTACTCAAATGCATACAGTTGTTAAACAGGGGAAATCATCTGTGAAATACATGAAGTCTGCTACTACATGCTAAAAAAAGCTTTTCCAGAGGAGAATTTTCTATTAGCTGTGCACACTAGCTTGAGCGAGTGTTGTGTGTGTTTTGACAATGCTTGACAACGCTCTTCGTACTTGGCACCTATGGAACGCAGCGGGTTGTTCTCTTCTAAAACCTTTACGACTGTCTCGAGTGCTTCGGATCGCTTTTTTTTTTTTTAACTCGCCGGCAGAAGTGCTCCTGCTTAACGTGGGTTTACTTACCCTCTTAAACCTTTCTTACACAGGCAGGCGTTACACTGAGCAAGATGAGTAACTTGTGATGAGCTGGTGGTTTTGTTTAGTGTTTTGTCCTTATATTGTGCAGTCTTTTGGTGTGTTGAACCGTTGTCGAGCACTAGGTGCTTGCGTTCTCTAACGGCCCTAAATATAAAATAAATAAATACTTTGTACTTACTTACCTGTTTTACCTTCTGCTTCCAGACGGCGTGTTCCAGAACCACTCTCGGCTCAGGACGCCCCCCCTCGCCCACTCCCACTCGCCCAACCACCAGCACCACCACGCCGCCTCCGCCAACTCCCTGAACCGGGCCACCTACACCCCCCGCAGCAACCCCAGCCCCGCGCCCACCGATAGCTCTGCCCCTCCCGACGGCCCCGCCTCCGGCGCCACCGAGCCGGGGGGCGGCACACCGGACAACTGGCTGCTGAATAGCAACATCCCACTGGAAACCAGGTAACCATGGATACCATCTGCCCCCCCCGTGCCATGCCACAGACAGACACGCTAGAGGCCGGCGGACTAGGGGTTGGTGGGGGGACGCATGTGTGTGTTGGCCGTTACGTTGTGTATCGCGGTACAGGGTATGTCCTGGTGCCACGTTTATCCCGAGGTGCAGCGGGTGAGGGGATTGATGCAGCTGAGTGCGGTTGTAGGTTTATTTATAGTAGTGTGGGTCTGGTGGAAGAAATGAAGAATACCCTGCGTACATAAAAACTAAACACATAGTGTCGCGGAATAAACGGTATAGCAGTTTTCAAACGAAAAAATAAATAAATAAGCAAAACAGAATACTTTGACAATTTTTCTTAAATGGCTGACGCTGAGGTCAAAACAGAGGTTATGTTCTCTTGTACACAGCTTTCTAAATTGTTCCACAATTCATTTGCATGAAGGTAGTGAGCAACAAAGCCAAACCACATCAACAAACAACAATCATACTGCTAATACGCTTTTTCGAATTACCTATTTTTTTTAGGAGACAACGGCAAACAAAAAACAGAAAGTCATTTTCCATAAAGTAAGACCTTCTATATTAGCCAAGGTGCTTTTTGAATTTCACTGGCGGAACAATCACAATCACACTGCTGGATGTTAGAAGCGGCACTCTCGGTGAATGACTCTGCAGGCTTCCCCTTCGAGCGCGCTCTGTACGTCCACTTCAGCCCGGAGATTTCTTTATTTCTTACCAATCAGTGTTCTCTGGTTCTCACTGGGAGGCCACCATCTGAGCGCGAAGTGTTATTGTAACGGAAAGGCGCTGCCGTCGGCTCGGCGTGAAATCACAGGTGTCAGGACGGAATCAAACCCTATGCGCCTCTAATGAGCTCACTACTTCACAGGTAGCCGGGGGAAAAGGCGGGAAAAGTTATCCAGAATGCAACACAGAAGCTCCTCAAAGCCGTTCAGCAAAAAATAAACTATAAATTATACAAATCCACCCACATATTTTAGTAGCGTTTTTAAGATAAAGGGGAACAAATCTTTGTGTTTGTTTTTCCTTTTTCAGAGGCTCTAATTACCGGCATACATTTAAATGAATTCAATCACTCTCAACGTTAAATCGCGTTAGCAGCTAAACCGTCGCTGACGGGAAAGCGCTAACTTCATTTTTTTTTGAGGGGCACAGCTGAGCAGCTTGCTGTGAGCAGAAGCTCTGACACCTCCTCTTCCCCGGCTTGTCTTTGTGGAGCGGTTCAGTCAGCGGGAAAACGAGCGTTCACTCCGGCAAGCGGAAGGACAGGGAGTGGCGTAATGAGTGATTAAACGTCGTATGGCGCCAAAGTTAATCTCGTGCAGGTATTCCCACAGGAGCAGCGAGAGACAGATGCCGAGGAGGGAGCGAGGTTTGCAACAGGCGGCGCCGCATTGCAAGCACACGCTAGCACGCGCTAGCACACGCACACACAAACTATCACATTCACACGAAGACGCATGTCGCAAACACACACCCATCAGACCCCTGGAAAGGAAAATAGATCAATTATTATAAAATAAAAACTATTAATAATATCCACGGGGCAGCTGAAACATTTTCTGTCATTATACTTTGTTAATTGTCTTATAATAGCCCTCTGGCCCTGCTGCTGGGGAGTTGTATGGCTGTGAGGGCCTATTTCTAACCCTGTGTCCAGACAGTAGCCAAAAGGCCTACCGAGTCCAGACAGTAGCCCACACCAAATACAGACACTAGCCAAGTCCGAGTCCAGTCAGTAGCTCCCGTTGGGGCTGCTCCCCCTCCAACCTGCCTGTTTCCTTTCCGACTCCATCCAATCATGTCCTCCCTCTCACCCTCCTCATTAAAGTATTATACTGACCCTCCTCCTCTGAGAACCAGCTTGGCCGGAGGTTTTTAACATGCTGTATGGCTGCCGTCGTTCTCCCAGGCACCTGAAAAAAAACAAGGCTTCTCCTCCCTACCCCGCCCCATTGACCGTTGTGGGCTGGGCACGCCCATCGCATGTGGGCAGTTCATTTCTCCATCGCATCACTGCTGATGTTCCTCATGGAAGAGCGGTCTCCAGGGAGAAGCGTGTTGTGGAATGACAAAGGAGAAATGCCTGCTTCTTAGGGAGGAAAGGAGTGTGGAAAAAAGCAATTACCCTCCAGATGTGGTTTTGTGGTGGTGTTTTATGGAATTTGATTAATATAATTCTGAAACGAAAAAAAACAAACAATTGTATTAGTCTCTGTGCTTTTAAACACAAGCAGAAGTTTTCTCATTAGGGGTATAAATGTGTTTTTTTTGTTCAATGTGTAGATGTGTATGTGACGGCCACATGCCGCATGAAAGAAACTCCTTATTGGAACAGAGTCTGTTCCATTTCACTCGGCTCAAGTCATATTATCCTTGAGACGGCGTATGTGGAGCGATGTGTAAGTGATTTGCATTGTTTTCTTTCAATTACGACGTGGAAGGAGCCAGAATACGCTAATGTTTATCAGAGAGGAGCGTGACGCATGCAGAGAGGGGCAGGGCACGTACAATACCAGGTATGGCAGTGAGAGAGCGCCCAGTAGAAGTAGTTCCATAAGGGCTTGGATTACGCCTTCTGTCTTGTGCCGCCGCCATGTCTGGTCGCCATTCCCGTGACGTCACGCGTTTGACCGCTCACCGTGTGTGTTGTGGCCATGCCCTTGTGTTTCCTTTTGCACGCACATCTCACCCCAGCCCCGCTGTCCCCGTCTGTCTGTGTCGTGTGTGCTCGCCCCGCTGTCCCCGTCTGTCTGTGTCGTGTGTGGTGTGTTGTGTTTTGTGTGGTGTGTGTGTGTGTGTGTGTGTCTGTAGAAACATAGCAAAGCAGGCATTCCTAGAGACTTTGCAGGACAACCTGATTGAGATGGACGTGCTGGCGTCAGCGCAACGTGAGGCCGCGTACAACCACGGGTACGTTGCATGACTCCTCCTCCTCCGCCTCCTCTTCCTCCTCCTCCTCCTCGTCCTCCTCCAGCCCTCGCTGCACGACGCTTCACACCTGCCGCTTCCTCATGCTTTTATTTCGTTGGCTTGCCCTCAAATGTCTCCTATCCAAACCTTTTCTACAGCCAAAATACGTTTTTTGCTGGAATGCTCTGGTCTGGTAATTTATACACACTCTGTACACCCTTAGCACATTGAACATGTCACATTTGATGTTATGGGATGTTTTTTCTTTTTAAATCTTAAAATCTTTTCCTTCGTCTATTTCAAAAATGTATTTTCCTGTTAGCCAGGAGACGGTTTCGGCGAGGGGTTTGTGTTGATCGTTATCACCGAGGGAGATGGATTTAGAGACTGTCCGTGTCGTACATTAGGCGTGTGACATTAAATCTGATGTCCCTCAGTCGCTACAAAGCGACTTCTCAACGCCTTTCTCCAGCAGAGATTCGGTGACGGCAACGCGTCGCCCGTCGACTCAGAGATCATGCAGTCCGTAAGACGCTCCGACGCGCCACAACCCGCTGTCCTACTGATCTGTTCTTCAAGGACGAAAGCACCCCCCCCCCCCCCCCCACCGCCACCGCCACCCGTCACACTACCGCCAACCGCCCAGGCCCCAGCTGTGGATCGACATATAAATATATAAATATGATCCATAGTGGCTATGAATTAATATTCACCATGTTGGCAGGAATTAACAAGGTCCTGTCGCGGTCACCAGCCCTGTAAATTAGATTTGGTATTGATTCACAGCTTTCGATCGGAACGAAACCCAATGTTCCATAATATTCCTGCACTACTCGTGGAGGCGCGTCTATAGTAGCGACAGGAAAGGTGCTGGGAGGCAGAATTAGCAGTTAGCAGTAATAACCGTGGGACACGGGGATTTATGCGTTCGGTGGACTGCCGGAAAAAAAAACCCCCACAAAAGCCTGACAGACAAGACATCCAGGCAGACATGGTCAATGGACAGAGAGCAGGACGACAGATGGAGAGACAGACAGACGGACAAAGAGGCTGTCCATGGGACAATAAAACAATGAAAACCAAAATATCCAGACATTTTTCTGTTCCCATTCAATCCGTTTTCTCTTCAACCCAAGCTCATGTTCATGTCTCCAGGCACTTCTTGTTCAAGCCCGGTGGCACCTCCCCCATGTACTGCACCACGTCCCCCGGATACCCCTTGACCTCCAGCACGGTGTACTCGCCGCCGCCGCGACCCCTGCCCCGCAACACCTTCTCCAGGCCGGCCTTCAGCCTCAAGAAGCCCTACAAGCACTGCAACTGGAAGTGTGCCGCGCTCAGCGCCATCCTCGTCTCCGTCACGCTGCTCGTCCTCCTGGCCTACTTCATCGGTGAGTCACCTTGACCCCCCCCCCCCCCCCCCCCCTTAAAACCTCTGACCAGATGGTCGGCTCCTCCGGCCAGCGTCAATACCAGAGCAATACCCTACGCCAAAAGCCCTGAACCTCTATCTCTGAACCGACAGGCTCCACCCCCAAAGCCGCTGTACATACCCCTAATACCCTATAACCACCCCCCCTATACCCTATAACCACCCCCCCTATACCCTATAACCACGCCTCCCCTTATATACCCTATAACCACCCCCCTATACCCAATAACCACACCCCCCTATACCCTATAACCACCCCCACCTATACCCTATAACCACCCCCACTCTATACCCTATAACCACCCCGCCTATACCCTATAAACCACCCCTATACCCTATAACCACCCCCTATATACCCTATACCCACCCCCCTATATACCCTATAACCACCCCCCTATACCCTATAACCACCCCTATAACCAATAACCACCCCCCTATACCTATAACCACCCCCCTATACCCTATAACCACCCCCTATAACCAATAACCACCACCCCCTATACCCTATAACCCCCCCCCTATACCCTATAAACACCCCCTCTATACCCTATAACCACCCCCCTAATACCCTATAACCACCCCCCCCTATACCCTATAACCACCACCCCCCCTATACCCCTAACCACCCCCTTATACCCATAACCACCCCCCCCTATACCCTATACCACCCCCCTATACCCCTATACCCACCCACTATATCCTATAAACCACTCCCCCTATACCCTTAACCACCCCCCCTATACCCTATAACCCCCCCCCCCTATACCCTATAACCACCACACCCTATACCCCTATAACCACTCCCCCCCTATACCCTATAACCACCCCCCTATTACCCTAATACCCGCCCCTATTACCCTATAACCCCCCCCCCTTATACCCTATAACCACCCCCCTATACCCTATAACCACCCCCCTATACCCTATAACCACACCCCCCCTATACCCTATAACCACCCCCCCCTATACCCTATAACCACCCCCCTATACCCTATAACCACCCCCTTCCATACCGCTATACCACCCACCCCTATACCCTATAACCCCCCCCCTATACCCTATAACCACCCCCCTTATACCCTATAACCACCCCCCTATACCCTATAACCACCACCCCCCCTATACCCTATAACCACCACCCCCCTATACCCCTATAACCACCCCCCTATACCCTATAACCACCCCCCCTATACCCTATAACCACCCCCCTATACCCTATAACCACCCCCCCCTATACCCTATAACCACCCCCCCTATACCCTATAACCACCCCCCCCTATACCCTATAACCACCCCCCTATACCCTATTAACCACCACCCCCCTATACCCTATAACCACCACCCCCCCTATACCCTATATACCACCCCCCCCTATACCCTATAACCCACCCCCTATACCTATAACCACCCCCCCTATACCCTATAACCACCCCCCTATACCCTATAACCACCACCCCCCCTATACCCTATAACCACCACCCCCCCTATACCCTATAACCACCCCCCCTATACCCTATAACCACCCCCCCTATACCCTATAACCACCCCCCCTATACCCTATAACCACCCCCCCCTATACCCTATTAACCACCCCCCTATACCCTATAACCACCCCCCCTATACCCTATAACCACCCCCCCTATACCCTATAACCACCACCCCTATACCCTATAACCACCCCCCTATACCCTATAACCACCCCCCTATACCCTATAACCACCCCCCTATACCCTATAACCACCAGCCCAATAACAACCTACCCTACACCCTATACCCATAACACCGGTACCCGTCACGCCGAGACCCTATACCCACAACCCCCATTCCTACTACACTATACCCACTACATCTATACCCAAAGCCACGGAGAGCTTAAAACCCTCAAACCCCTTCCCCAACAACCACCACCACCACCACGTAGTCCCCCCTCCACCCTGATGAACCCTCCTTCACCTCCTCCCCTGCCTACACCAGGGCTTTGGTTCTGGGGAGGAAACTCCCCGGCCCCTATTGTGTTCCTGCTAATATCCATTTTAATGGTGTGGATCTGCCCGCATGGCGGCCTGCGTGAATACGGTTAGATAGATTGAGTCCTCTACCCGCGGAGCTCATCAGGAATAACATTACGGCTCCTAGATTGGACGGAGGGACTCGGAGGGGACCGGGCTGGGGCTGGTGGGGGGTTTGTGGGGGGGGGGGGGGAGGTGGCCCTCTCATGATTAGGGCAGACAGATACAGAGGTGTAAAAAAAAGATGCGAGACACCAGCTGTCACACCTTGAGAGAAATCACATCGAGGCCTTTGATTTGAGACGGGGTGAACCCCCACTACCAAACTATCTTCCCCCCCCCCCCCCTAAACCACGATCAGTCAGCACTCAAGTGGGGCCCATCCAGCTGGACTTCACTCACCGAGAACCCCGGGGATGACCCACGCAGATTTGCAAATGCTTCTTTTCCCGAGAGACAATTGACCCAATTGACCTAGAGGAAGAAAAGGCCATTAAACGCATTACAAGGGAAAATAGGGTTTGTCAAAATCTAGTGCCAGCCACTGGCGTCCAATGGGGAATGTATATCCATTTAGATTGATCAATGTTTTGTATCATCCTCATTGCTATAAAAACAAATCGCAAACCACCATGTAAATAAGATGTTTTGAGTGTAGATCTGACACCAGCGTTGGTAATGAGGCTAACAGCGAGCTGTAGAACTCATCAGGGAGAACGTTTAATTATGAGCAGCGTTAACTGGGTCAGGCATGGGGAACGGCAGTGTGTGAGTGACAAGGAGAAGGTCAAAGGTGGTGTGCTTCTGGGGGAAGCGCGAAGCGTGAGGAATGACATTGAGGAGTCAATGTCAAACCGGTATGCGCTGAAAGAGGAAAAACACACCTCAAAGTTGCTCTCACGGAGAAAGACTATTCCTGTCTCTGAGAGTGAAAACCTTGCTCGGGAGGGAGAAAGCGCAGAAATGACTTTGGAAATAATTGTATCCTGGTATGTTGAACTTAGCCATCCGGTCTCTCGTACTTTTGTGGAATATTTAGTTTTCTCTATTCCCACAGCCGTCGTGTATAGCGATGGAATTATATTTCATACAACTGATGTATGCAGTTATAACTGACTGAGGGAATCAAATAGTTGTCTTTGAGAGAGGGAAATAGGTAGAGGTGTGGGGAATCATTTGTATGAAGCCAGCTGGGAAGTGTCCCACCATTGCTACAACACCTCTATCAGGGAGATAAATGGACTCCAAGACGTTTGTTATAAATATGCATTACGCCGTAACGATCGTGAAAGCTATCCTTACCATTCTGCCCCCAGGGGCTCAACCGACTAAAATCGGATCATTCATTTATATCTCTATTCTCCACCACCACCCAGGATTGCTTAAATGGTTTCTGCTCAAACCTTGAGCAGCAGCAGCTGGGCTGAATTGCATTGAGATCGAGCGCTATACCATCCTAGCATCCACGGCTCCTGCTAGCATGTCGCGGCGACTTAAAAAAGGCAGGGTGGTTCAGCGTTGATGCGTCCTCGTCTTTTTTTTTTTTCCCCGTGGATTGTTTTAAATGGTTTCTTCCTCCGCCGATATATAGAGCAGCTGTTAGTTAAAATCCCATCAGAAGTCATGTCATCAAAGGCTCATCACGACGGCGCCGGTTCGTGCGTGCTCGCTCGGATCAGCCAGGCGTAGGAGGAGGCGGCGGCGGCGGCGGTGGTGAGCCCATGTTTTGGCATCGGCGCCGGCTCTGGGTTTGGCTCCAGATTGTGCGGAGGACTTTGGGTTTCTGGCCCTGGCAGGGTTCCAGAGAACTCCATCAGCGAGATGGCGCTTAATCATTTGGATGTAATTATACCCCACCCAAAATCAGACCATCTCTCGGCACACCTCTCACAAAGCGCGCTGGAGACCCGGCACTCACCCCAAGATCTGCGTTTCCAATCAAGAATAAGGGCCGTGTTTAATTAAAGGCTGATGAGAAAATATATTTAATTTGAAGTGCAATTAATTATGGGGAGGGGGTTGGGGGGGCCATGCTCTAATTGGAAACTCTGGGTGAGATTTCTAATGAACCCAATTAAGTCGGGTGACAGATGTTTTGACTTGCTGTTTTTTTTTTTTTTTTTACGACAGCCCCGGCCCCCTTTTTCACCACATTTTAAAAGTGCTTAAAAGCTCGGGTGGGGGCAGGGGGTGGGGGTAACGGCCGGGTGATGGCGTTATTTTCTCTGTGGTCGTTCCCTCATTAGCGCTTTGTGCCACGCCATGCGCCAGTGTAAGGTCATCAGCGTCCCTCCGCGCTCTCGTACAGGCTCACCAGGTACCAGGCGTCGGGCGGAAAGGTCGAACCACAGTCAGGGTTTCCGCGGCGAGAGCACTCGACCTAGAAAAGGTCGCTGTGCAGCGGAGCGGTCGGGCGAAGTGTTGCCGTCTGAGGGAACTTCAGACTAGCATTGGTGCTCTGTTGGAGAGACCACTGCTCATTTCCTTTACAATAGCGCTGTTGTTCTTTGAGTGCGTTAGGGCATTGGTTCGTCTATCGCATCAAATTAAATCCCCTTTTTTTTTAAATTTAGTTGAGCATTCTTGCTTCATTGTGAAACGCCTTGCTTGAGAAAAGCCTTGCATCTTTTTATCGAAATACAATAGTTTTACTTCCAATTGGGATTGCTCCTTTTCTTCTTGCTCCCTTTACTTTTTTCATTTTACTTTAGTTTAACATAGTTCCTTCACTGCATTATCCCAATTGTTCTTTGGTTTACTATAGAGTTGCTTCTTTACCTTGTAAAAGCACTTCTTCTTCACTCTTAAAAAACGAAATCCTCCTCTCACTCTAGACAGCATTACTTCTGCAGAATACCATTTCTTCTCCCAAGAACAGTATTGCCCCTATTCTGTGAAATAGCATCGCATCTATATTGCAAAATTGCATTGCTCTATATGAGGGTTTTCTGCGACACGTTCGTGGTGTGGTGGTGTGTCCAATATGTGCTGTAACAGATTTATCTCTGTTCTTAAGGCGTACTCCTCTGAGGTGCGATAGGTCCATATATACAGGTTTCCCTCTGTGGATCTCTGGCTGACAGACCATCAGGTGCTGCTATTAAGAGAACTGATTCGTGAGCCGTACAGGTCGTTTAAAGTGATTGAAAAATGGTTCAGTGCTTTTGATAAACGGACTTGTGTAGTTACTGAAACTGTGCTATCTGGCTTTCTGTCTGGCGTGGTTTTTCTGTATGCTGCCTCTTTCTTTCCCTTTTAGGGCAGATAAACCTTGGCTTCAGCGAAAAAAAAATCAAGCCAAGGTTATCTCAATGCTGATACAGTGAAAATAAATAAAACCGAGGTGTGAAGTCACAAACAGAAGCTGGGCATTTATTTAGAAAACAACAATACCATGTGTATTCTGGTAATTCCAGATACCTGTGTGGACTGTGTTTCTGCATGTCCATAGGTGTTGTGGAATTTATATTTTCTAAAATACATTTTATGTGGATGGATCACATTTCACTTTTTGGAATACTGTAGGCCTACTTTGTTTTATGCTGTTATAGTGTGAATACATTTTCTGATGGTGCGTTGCCAAAACGTGATGGCAATGTGTTAACGGTAATGTCAAAAAATAAGCAATCAAAGGTTCCCAAACTCAGCATTTATTTACCAGAAGCTTTCCAAAATATTGACTCAGCCATATGGCGACTGATACAAGCCTCATTCTCATTGAGAATAAATCAACACTCCAGATCTAATTTCTGACACCAATTACCAGGTTTCCCCCGAGCTCCCGGACGTATTCTGTAAACAGCCCCGTAACATTTTCTCTTTTACCGTGCATCACGGTTAGCACCTGTAAATGTAAATGAGATGTGCTCATTACAGCAGCATCTCTGACGGGCGTACGCGTGAAGGATTGGCGTCCGTGAGGCACGGCGACTGAAAAGACACCGGGGCCGGGGGGGGGGGGGGGGGGGGCGGGGGCACTCTCGAGATCGGCGCTACCGCGCTTCTGTTCCTTAATTGACACATGGCATGACCCTCTTCCCTTCCACAAGTTAGCGGGAGGAGGGTTGCGACACGCGGCCGGGACAAAACGGGCAGCGCCTCGCATGGGAGGGGCTCTTGACATGTCAGTCGCAATCGCCGGCAAACACGGAGGAACCCGGCTGCCTTTCAGCCGACAGCGACTCTGCTGCCGGCGTCTCGGCCGGCGCCGGGTCCCTCATTAAAACCACCTTGTTATATCAACACCGTGTCTCCGCCTTTGTTGCTCTCCTATCCTAGTTCTCTGCAGCCAATTTAAAAAAGCTTCATATGATATCTCAGAGCCCGGAGCCCGGCGGGCGAAAGCGCAGTTTGGGAGTTTGAGGGAGCCAAGGATTCTAGGTGAGCCGCAGCTGCAGATAAAAAAAACTGGTGAATGTACCCGCATATGGCACGGATACAGAGTAGACGCTGAAGTCGATCGGTGTTGGGGGGGGATGGGATGTAACGAGGTTCGTGATCGAGGATGCCTCCCCCCTCCTTGAGAAGGAGTCGGGGGGGCAGGCGGCGTCCGAAGCACGCGTGATTTTCTTGGGCATTTGAAGTGACACTTCACTGTGAAACACGCTCTCCCTGTCTGCCCAGAACTTTGATACACAGCGGCCAGCTCATCTGTATACTGCAAAGGGGACCAATCACGTCTATTTCCTTCACTGGCCCTCCATCCCATAGTCACAGGAAGGGCAGGACGAAGCGTGCGGTAACATAATGGAAGCACGCTGTATTGTACTTCTAATACAGACCTATATAATGCAAAATAAATCGATGCATATCTACGTTAAAACTCAATCCTACATCTACCATACTGATACGTATGTATATAAACACACACACACACACACACACACACACACACACACAACACACACACACACACACACACACACACACACACACACACACACACACACACACACACACACACACACACACAGTCGACGGATCATCAGTATCAAGAGTTCTCCCTTACGTGACCAGTGGTAACAGATAGAGGTCTCTGCTGCTGATCCAGCCAGCAGCAGCCTGATATACTGCCGGTCACGTTGATGTCACGGAGGCTTCAGTCGCTCTCCAGTTAATGGTGAAGTCTGCCCGGCCATGGCTGCTTTTATTCTGGAGGGATATCACAGATGATACTTTCCCCTCAGCCCGCAGAATTAATGAAGTGTGTGCATGACTTTCCGAAGCAATTTAAGATTCCACTTTATTTGGTTTATATATATATATATATATATATATATATATATATATATATATATATATATATATATATATATATGCGTACTTTGGATTTACAAGCTTTGGAGTATATTGGAACATTTCAGTTATCTTTGCTTTCGCAGACGTGAAAGCCCTTTGGAGTCGCATTGCGCTATACATACAACATTTGCATCTATTGCCTTTTCTTTTTTTTTGCAGGACAAAATGCATTTGTCCTGATGAATTGTGTTATTCCACTGGTGTCACGATAAGGGAGGTAGCTCCCCAAGTCGCGCAAACAGACAAATGAGTTTGCTTCACATTGTCGGACTCGGGGAGACGAGAGAGGAGAAGACATTTCATTTGTTGTCCATTTTAATGTCAAAGAATCACTCGAGAGGCGGGAAGTTGGTCACTCGGACTGGTTTATCTGCTTATTGGAAAACAAGAAGGGACGCAGATTGTGTTTTGTAAACGAACGAGCGGTCGAAAGTCGTTTTTCGAGAAAACTGTTGTTCTTGGAGAGCCATTCCCATGGCTGTGCTCCTCACTGGTAATGCCTGGTCAAATGGAATAATAAAGGTCTTGGGTCGGCGTTAAGTGACCAACAAATCAGTAAAATGGCTGGATTGCATCTCTTCGTCTTTTTTTCTGCTGACTGCTAGCTTCCAAGGTGGCTTTTGCCTTGGTAAGCTCCTCCTGTCCATTCTCTTATTGGTCATCTGTCATGGTCAGGACCCTCCCTCCTGCCCTATCACACAACCCCCCCCCCCCCACACAGTCTGTCCACCAGTCATTTGTTCCAGAGGACATTCCACTGACAACAGTCACACAATCTTACTGCTTTTGATTCGTGTTCACATTCAAACAGCCTCGGCAGCTCATTTGCTGATCTGGTGCTTTGCAAAGGAATTAGTGAGCAGTTGGGGGGGGGGGGGGGGGGGGCGCAGGGCAGACAAGGTGCTGGTGGTGGTGGTGGTGGTGGTGGTGGTGGTGGGGGTGGGCGTTGTTTCAGGCAGCGTACTGCTGGGTTCGGACAGCTGTTGTCCTGCGAGGTCAGGACTGCATTTATCTGGGGAACAGACTTGCTCAGCACTTCTGGAACAAAGTGAGACAACGTAAACCATTACGCCCCTTGTAGTGTCGTTCCTCTCACTGCTACGGGGTGCATATACTCCTAGAGCGGACCTCCACCAGATGTCCCCTGTGTACGCACACCACAAACAATAGCGTAAATGACAATGTGTGCCGTGTGGATACTCAAACCTCTGGGGAGGAGAGGGGTGTGTGTGTGTGTGTGTGGGGGGGAGGGATGGGTCTAGCCGGTGGTAAATGTTTAATCTGAATCCCAGGGCCTGTTGTGTTCAGACACGAGGAGCAGTAAAGGAAGGTTTAGGGGGTGAGGAAATCCATTGACTGACTGACTGATGCTTTGCTCTCCTCTTTGGTAGCCATGCATCTCTTCGGGCTGACCTGGGACCTGCAGCCCAGCCGGCAGATGTACCAGCTGTCGGAGGACAACAGCAGCCGGCTTTCCTTCCCCACCGACCTGAGCCTGCCGCCGCTGGGAAACACCGGGCTGGACATAGCCGGCCGCCGAGGGAAGGACGACGGTGCGTACATGCAAATTTACATGTAGGGCGTTTAGCAGACGCTTTTATCCAAAGCGACTAACATCGGTTAATACACACATTGACACACCGACGGCAGAGTCAACCATGGAAGGCGACAGCCAGCTCGTCAGGAGCAGTTAGGGTTAAGTGTCTGGCTCAGGGACACATCAACACTCAGCTAGGAGGAGCTGGGGATCGAACTAGCAACCTTTCGGTTACAAGACGACCGCTCTACCTCCTGAGCTAAGCCGACCCTATAATGCGCAAATAATGTGGTTCGTTCACAGCGTTCATGACTCTTTTTTCCCCACTGGGGTGGCGTCAATCAATGTTTCCGTCTTGATTCATTGTGCATTTTTCATGCCTGTGTTAATTCTGTGACAACCGGGGGATAATCGGGGTGGAATGACGAAAAGAAGCTTAAAAAGTTTCCGAACCAATCGGTAAGTTTGCCAATGACATTTCCGAGCATGAGTGCGTTCTCTCTCCATGGCGACTGTGGTCCAGATTCACATGGAGCTGGCGGGGGGGGGGGGGGGGGGTCTTGAAGGGGGCGCTGGGGGAGGGGTTGCGTGTGTGTGTGTGTGTGTGTCCATAGATGTGTGTGTTGTAATCCAACAGCTATAAGTGGGGGGGCTGAAGAGTTCTGTTTGTTCCTGGAGAAAAAGAAAATGGGTCAGCTTCCGGGGACCGCGTATCCAGGGAGCCGAGAGGGGATTAGCCTGTCCCCCCGTCCCCTCTCCAGAGCCCGGGTGACCCTTTCATCTCCCCGCTCCGGTCCGACGTTCCTGGCAGCCGAAGAAAGGAAAAGCGTGTGCAAGAACCAAGAACTACTTCTTCGTCATCTTCTCCTTCTTCGTCTTCTTCTTCTTCTTCTTCTTCTTCTTCTTCTTCCCCGGCTAACTTCTGCTAGCGCGCCGCAAGAGCAAATAGGCTCTCGGGTCGTACCATGCGGTTCAGTCGGGGGGGGGGGGGGGGGGGGGGGGGTGAGGACAATAGGTGCAAGATCATGCCATTAACATATAAATGACTCCGGTGCTTGTCGCGTTCGTTTAGGGGGGCGGCTGGGGAGAGGCGACCGTGTTTTCAGCGAACGCCGGCTAGGCGGCGGCGGCGGCGGCCGGCCCTACAGAGCTTAGTCCTGGCATGACAGCCGTTGCTGAAGGGAAATCAATAGGCATGGCTTTCTAAAT